>CM061062.1:49312414-49652772 GCA_030762895.1 Sophora flavescens | reverse complement strand
TTTCAATTTTCACTTTTAAGAGCACTTCCTAAATTTGATTTTCATCTCGTGGTTACGGCTATGCAAGCAACATCAATGAGATCTTTTATGGGTTGTAATGAAGGCACAGCTGGGGTAGGATATACAAAGGAACTAGGTAAATTTAGGACACTGAACTAAGAGAGTGAACATTATTACTTTGAGGAAATTCACCATGTTCCTTTTCTTAATTTTTTTTTTTTCTTTATGCCTTGGGTGACTCACAACCTTTTTATTTCTTTTGGCATTTTTTGGTAATTCTCTTTTTTCAATTTTTTTTTCTATTTTTTTTTTTCTCATTTTACACTTTTTTTTTCTCTTTCTTTCTTTTTTTTTTTTTTCTTTTCCTAATCCCGACAACATACATTGCACCTTGCAGATACCCCAAACTTCTGGTTTCTTTTACCATTTAAGATTACATGCTCCTCCTAATCCTAAGATCGGGTAACATGTTTTCATTTGCTTACTATAACATTAGGTTATCGGGTGAATTAAGGCACACAGGCTCCAATGGGCTAACTAAGGAACATGCATTAGAAATCGTAAGTATTTTAGGCTAAGTACTATGTTACAAAGAAAAATGCCTAAATCATTTAAGCTACACCACATATAATCATGCAAATCAAAAAGAGATTCAATCAAATTACGAGGAAAAGTGCAACTTAAAAGTGATTTTCACCTGATTAAAAACATGTTGAGGCTCAAAACCTCACCGGCATTTTTTGCAAATTATTCGATTGTGAGATTCTATCCTGTAGTGTGCTTCCTATCACCCCAGAACTTATCATAAATCAATACCATCATAACAAAATCCCCAAAGTTCGGTTCAATCACAATGGGACTATATTTTCAAAAAAATTCAAGTCCTGCGGAAAACAATCAATACATAACAACATGCAATCATCTATGCAAAAATTAATAAAATCCAATAAACTTGCCAATACCGTACTCAGCCTAACTCCCAGACTTAAAATTATTCAGAGCATTATTGACAAGTAAAACAGAAATAAAATAAGAAAAAGAAAATTAAAAAGGAGAAAGGGTTAAAAGAAAGCTCATTCGGTTCCCACCCGGGGATCCCAGCGCTGGCATAAGGCCCACTTGGTGGATAAAGAGTGGTAAGTTCATTTATCTTTGCAACTCGCAGCCTTTGATGTGGGGGTGACACTGGCAATTATGACCTGCGAAAAAGGTGCGGCGGACTTCTGACTCCTCCGAGATTGCCACACAACACCTCTTTATCTCACAAAGTCTCCCAATAGAAGTGGGTTTCAACCTCTTGGGCGGCCATGGTGCAAGATCAGGGCTTAAACTCCTAACCGCTTCCTCGTGAAGTGGTAAACAGTTAGAAAGGGAATGTTTACGGTGTTTGCTTCAACTTCGCAATGTCTTCATCTACTTTACTTTTAACAAAATTTTCACCGTGTATGCCTTGCAGAAATTTATTGACTCACCACAAAAGGTTGAAAGTTAGGTACATATATTACAAGAAAAACAATGTGGAAAAGTTAGAGATGTCCGGAAATTCTTCAATCAGGTGCATCCACCCCGTTACTCTCCCAATACATGCAATTGTTTTACTGAATCATCTACTCCCGAAAAGGTTCTTCTTTATCTCTCAGCACCTGGAAGCAGACGTCCTCTCGATCACTCGCCTCCAAAGTTTCCCAATGCAGCAAACTGCACAAGCGATCCGCATTTTCTATTTTTTCCTAAAAGTATAACGCTTTGTAAAACATTCCACACACAATGCGGTTCCATCACAATAACAAGCATTAGGACGGGGATTCAACACATAAATCATCATCCTAGAAACATTATCGTAATCAATGAGAAATATTTTCCAGAAATGACCACTTTAGAATAACGAAATCTTCCTCAAGAGGCCTCTGGAGGTTAGCATTGCAGCGATTTAGTAACGGATCAATTACGAGCCCCACAACTTCCACGAGATTGAGCTTGGACCACCGGTATTCAGCCTCCATCTTGTTGAAAATTCCTCTATCTCGTTGAGTTTGCTCGGCCATTTGTTGCCTCGGTCCTTCCATATTGGCACTATACGTTCGCAGACTATCGTCTGCTTCGCAAGTCACTCTATGGAAGGTTCTAAGGTGTGAGTGGTCACTTGGTGAGATAGTATGGTGGTGGCTCACTAAAATTAGGATAATACATCATGGGTTGTCATAATAAACATTAGGAAATATCCAAAACATGTAATTATCCATGGTGGAAATAAACCGCACAATGCAGACAAAATTATTAGCAAAGAAAAGTTTTTTTTTTTTTAAATGAACTTTACTTTAATAACAAAAACGAGTCCCTGCCAAGGTTCTAGACATATTGCTAAGCCACCTTCAAAAAGCACGAGATTGTTAAAATAATGCAATATATTAATCAAACTCGGATCACTCTCAAGTGACTCTTTAGTTGTCTGTTATTATTAACGAAAATTAGTAAGAGTTAGAAATGGGGGTTTTGAGATTAAAACAAATAAAGGAAACCAAAAATAAAAACAAATTAAGAAAAGAGATTAACAAGTAAACAAAGCGAATTAACCTCTCTCTCGATTTCCCATTACTCATTGATTCATGCAAACCTGGGAGATACTTAATCCTCATCGCTGTAGCAACAATTAACAAACGAAAACCATTACTACGAAATGTATTTCCTGCTCTTCGAAATAACAAAACGGGGTTAAGCTCCTCATGAACAAACGAACCTAAGAATGAACACACGCCTCGAAATAACAAATAGCGACTATATAAAAAGACATAGCATCTCGAGATTAAACAATACAACACTATATATTCCGAAATAACAAATAGGAAACATATTTATGGCATTGAAAAGAGAAAAGCACCTAATCTAGAAATACGTAACCCTTCAAGTGTTAATTGAAACAACCAATTAGTGATTAATCTAGGAGACTAATTCTCCATTACAGTAAATAAAACAAAAATAAGAGAAAATACAAGCATTAAAACTAATTAACTACTAATCGAGACTTATGGCCAAAAACGACTAGCCACGGCCTAAAAAACTATCTTTTTCATTTCTACGCCTAAGACCGCTTATATACACGTTTTCGAAGTCGCAGTACTCCCGTGAGGCGAAGCACTTGCTGCGGCGTAATTAATAAAGGTCGCAGCTCTTGTCTTCGCGCGGCGAGGCTACTCCTTGGGCGAGGCTAACTCTTCGTTCCAACGTACGCCCGGGCATTCAACACTGCCAAACGTGATGGCTTCGATCTTCCAAGACTCGCGAGGCGGAAAGCTTGCTCGGCGAACTCTTCAACTTCGAAATTGCCTACTTTGTGATCTTCAACTGCGGGCAAGCCGTGATCGTCACGACTTTTTTCATGGTTTGCAATACTACCAGGGCGGGGCTACCGATTTATTTTATTTTTTATTTTATTAACCCGAAAATAGAAAATAAAAAGTAAATAATTTATTCATTCTAAATCAACTAAATTAACCTAAAAACAGTTTACAGACTCAAAATACTACTTAGGAACAATCAAGTCTAATTTGGGTAAAAATGGTATAAAATAAGCACAAAGCCAAGGTCTTTACTAGTTACAAAACCTTGAAACAGGGCTCATCACTCGTCCACTAAAGTGACAAAAGCGCCATCTACTAAAGTGACAGAGCGTCGTCCACAAAAAGTAATACAAGTGCTCAGTCTACTAAAGTGACAGAAGTGCTCATCCACCGAAGTGATAGAAGCGCTCATCCACTAAAGTGATATAAGCTAGTCCACATGGGAAGTGCCGCCAACTAAAGTGACATAAGTGACGTCCACTAAAGTGACAGAAGCGCCGCCCACACAAGTCTTTGGACATGCTAAGACCTTAATGAGAAGCTTATTCAATGACGTGGCATATGGAGCTCATCTACTAAGCACGTCTGATCTAAAATTTTAATTCAAAATTGCTAGATGGACGTGCTTATTTTCATGATGGACGCGAATACTATAAGAACCGATGAAGAATCTTATTTCAAGAACCAGAATCAAGAAAACTGATTTTGTTATCATATCCAAATCTGTTTTGATTGATCCCAACGACTATAACTTGTTTTCTATAAAGAGGGGATCAAAGGAACACTTTTTACTTAATAACATATCAAATACAATACACATATCATTCATCATCTTTCTTGAGCTTATTGTGAAAAAAAGTGTTTTGTTCTCATAAGTGCTTCAATTTGTTTATCTGACTATTGAGAGTTAGGAATCAATTTTTTGTTTTACTTTTATAGTAGAGAGAGAGAGTCTCTCCAGTGATTAGGGTGAGGTATCCCTAAGGAGAGAACATTGAGGCTCTTCATAAGAGTGTGATGTCTCGAGGTGAAGGAGTGCTCATGTGGTGTAAAGGTTTTCAAGCTACCTGGCTAAAACTTCTCAGTGTTAGTGTGTGAAAACCCACATGTAAGTGGGGAGTGGAATTAGGTCACAAGTGGTGATCAACCAGGATAAATCTGTTTGTGTGGTATCTCTAAACTCAAACTCTTTACTTTCTGTTTATGTTCAAGAACTTGTGATTTTGATGTTTAAAGTTCAATATAATTTCTGTTCTTGATCTGTATAAACCAGTTGAAACCCAAGTCCGATTGTAATCGTCCTGGTATATTACGTTCAAAATCGAGTTGATCAAAACCATTCTTGATTGCTGAAACTGAACTATACTCGAAACTAAAACCTGCAAGTTTGTTCTTGATTGTTAATGCTTGTATCTGAAACTTAGATAACTTGTTCTTAATCTTAAAGGCTTAATCCCGGTTTCGTATTTTGTTATTCACCGAGTTTTGAACCCGAACCTATTCTGAATCAATCTTTCTTATTTTCATCATCTTCCGATTCAAGATTTTATATAAACCCTTCATTGATTTTGTAAAGAGCCTGAGGCCACAAATCTGAAAACTAAGTTTTGTGAAAAGTTGTTAAGAGGGAAATATTTTAAGAAAACTCAATCCACCCCCCGCTCTTGAGTAGTTGAAGCCAAAACAACAAGTATTTCATACCCCGACACCCCCTATAATAAGCAAGATTCGCCACAACGAAATTGTACCCGCATTAAAGTGTTAGGCTCCTTCTCCTAGGCACAACGGCCTTACAGACATAGTTTCACTATGAGTTTAGGTAAAATTGCCGAAAATGCGTTCTTCTTGTCTTTCCATCGGGATGACATCTTGATTCCATCGAATTCTTTCCACGTGCTTTCTCAGATGCTAGATGTTCTCAACATCGAGTGGAAGTTCTCAAGTAACCTTTCATCTTTGTGTAAAGATATCTTAAAACACTTGATTAAAAGTCCCAACGGATTATGAGATTGGAACACAGGTCCAATTATTTATTTCTCTGTACTTTTCTAATTGAGCCTTTTCTTTGGCTTCCAAGAAAATAAATCATTCTTAGTCCATTAAATTTTATGGAATAGGGATAATGAATTATCCATACTTTATGACATAAGGTTGTGTTCCACCCCACGTCATAAATTATTACGTTTGTATTTTCACTAAGTCGCTTCTTGACTTAGGTTTTTACATTTACTTGAAATACTAGTCTTAAAGAGTAAGATTCTCTTTTGCCTTAAAACTAAAACATTTGGTTAAAACCAAACCATTTTGAAATCATATTCCATTAAAGTACATATGTGCTAAATTCCTCAAAATGCTTTCTTGAAAAACATCAAAACTCTTCAAATACCGTTTTAGTGTTTTTTACTATATTTCAACTTAAATTCCTTATTTTCACAAATATAATTATTTTTCTCAAATCCTTAACTTTCCTAAGTTACCATAATTATGTTAAAGTATTAAAATACTAATTTTAAACTCTACATCATTTTTTCTCAAAAATATGTAAAAACGTTTGACGACTATTTCACCTCTTTTCACCGGTTTTAGGCCCAAAAGACATACTTTTAAAAATATGGTTCTTTACCATAAATATGTTACTCTCCAAGGTTATAATAATCATATGAAAATGTTTAAACACTGATTTTACATCTAAATCTCCATTTATACAAAATTTCTAAGAATTTGACCGAACGTCGTTAATTTTGTAAATCGTGTAAATCCATTTTCAACGATTTTACTCTCTAATAGTCCAAAACTCAATTTTGGATTTTTAGAACAGTTTAATAGATACAAAAAAAAGTTTCTAACTGTCCAATTACATAAATTTTCGAAAATTACAGTTTGATCCCTAAACTTTCATTAATTACAAAAAGGTCCTTATTCACTTAAAATCTTATAACTTTTTATTTATAACATCAAATCACACCAAACAGACTTCTTTAGAAATATTTTTCAGTTACCTTCAAATATCCAGAAATTATATTTCTGCCCCAAATATTTTTCAATAATTGCAAAAAGGTCCTTGTTTACAAAAAAAGCTTATAACTTTTTATGTATTAATCCAATTAACACCAAACCAATTTCTATGGTTTTGTCTCATCAAGAACTACAATCCTAACACACAAGAACATGAATTTCAGTGCAGCCACTGAAATTCTCAGAAACTCCATTTTAGTCCCTAAGGACTCATAAAATCATATCTTTTAATATACACATCCAAATCAATCCAAACCAATTTCTATATTCTTATATATTCATTCAATCCTCATAAAAATTATTCAAACAATTTAAATCATCATGCAACCCATTTAAACAGACAAGGCCGAATGGCCCAAGAATGATCATGTTAGGCAATTTTTCACGTTAAATCAAATAAACAACCATCAAGTATCCAATTAGAAATCATTGAATCAAAATCAACATATATCAACATCAAGCATCAACCAAAATCCTCCAAGAGGATCACACACATATAAATCAATAAATTACACAACTTGCACACTTATGATTTACAAGACCATTTATAATAAATAACACTAAATAAACCATCAACATATCTACATTAAGGTAGGATAGTGGTAATCTCCCTCATACCTCTTGTAGATCACTTGAAGATCAAACAAACATAATCTAAAACCAAGCAAGGTGATGAGTGTGATTTCACCTCATATTTCATGTACATTTCTCGCTTGCATTTTCATATAGTTTAGGCCATTTTAGTTTGATTTTTGATAGTTTTTACCGTGGAACGGGTAAAGGCGGTCTTGTGGTGTTGTTTTGCGTAAATTAATGATTAAATGCCCGGAATTAACCTTGATGGAGCTTGGTTGATGATAGAGCTTGAAAAGTGAAGAAATGAGCCAAACAGGCCCATCACGGCCTAGCCGTGATGACCATCACGGCACCGTGATCAAGCAGAGTTGAAAAGGAAGAAAGGCTGAAGTCAGAACTGATCACAGCCTAGTTGTGACTAGTCTCACGGCCGTGATGCTCCAAACTTAAACACGCGCCAGGGCAGAACCCGTCACGGCCGTGACGCGCTACTGATATATAAATAGAGCCACACCGAATGCAAAAAGGGACTTTTACCAGAGACTTGAAACCCTAAAGGGGTCGATGGCGGGCAGAAGGCCGAACCCTAAAAATGATGTTCTCTCTGCTCTTGGACTGGAAGAATATTGGAGGATTCTTCATGGAGTTTTCTTCATCCCTTCTCTCTTTCTCTTTTGTAGACTTTATCATGTGTAGCTAATTCCCCTATTGTTGGGGTTAGATGTTCGCTTTTCTGAACTTGATTGTATTTTGATTTGGTTTTAATACAAGTTTCTAATTCTTTATGAGTATTTGATTCCATGCTTAATGCTTTCCTTGGTTTAGCCATCCTAGGAATGATTTGTTGCTTTGATAGACAATTGAAAGATTGATGTTAAGGCATGCTCATGAATCAAATGCCAAGTAGTTCATGAATCTAGACATAGATCTTGGGGTGCTTGCAATCTTATAAGTCTTGGCTCTTTATGCAAAGTCTCATGTTAATCCACCTAAGACATTAGGGTTTAATTTGGGGTTTTAGGCTCATTCCACCTAAGACATTAGGGTTTGAGTATTTAAAAGGCTTGATTGTCATAATTGAATTAGGACTTGCATTGTAAATATTGCATTCATATAGGCATAGTTTTGCATGATCACATGATTCGATTACCCCTTGCTTAGATTATGCATCGATTGTGAGAACTTAGTGCCAATTAAATTGAGTCGTTGAATTTTGAACCCAATTTTTTTATTCTTGTGATAAGGCTACAAATAAAAATGCTTGAAATGGTCTTTGATAGTTGATAATTAGCATGTGGTTCTATAGATTTGTGTTTCTCACTGATTTTTAAACTACTAAAATGTGAGATTTTGAGCCATAAATGGGTACTCACTAAATCCACCCCATTCTTTTTGATAGAGTGTTGTATTCCTCTTGGATTGTAATTCTCTAGAACTAGACTTGAAACCGTTTTGAAGCTTAAAAATTCTTGAAAACATTTTTGGAAATGATTGAGGCACTAGGTATTTTTCCGGCCTTCTGAGCTTTGATTGACTAAATGCTACCCCTTATTTGCCCATTTTTGAGCCTACAGAAAAATAAAATACTTTTCTTGGTACCTTGAAATATATTGATGAATGATGTTTGACAGGAGACTGATAAGCCTCTGGCTCATCTAGTTTTATAACTAGTAAGACCATGGCTTTAGTACTAATTATTCGAGTTTAATCTCGTTTTCGCCCAAATTTGGATTTAATTGTCCTCAAGAAACATTTTGAGTCTCTTAAGTAGTTTTATGATATTTTAGTTAATTTTGAGTCAAATAAAGATTTTACTCACGATTTCATATTTTCAGGGTTAATGAGAAGAGCAAAAAGGGAAGGACACTTGAAGCGTAGCCATCACGCCCGTGTCAGACACCGGTCACTACCGTGATGAGCTACCCATGAAAGTCGAAAGCATCACCTGACCCAGGTGATACCCATCACGGGCGTGATGAGAAGTCCCCGAAGACCGAGAAAGCATCATGGCCCAGTCGTGATACCCATCACGGGCGTGATGAGAAGACCCTAAAAGTCAGAATTGATCACGGCCCAGCCGTGATAGAGGTCACGGCCGTGACAGATCAGCACCCATGGACTGAAACGATCACGGCCTGGCCGTGATACCCATCACGGCCGTGACAGACCAGAATTTGAATGCGCGCCCTTGGCAGAATTGGTCATGACCTGGCCGTGATGGCCATCACGGCCGTGACACGCACCTGATCTATAAAAAGGCATCAGGGCAGACAGAAAAATATATAGAATTTTCACTGTTTACAATTATTTCTAGGGTTTTTACTATGTTTGTGATGGAGAACTAATCACCAGGGATTAATCTGTTGTAATCGGTTTCCGCCGACACTTGAGGTTCTATAATTCTCAATCAATTTGCTTATCCCTTTCAATATTATGCTATATGTCTTGTTTGCTTAATTCAAGTTATATAGAATAAGTATTGATTAATTTCGATGACTATATGTTCCTATACCTTGATCGTGTTTGCTTAATTCGCGTGTGTTTGATCGTGTTTGCTTAATTCACGAGAGCTTCAATCCGTTTGCTTAATTCGGAATTAGGAATATATATCTCGTAGTGACAATTGCGCTTGTTTAATTGCTGCTACAATCGAAAAGGGATTAGAATCCGCTTAGGGCATGGAAATTATATGAATCAATGATAGTTGGGAAACCGAAAACAGTAGATTAATCGCTTTAGCTTATTGATAATCACTTAATTGCACTTGCTTTCTTAATTGAATCCTCAAACTCGCCCTCCCCCCCTATTGATTTATAGGTTGATAACAATCAAAGAGTCCTTGAGATACGATACTCGAAAGTTGTCGTGCCTAACAACAGTTTTTTTTTTCCAATCACTCGCTTTTGACCCGTGTGCGGACAAATGATCAAAATTGGCGCCGTTGTTCGGGGACTCTTGTTGTTATTAACGGATTTGTTGATTAATTTCTGAGTTAGTTCGCTACTAGGTCTGGTTGTTCGACTGCTTGATTTGGATCCCGAAATTGAGAGAACCCCGCACACACGCCAGGAGAAATTCAGGCTAGCACTAGTTCACCAACCAATAGTGATTATAATTCTGGACTTGCTTTTGATAACATGGCTGATCAAAGAACATTAAGACAGCTTGCTGCTCCTGATGTTAATTACAATGCTTTGTGTATTGAATATGTTGATGTCGTTGCTCCTTTTGAATTGAAATCTGGTTTAATACACTTGTTGCCAAGGTTTAGTGGTCTTGCAGGTGAGGATCCGCATAAGCATCTGAAAGAATTCTAGGTTGTTTGTTCTACACCTTTGAGACCTGAAGGAATAACTGAAGACCACATCAAGCTGAGAGCCTTCCCATTCTCACTTCAAGGTGCTGTGAAGGATTGGTTGTATTACCTTGAACCGAATTCCGTTACAACCTGGAATGATTTGAAGAAAGTCTTCCTAGAGAGATACTTCCCTGCCTCCAGAGCTACATTAATCAGAAAAGAGATATGTGGTATTAGACAAGGCAATGAATCATTGGCCGAGTACTGGGAGAGATTTAAGAAGTTAGTGTCCAGTTGTCCTCAACACCAGATTTCCGAGCAGCTGCTTATTCAGTACTTTTATGAGGGATTGCTACCAATGGACAGAAACATTTTAGATGCTGCTAGCAGGGGAGCACTTGTTGATAAGACTCCAGCTGCCGCCAAGTCATTGATTGAGAACATGTCACTCAACTCCCAACAGTTCACAACCAGAAACAATTCTGTCGAAACAAGGGGTGTGAATGAGGTCCATGATTCTTCTTCCCACAAAGCCCTTGAAACCAGACTTGATGAGCTTACTTCTTTAGTGAAGCAGTTGGCAGTGGATAAAAGCTCAAACAACAAGGTTGTGTGGTATTTGTACTTCTCCTGAACACCTGACATATACATGTCCCATTCTGAAAGATGAGTCAGTCACTGATTTACCTCAAGCATATGCAGCCAATCTTTACAATCAAGGCAACAATCAGAATAGGTACAACATTCCTAACCTTTCCACTAATAAGTACCACCCCAACTGGAGGAACCATCCAAACCTTCGGTATGGAAACTCATCCACACAACAACAACAGCTGATGTTACCACCACAGAACTCTCCCCAAGTGACCACCTCTGCACCTTCCGGACCTTCACTAGAGGACCTTGTCAAGCAAATGACTGCAAACAATCTCCAGTTTCAGCAGCGAACGGATTCTAGTATTCATGCTTTGCATACACAGATTGGACAACTTGCCACTTCGATGAATACCATGCAGCAAGATCAAGGATCGAACCAACTACCTGCACAAACAGTAGTGAATCCTAATGTCCCAAATCCTAATGTGAGTGCAATTACCTTGAGATCCGGAAAGGTTGCAGAACCAGCCCCTGAAAATAAAAAAAAAATTGTTGAGGTGGCACCTGAACCTTCTGTTGTTGTTGAGGCTGAAAAAGAGTATGTGCCACCAATTCCCTTCCCGCAAAGAGTACTGAAAAATAAAAGTATTGATGAGGAAGACAAAGAGAGAGAGATTCTGGATGTATTCAGAAAAGTGGCAGTAAACATTCCGCTCCTTGATGCGATTAAGCAGGTTCCGAAATACGCAAAGTTTCTGAAGGATTTGTGCACACACAAGAGGAGGTTGAAGGGTAATGAGAGAGTCAATTTGGGGCGAAATGTTTCAGCCCTCATTCAACCTAAGCCTGCACCTGAAAAGGTTACCGTTTCAGCCCTCACTCAGGCAATGCCACAGAAATGCAAGGACCCGGGAACTTTTGCTATTCCATGAACCATTGGGGATACTAAATTCGACAATTGCATGTTGGATTTAGGAGCTTCTATTAATGTCATGCCTACTTCTGTTTTCAACAATCTTGATCTTGGTCCCTTGGAGCATACGAGTCTTACTATTCAGTTGGCAAACAGGACCAATGCTCGCCCCATTGGAGTAGTAGAAGATGTGCTTGTTCAAGTCAATGACTTGATTTTCCCTGCTGATTTTTACATCCTGGACATGGCAGGGGAAACGAATTCAAGCAGATCACCAATCATTCTAGGCAGACCGTTCATGAAAACGGTGAAGACAAAGATTGATGTTGACGATGGAACCATGTCCATGGAATTTGGTGACATTATTGCGAAATTCAATATTTTCGATGCTATGAAGCATCCCTTGGAAGAGTATTCTGTTTTTCAAATAGAGTTGCTCTCTGAAATTGTTGATGACACTTATTATGATTTGGTTGCAGCTGCTGATTTTCCATCTGTTTCTGGTTTTGATGATGTTTATTCATGTGCTGATTGTACTAACATTGACCCTTGTGCTGTTTGTGCTGAGATTGATGCGGTCTTGCAGGGTGACGGTGTAAGTGAAGTTGTTTATTCAGCTGAAGTTCTTGATAGCACGACTGCCCCAAACATACCATCTATTGAGAAGCCACCCTCCCTAGAGCTTAAGCCACTTCCTGAAAATCTGAAATATGCTTATTTAGAGAGGAATGAAAAACTTCCGGTTATAATTTCCTCTAACCTTGATTTTGACCAAGAAACTAAGCTCATGCAGGTTTTAAAGAAGCATAAGAAGGCGATTGGATGGACCTTGGCCGACATTCCAGGTATTAGCCCATCCAGGTGTATGCATAGGATTATGTTGGAGGATGGGGCTAAAACAGTTAGGCAGCCCCAAAGGTGGCTTAACCCCTTGATTCTTGATGTTGTGAAGAAGGAGGTAACAAAACTCTTGCATGCGGGTATCATATATCCTATCTCTGACAGTAATTGGGTGAGTCCAGTGCAAGTTGTACCTAAGAAATCTGGACTCACAGTGGTCAAAAATGAAAACAATGAACTTGTCCCCACTAGAGTTCAAAATAGCTGGAGAGTTTGCATTGATTACAGGAGATTGAACCAGGCTACTAGAAAGGATCACTTCCTTTTGCCGTTCATCTATCAGATGCTTGAACGGCTAGCTGGTAAATCGCACTATTGTTTTCTTGATGGTTTCTCAGGTTATTTTCAGATCCACATTGCACCAGAGGATCAAGAAAAGTCAACCTTCACGTGCCCTTTCGGCACTTTTGCTTACAGGAGGATGCCATTTGGTCTTTGCAATGCTCCTGGCACATTCCAGAGATGCATGATTAGTATCTTTACTGAATATATTGAGAATTGCATGGAAGTGTTTATGGATGATTTCACTGTTTATGGCTCTTCATTTGATGCATGCTTGCATAGTTTGAATCTGGTTTTAGAGAGATGCATTGAAACTGACCTTGTTTTAAATTATGAAAAATGCCATTTTATGGTTGAACAGGGAATTGTTTTAGGGCATATTATTTCTGAAAAAGGTATTTCAGTAGATCCTGCTAAGATTGAGGTGATTTCTACACTGCCTTACCCATCTTGCGTTCGCGAGATTCGCTCTTTTCTTGGTCATGCAGGTTTTTACAGGTGCTTCATAAAGGATTTCAGCAAGATAGCTCTCCCTCTGTCAAACTTGTTGAAGAATGATGCCATTTTCAATTTTGATGACAACTGCAAAAAGGCGTTTGATTTCTTGAAGAAAGCATTGACCTCTGCTCCCATCATCCAGCCTCCTGACTGGACCCTCCCTTTTGAGATTATGTGTGATGCCTCTAACTATGCTGTGGGGGCGGTCCTTGCACAAAGGGTGGGCAAGGCTGCCCATGTGATTTACTATGCTTCTAGAACTTTAGATGCTGCACAAGCTAATTACACCACTACTGAAAAGGAACTTCTAGCTATTGTTTTTGCTCTTGATAAATTCAGATCATATTTGCTAGGTTCCAAGGTTGTTGTTTTCACTGACCATGCAGCTCTAAAGTACTTGTTGAAGAAACCAGAAGCAAAACCGAGATTGATTCGATGGATGTTGTTGCTCCAAGAGTTTAGTGTGGAGATAAAAGATAAGAGTGGAGCTGAGAATTTAGTGGCTGATCACTTGAGCAGAATAGAGAGGGATGAAGATCCTTCTCCCATTCAGGATGACTTTCCTGATGAGCAGCTTTTACAGTTACATGGGGTAACTCCTTGGTTTACTGATATTGTTAATTATCTCGTTGCTGGTGTTTTTCCGACTGGTGCAACTAGGTCACAAATTCACAAACTCAAGAGTGATGCCAAATATTATGTTTGGGATGATCCATATCTTTGGAAATTTGGTAGTGATCAGGTAATTAGGAGATGTGTCCCCGACTATGAGATTGAATCTATTTTGCATTTCTCTCATGCCTCTCAAGTAGGGGGACATTTTGGGCCATAAAGGACTGCAACAAAAATCCTAGATTCAGGTTTTTATTGGCCCACTATCTTTAAAGATGCTTATGAGATTTACCGTACTTGTAAAGAGTGTCAGATAACATGTACAGCCATCACTCGTAAGAGTGAAATGCCTCAGCAACCTATGCTTTTCTCATGGAGGTGTTTGATGTGTGGGGAATTGACTTTTTGGGTCCTTTCCCTGCATCTTTTGGTTTTCTCTATATTTTGCTTGCTGTTGATTATGTTTCAAAGTGGGTGGAAGCTATCCCCACTAGGACTAATGATTCTAGAGTTGTTGCAAACTTTGTCAGGTCCAATATCTTCCGCAGGTTCGAATACCTCGTGCTATCATAAGTGGCAAAGGCACTCATTTCTGTAACCGCACCATGGAAGCTTTACTCCGAAAGTATGGAGTTGTGCACAGGGTCTCCACCGCATATCATCCCCAAACTAATGGGCAGGCTGAGATCTCAAATAGAGAAATCAAACAGATCTTAGAGAAAGTGGTGCAGCCAAATAGGAAGGACTTGAGCCGCCGTGTAGAAGACGCACTCTGGGCTCAAAGAACAGCTTTCAAGACACCAATAGGGATGTCTCCCTATAGGCTTGTGTTCGGTAAGGCATGTCATCTTCCTGTAGAAATTGAGCACCGTGCTTATTGGGCGGTCAAAAGTTGTAATTTGGAAATGCAAAAAGCAGGCATTGAAAGAAGACTCCAATTACAGCAGCTTGAAGAGCTTAGGTTGGAAGCCTATGAAAGCTCTCGAATTTATAAGGAGAAAACTAAGCACTTCCATGATAAGATGATTTCTAGGAAGGAATTCTGTGGGCCAACAGGTTTTATTGTTTAACTCCCGCCTAAAAGTGATGGCTGGGAAACTTCGATCCAAGTGGATTGGTCCGTTTATTGTTACCGATGTTTTCCCTCATGGTGCGGTAGAAATAAAAAGTGTAGGTAGCAACAAGGTTTTTAAGGTTAATGGGCAGCGCTTGAAGTTATTCCATGAGAGCTTGATGCCTGAAGATGCAACCGTTGAAGAGCTCTCCTTGGGAGAGCCCACCTACACTACAACTTGATAGGGAGCACCTTCTCCTTTCCTTCACTCTTATTTTATATCTATGTTCTTTCATTGAGGACAATGTATGTCTTAAGTGTGGGGAGGGAACCAATTGTTTTGTTTTTGTTTTGTTTTCCTTGTTTGTGTTGCTTTGAGTCGTTTGTGTGAGTCTTGTGTCGGTGAGCTTGATGGATTTTAATTAAACTTAGCATAGATGGATTGCATGATATGTGTTGATTGTTGATGATTTCCCCTAGGTCTTGAAAATTGAAAATTGATCCCCATGTGAAAAATTGAAAATTAAACTTTGAGATATTTTGTTGTAATTGCATGATTTATGATAAGTTTGGGGTGAAGGGATGCACACACTAGGGATTGAATCTCGGTCAAACAATTTGCGAAAAATGTCCAGGTGAGGATTTGAGCCTCCAACATGTTTTTAATTGTGTGAATCACTTTTAAGTTGCACTTTCCGGATTTGCTTGAATCTCTTCATGGTTTGCATGCTTATGTGGTTGCATCAAATGATTTAGGCAATTTTCTTTGAAATAACTACTTGGCCTAAAAGAACCATCCCTAATGCATGTTCCCTAGTTAGCCACATTGAGCCTAATAAGCCTATTGTTTCTTGATGACCTTATGTTATAAGCCAAAACTCTGGAAAAACCATGTTAACCCAATCTTAGGATTAGGAGAGCATGGAAGCTTAGCAAGAAAGTAAGTTTGGGGTGACTACAAGGTTTGATATGTCATTATGGGCTGAGAAAAAGAAAAATAAAGGTTGGAGCCAAAGGCAAAGGAAAAAGAAAAAAAAAGAGAGAAAGAAAAAGAAGAAAAGAACAAAATGTCAAAGAAGGGTATTAGAAGAAAAAGGTTGTAGTCACCCAAAGCAAAAAGAAAAATGGAAAAAGGAATTTGAGTGGAAGTTCAATGTGTCAAAATGCTCATGCTCTCTTAGTTCCTAAGGACTTAAGCCTAGTACCTTTGAATATCCTACCTTTAGCCAGGTCCCATTACAACCTTTAAAAGACCTTTTGATGTTGCATGCATGTTTTCGTGGGAACTTTGTTTGAGATGAAAATCAAATTCATGGGAAGTGCTCTTGAAATGTGAAATTGAGTGAAAAGTTGATAGCCTAGACAGATTGAGCGAACGAGTGAAATATTAAATTCCCTTGTGAGGAAGGCAATTGTTTGAAATTGGTGATCTCCCTTTTGTGTGTAACTTGGATCCTCAACTCAGATTACTGATTGCATGAATGGTGGAATTCTCAATTGTTTAAAGTAAATGAATGTGGGGATTACATTGTTGCAAGGGGGGAAAACATTGAAGAAAAGAATTGTTTTGTTAAAATTGCATGAAATTTGTGCGAAATTGATTGAATCCTTTAAGCTTGCCAAGTTTGAGTCTTTTTGAGTTTTAGTTTGCTTGGGGACAAGCAAAGTTTAAGTTTGGGATATTTTGATAAGCCTCTGGCTCATCTAGTTTTATAACTAGTAAGACCATGGCTTTTGTACTAATTATTCGAGTTTAATCTCGTTTTCGCCCAAAGTTGGATTTAATTGTCCTCAAGCAACATTTTGAGTCTCTTAAGTAGTTTTAGGATATTTTAGTTAATTTTGAGTCAAATAAAGCATTCACTGCTATTTCATATTTTCAGGTTAATGAGAAGAGCAAAAAAGGAAGGACACTTGAAGCAGAAGCCATCACGCCCAGGCCATGACACTGGTCACGGCCGTGATGAGCTACCCATGAAAGTCAGAAAGCATCACGGCCCAGTCGTGATACCCATCACGGGCGTGATGAGAAGTCCCTAAAGACCATAAAGCATCATGGCCCAGTCGTGATACCCATCACGGGCGTGATGAGAAGACCCTGAAAGTCAGAATTGATCACGACCCAGCCGTGATAGAGGTCACGGCCGTGACAGATCAGCACCCATGGACAGAAACGATCACGGCCTGGCCGTGATACCCATCACGGCCGTGACAGACCAGGATTTGAATACGATCCCTTGGCAGAATTGGTCACGGCCTGGCCGTGATGGCCATCACGGCCGTGACGCGCACCTGATCTATAAAAAGGTATCAGGGCAGACAGAAAAATATATAGAATTTTCACTGTTTACAATTATTTCTAGGGGTTTTACTATGTTTGTGATGGAGAACTAATCACCAAGGATTATTCTCATTGCATGTCGGCTTCCTAAAACTTGAGGTTCTATAATTCCCAATCAATTTGCTTATCCCTTTCAATATTATGCTATATGTCTTGTTTGCTTAATTCAAGTTATATAGAATAAGTATTGATTAATTTCGATGACTATATGTTCCTATACCTTGATCGCGTTTGCTTAATTCGCGTGTGTTTGATCGTGTTTGCTTAATTCACGAGAGCTTCAATCCGTTTGCTTAATTCGGAATTAGGAATATATATCTCGTAGTGACAATTGCGCTTGTTTAAATGCTGCTACAATCGAAAAGGGATTAGAATCCGCTTAGGGCATGGAAATTATATGAATCAATGATAGTTGGGAAACCGAAAACAGTAGATTAATCGTTTTAGCTTATTGATAATCACTTAATTGCACTGTTTTCGTAATTGAATCCTCAAACTCAACCCCCCCCCCCCCCCAATTGATTTATAGGTTGATAACAATCAAAGAGTCCTTGAGATACGATACTCGAGTTGTCGTGCCCTAACTACAGTTTTTTTCCAATCACTCATTTTTGACCCGTGTGCGACAGCGGATCAGAGACCTTCTAAAGTATTACACAAAAAGGGTAAAAAGGTAGTTGAAAATGTATGGGATGAGAAAATCAGAAAATATTTCTCTTGAATTGAAAATCTCCCCTTCTCCAAATCAAAAAAAAAAATGATAATAAAATATAGAGAAGGGAATGACAAAAGGAAGTGAGAAATAAAATAAAAAGAAAGAAAGAAAGGTGGAAGTGTGAATCGAAACCCAAAAAGATATTTTAGAAGGTGTCATGCGGTGCAATGCTTGATATTGTGTTTAGCCTTCGTGAAATTCCCTTTTCTTGATTTCCCCACCTTACGATTAATCCCATGGCCCCGTTACAACCCAAGTAAAAGACCTCTTAATTCTTAATTGTTTTCATTAATAAAGTAGAGATTTAGTTGATAGTCAAGCATATGGTAGAATTCATTCCTTGAGGAAATTGAGCGAATTGTTATATATCCTTAAACACTTGAGTGAGGTGAGAAAGAGTGCCCGAATAAGTGAGAATATGAATCTAGGAAACCTAAGCGTCTGATTGGACTTGAACTTGATTGTCTCTTGCTGAATTAGTTGAAAATTCCTGTTACTTGAATCAGTCTCTCGGGTTCTTGGTTCACTATCCATGCTCTGATTATTTATATCTTCTGGCCTTTGTGATTGCTTGAGGACAAGCAAAATATTAAGCTTGGGGTGATTTGATGAGTGTGATTTCACCTCATATTTCATTTACATTTCTGCATGCATTTTCATATAGTTTAGGCCATTTTAGTTTGATTTTTTATAGTTTCTACCGTGGAATGGGTAAGGCGGTCTTATGGTGTTATTTTGCAGAAATTAATGATTAAATGCCCAGAATTAGCCTTGATGGAGCTTGGTTGATGATAGAGCTTGAAAAGTGAAGAAATGAGCCAAACAGAGCCCATCACGGCCTAGCCGTGATGACCATCACGACCGTGATCAAGCAGAGCTGAAAAGGAAGAAAGGCTGAAGTCAGAACTGATCACAGCCTAGCCGTGACTAGTCTCACGGCCGTGATGCTCCAAACTTTGAACACGCGCGCAGGCAGAACCCGTCACGGCCGTGACGCGCCATCGATCTATAAATAGAGCCACACTGAACAGAAAAAGGGGACTTTTACCAGAGACTTGGAAACCCTAAAGGGGGCTGACGACTGGGGGAAGGCTGGAACCCTAAAAATGATGTTCTCTCTGCTCTTGGACTGGAAGAATATTGGATGATTCTTCATGGAGTTTTCTTCATCCCTTCTCTCTTTTCTCTTTTGTATACTTTATCATGTGTAGCTAATTCCCCTGTTGTTGGGGTTAGATGTTCGCTTTTCGAACTTAATTGTATTTTGATTTGGTTTTAATACAAGTTTCTAATTCTTTATGAGTATTTGATTCCATGCTTAATGCTTTCCTTGGTTTGGCCATCCTAGGAATGATTTGTTGCTTTGATAGACAATTGAAAGATTGATGTTAAGGCATGATCATGAATCAAATGCCAAGTAGTTCATGAATCTAGACATAGATCTTGGGGTGCTTGCAATCTTATAAGTCTTGGATCTTTATGCAAAGTCTCATGTTAATCCACCTAAGACATTAGGGTTTAATTTGGGGTTTTAGGCTCATTCCACCTAAGACATTAGGGTTTGAGTATTTAAAAAGGCTTGATTGTCATAATTGAATTAGGACCTGTGTTGATAATCATTTCATTGTAATTAAGGGATGATTAGTGTAGTCTAATCCTGACTGTTAACCACATCTTTTTCTACACTCCAAGTGTTTGATAAAAGTTCACAAAAAGACCAAAAATATTTTAATTTCTTTGTTTCTTTATTTTATGTTTTGATCCCTTCATGCCATAGTTTAGTCTAGATAGTTGTATAATTTGTGAAGTGGTAATTGGAAACCGATCCCTAAGGACGATATCCGGTCTCACCGCCGATTTATTACTTGTACGACTGGGTACACTTGCCTAAAAAAAAAAATCCGTACCACAAGGTAGGCCACGATTTTGTCCACCAAAACCTAGCCATGAGCAATCAATCAAGAAAAAAAGTTAAAGAATGGATAAAATCATCCTAACCCACTTGCACATAGGTTCGGTCAAGTTGGAAAGAAATAGCTAAGGATCTCTAAATTTTTCAAGCTCTTGGATGATGAATATAGAAGTCATATGAAGATAATAGAAATTGATCTCACATTAAAATGATTTTTCTATGATTTTCTAGGAATTTTCAAAGTTCTAGATCTAAGAATTTTAAATGATGATCATGGCATGAAAATCATGAAATGAATGAAAAAGAAGACATGATTGATCATGTAGAAGAGAGGTTACCTCTTGATAAAGAGTAATGATCAAAACAAGCTTAGTTGAAAATTTGACAGCTTTGAGGGTGTGGTGGTATTATGAGCATATCTCACGATTTACTCATCTAAAAATTACAAACTTTGGCTTGTTAGAAAGGTAAGAAGGATACGCACAACTTTTATGTTTAAGGTGTTGTTCTATTCATATCAGAACAGGAGCATAAAGAGCCATCTTTCCACTGATCTCCCAATATACCTACCCGTTTTTGATGATCTTTAGCTCGTTGGAAGGAAGAGATGAAGAGGAACAACTTTCATGTATAAAGTTTTTCATTTCAGGACAGAAAAGGGTCATAATTGTGGTACAGTTTCGGATGAGTATGAGCATCAATGAAGTCTTTATGTATTCTTAGAGAAAATGATGAACAACCTTCATGAAGAAGATGAAGTGTGCCTTAAATAGCAATAGAATGGGCTCCAAAAATGGGTTGGGCCGTGGGAAACTAGGGGCAAAAGGGTCCAAGTCAAAAAAAATTAGGGACAAAGAAGTAATCTCACAAAATGGCAATTTTGTAATATAAAGCCAACTTAAGGACATTTTGGTAATTTACCCTAAGGTAATCATGAAAAACTTGTGGTGGTAATTTGTAGATGATGTGGCTAATTTTCCACCACAAAAACAAGATGAAGATGCCTTAACCATGGTTATAAATTAACTAGGATAGGTTAGGTTAGGGGTATTTTGGTCTTTTCACAGTTAAACTCATAATTACATGAATTAAATGTTGGAACCAAAGTGATTTGGATTAATAATCTCTGAGTTTTGATGTTAACAAAATGGATTAAATTTGCATGGAAAAGTTTAGTTGAGATCTAACATGTTTTATCTAGTCTTGCAGGATTGTTAAAATTATATAAGTTTGGAAACCTTGAATAAGGTTCCTTATATCTGTATCGACTTAGATTGTGAATCCGTGTTCTTTCATGTAGACGAGCTTCTCAAAATGTTTGGTATATCTTTTATTATTTTTTATTATATTTGAGTAGACGGTCAATAAAAATATTCTCAGTAGACGGGAATGGTAGTTTCAATGAATAGACGAGCTTAAATGCCACGTCAGCAGACGGAGATCAAAATAACACACTAAAATAGAGCAAGTCCAAAGACTTGATGATAGACGAGAGGATATGCCATGTCAGTAGACGAGCAAAAAGAAAATTATGAGTCCATAGACTTGGTTTTACCCATGACCTTGTAGATGCAGTTTTTAAGTGGATGAGCTTCTCTTTCTTATACGTTTTTATATGCTCTATAATTGCTACTTCGACCACATAGAAATATTTGTTTCAAATGATTGATATTTATTTCAAATGGATGTTGGTCCTTCCTATTTATTTTATCTATTTTAATGCTTTGTGAGGGAAACATAGTAACATCAAGGAAATACAAAAAGCAACATAGTACAATGGGAAATGCAAAATGACCTGTACCCTAACACCTTTTTCTGCTGGAATAGCTGGAATTTTCACAATAGAGTAAAAACAGTTTTTCAAGTTGCAATTGCTCAGAACTGTGACACTCCATTTCGTGCAAAAGTGATAACCAAGAGTACATTTCACAATGGCCACGATCAAGCTATCAGTCACAACAGATATTATGAATTTAATGCTATCTCTAAACAGGAATATTCAAAACAACCATTGAAGTTTTTCAAGTGAAGAAGAATGCCTCTTTAAGTAGAAGACCTCAACCTCTGAAAGAAAAAAAACTTTTGCTAGCCAAACTTTTACAAGCTGAATTTTTGCCAATCCACAAGCTCTCATTCTTTTATTCTTTTAAGAGCAAAAGTATGTCTTCTTTAGTTTGAATATTGTTGTAATATTCAACAGATCTAAAACTTTAATATCCTCACACATAATAAGTTAGAAGATTATAAGAAAACAATCTCTTTGTTAGAGTCAGAGCCTGAAGAGGCTTGGTAATAAAGGAATACTTGTAGCCTGGAGAGGTGTTGAATACTTGTAATCTATTTGGATAAATAGTGGAGTAAAACCTTCAAGTCGAAGGGACTGGACATAGCTCTTGGTTGGAAGAGAGTGAACCAGGATAAAACACTTGCGTGAATCTTCTAATCCGTCAAGTCTTCAGTTTTATTTGTTTTACTGACTGTTGGGATTTGAACTTCATTTTGTTAATCCTTTAAAAGATCATTTTGTGTGTGCATCTGCCTTTAATCCTCTGTGTGAGAAAATAAGTTTTGAAAAAGGTTGTTTTCTAAAATTATTAACAAATACATTTCAACCCTCTCCCCCTTCTAGTGTTTGCCTGTGTCAACTTCAGTTGGTATCAGAGCTCAGCCTCAAAAGGGTTGAGCATCTAACAAGTGCTGAGGGAGTACGATCCAACAACCATGGATAGAGAAGGACAAGCTATCAACAGACCTCCTTTTTTGATGGAACTGATTATGACTACTGGAAGAAGAGAATGATGGCCTTCTTGGATGCACAAAACATAGATATCTGGGAGCTGATTGAAACGGGCTATATTAAGCCAAAAGGTGATGATGGAGTTGCCATTCCTAGAACCCAATGGACTCTAGAGAAGAAAAATCAACATCATCTCAATCTGAAAGCTAAGCACTACTTGATGTGTGCTATCACCAGATCTGAGCATGATAAGGTTCACAACTGCAACACTGCCAAAGAAATCTGGGATACTCTTGCCCTAGATCGTGAGGGTTCATCTCAAGTAAAGGAATCAAGCATGCTCAGATGTTTGGAAGATTTAAAACTATCACCAACAATCTCAGATCTCTCGGAAAAACTTATAAAAATCGAGACCATGTTATAAAAATTCTAAGAAGTTTATCCAAGCAATGGAAACCCAAGGTTACTGCTATTCAGGAAGCCAAAAACCTGAATACTCTTTCTCTAGAAGAGCTTCTTGGATCTCTCAAGGTTCATGAACTTGAACTGAATGAAGAAGACAACTCCAGAAAAGGAAAGTCTATTGCTCTAAAGGTAAAGAAAGCAAGTTCATCAAAAGCTCTCAAAGCTGCTGAATCTTCAGATGATGCTGGAACCTCAAATAGTGATGAAGGATCAGATGAAGATGAACTATCTTTCATCTCCAGAAAGATTCAACACATGTGGAGAAAGAAAGGTGGCTTCAGGAGGAAGCAGTTCAACAAGAAGTTTTCCAAGGAAAAAGGTCCACCCTTGTGCTTTGAATGCAAGAAGCCTAGTCATTTCAAAGCCGATTGCCCTGATCTGAAGGACAAAAAGAAGTTCTTCAAAAAGAAGAAGGATTTAATGGCTACGTGGGAGGATCTGGATCAATCCTCATCTGATGAAGAAAATGAAGCGGAAGAAGAGGCAAATATCTGTCTCATGGTTGGGACGTCATCAGAAAGTGAATACACTGATACTGAGGTAATGGACTCTGACCCGTCCACTCTTTAAAATGCATTTGATGAATTGTTGCATGAATCATCCATACTGTCTTATGAGTATAAAAGTCTCACAAAGAAGTTCACAAAAATTATCAAAAGAATAAGATAAGGTTTGCATGGAAAAACAAAACCTTAAAGATGAAAATGACAAACGGAAATTAGAGAATGTCAATCTAACTGGCAAACTCGACTGTGAGCCTAATGTTTCTTGTGAAGTTTCAAAACTGAAACAATATGTGATGTATTTGACAGACACTCTGTCAAAGTTTGTAGGTAGCTCAGATAAGCTCAGTCTCATTCTAAGGTACTCTAGGTCACCTTATGATAAATCTGGCCTAGGTTATGACAAGGAAAAGCATGAAACATCTCACAAAAAGTCAAAATCACATACACAACATAGAGCTTCAAAAGCTCCAGATAAACATACTAAAACTAAGTCAGGCCCGTCCAACATCTTTTTCAAAGTGTGTGGAAAAAGTGGGCATGTTACATCTAGATGCATACATAATAAAAATGCTAAACATTCTCGTCCAGTGAAAACTAACAAGGAAGGGCCCAAGTCAGTTTGGGTACCTAAAGATAAGATAATACCTGTTACATATTTGCTTAACAACAGGAAAGAAACAAACATCTTTGTACTTGGACAATGTGTGCTCACGTCACATGACGGGAGAAAGGTGTATGTTCCAAGACCTTAGACATAGAGATGGCGGCTGGGTTACATTTGGAGGAAACCAGAAAGGGAAGATCATTGGTTTAGATAAAATTGGTAAACATCATTTTCCCTCCATTGATAATGTTCTCTTGGTGAATGGTTTAAAAGATAATCTGCTGAGCATAAGTCAATTATGTGACAGAGGACATGTTGTTTCTTTTGATAAGAACATGTGTAAAGTCAAGAAAAATGATGGATCAGTTTTATTCACTGCTAAGAGGTAAAACAATCTGTATAAGATTGACTTGGAGGACCTCTCAAATCAAAGTGTCTCATGTCTAGTGTCCATTGAAGATGAGCGATGGATTTGTCACAAAAGGCTAGGTCATGCAAGCCTAAGATAATCTTAAAGCTAAATAAGCATAACCTCGTGAGAGGGCTACCAAACCTTAAGTACAAATCTAATGCTCTCTTTGATGAATGTCAAAAGGGAAAACAAGTCAAAGATTCTTTTGAATCTAAGCATGTTGTTAGTACCAATAGACCACTAGAATTGCTACACCTTGATCTCTTTGGTCTAACAAGGATTGCTTCTGTCATTGGTAAGAAATATGGTCTAGTCATTGTAGATGACTACACTAGATGGACATGGGTTATGTTCCTAGCTCACAAGGATGAGTCCTTCAAGGTATTTTCTATATTCTGCAAACGTGTACAGAATGAAAAAGGCATGTGTATCACTTCAATCAGAATGAGCTATTTCATAAGTTCCGTGAAGAAAGTGGTATTCTTCAAGAGAGAAAGAACAGTTCTCTTCAAGAGATGGCTAGAACAATGCTCAACGACAACTCTATCCCTAGACACTTCTGGGCCGAAGTTGTTAACACTGCCTGATACATTCAGAACAAAATATACATTAGACCAATCTTGAACAAGACTCCTTATGAATTGTGGAAGGGACGAAAACCCAACATTTCATACTTTCACCCTTTTGACTGTAAATGTTATATACTAAATACTAAAGATCAACTAGGTAAGTTTGATGCAAAAGTAGATAATGGAATATTGTTAGGCTACTCTGAAACTTCAAAAGGTTTTAGAGTTTATAATTCTAGAACTCTTGTAGTAGAAGAATGTATTCATGTCAAGTTTGATGACAAGCAGCCTGATAAGAAATTATCAGAGCTAGATGAAGCTTTTGCAGATCTTGATTTAAATATCTCAGGAGATACAACATAGATAAAAGCTGAAGATCAAGTGAACGACCCTTCTCATCAACCAGAAACATCCACTTCTCAATAGGATACTGTTGAGAGATCTTGGTACTTCAAAAATTATCATCCACAAGATCAAATCATTGGAAACCCCAATGATAAGCTAAGAACCAGATCAACTTTCAGAGAACAAGAAGATTCTGCACTAATCTCTGAGTTGGAACCAAAGACAGTAGACGAGGCTCTGCTAGACAATGGCTGGATTTTAGCTATGCAAGAAGAACTGAATCAGTTTGAGAGAATTGATGTTTGGACTCTGGTACTCCTGCCTAAGGACGGATCAGTTATTGGAACAAAGTGGGTTTACAGAAACAAGCTTGATGAAAATGTTAAGGTGGTAAGAAACAAAGCAAGACTTGTTGCCCAAGGTTATTCTCAAGAAGAAGGTATAGATTATACTAAAACTTTTGTACATGTTGCTAGATTAGAAGCAATTAGGATTTTACTTTCATTTGCTGCACATCATAGCATTATGATGTTTCAAATGGATGTTAAGAGTGATTTTCTAAATGGGTTTATTAATGAAGAAGTATATGTAATGCAACCTCCGGGTTTTGAAAGTGAAACCCAACCTGAACATGTATATAAGCTTAAGAAAGCTTTATACGTCCTTAAACAAGACCTTAGAGCTTGGTATGATAGGCTAAGTTCATTTCTAAGGAAAATGGCTATAATAAAAGAAAGGTTGATACAACCATGTTTAGAAAGTCAATTAAATCTAATTTCATAATGGTGCAAATATATGTTGATGATATTATATTTGGTGCTACTAATGAATCTATGTACAAAGAATTTTCTAAGTTAATGCAGAAAGAGTTTGAAATAAGCATGATGGGAGAACTCAAATTCTTCCTTAGACTTCAAGTTAAACAAACTTTGGATGATGTGTACATCCATCAAACCAAATATACAAAGGAACCCCTGAAGAAATTCAAAATGGATGATTTCAAGCCAATGAATACCCCTATGCACCCCACGTCCATATTGAACAAAGATGATAAAGAGAAAAAAGTAGACCAAAAAGTATATAGAGGTATGATAGGATCTCTTCTATATCTTACCGAGTCTAGACCTGATATTATGTTCAGTGTATGTTTGTTCTCGATTTCAATCCGATCCTAGAGAATCTCACTTATTAGCAGTTAAGAGAATATTTAGATATTTGAAAGGTACTACTAATCTGGGTTTGTGTTTTAAGAAAGATGAAGATTACAGATTAGTTGGTTTTTGTGATGCTGACTATGCTTGAGACAGAATTGAAAGAAAGAGTACAAGTGGAGGATGTCACTTCATTGGATCTAGTCTTGTCTCATGGTCAAGCAAAAGACAAAGTACCATTGCCCTATCAACTGCTGAAGCTGAGTATATTTCAGTTGTCAGTTGCTGCTCTCAACTTTCAATGGATCAAACATCAATTGGAGGACTACAATATGTTTGTAAGTAGTATTCCACTTATGTGTGATAATACTGCTGCAATTAACTTATCTAAGAATCCAATATTGCATTCTAGAGCTAAGCACATAGAGATTAAACATCATTTTATAAGGGATTATGTGCAAAAAGGTGTTTTTGATATACAATTTATAGATACTGACCATCAATGGGCAGATATCTTTACTAAACCTCTTGCTGAGGACAGATTTACTTTCATTAGAAAGCATCTTAATATGCTATGTGTGGATTGATTATGTTGTTTAGCATTGAAGAATTATGTTGTTAATGTATGTGCGTCTAAAGCATTTTACTTCAATTGCATAATTAAAGTGCACGTCAATTGCATACCTCGTCCATCATATTTGAGTGCCGCGTCCACTGCATGTCGCGTCCATACTTGCTTTTTGATTGGACCCGTCCATACATATATGTATTAAATGCATTTATTTTGTCTCAAATACAAATTTATCCTTTATTCTCTTTGCTGAGTCAGTTACTTCCATCAATCCCATCTACACCTTTCTATAGTTTCAAAATACCAACGTCGTTTTATCCTTAATGACATGTCTTGTCAAATATTTTCTTTTTGATTTATTTCCAAAAGAAAAACCTTTTTAAAGCAATTTCCTTCCCTCTGAGAAACCTTTTGCTACCTTGTCATCTTTGAGAATACTCGAGCTCTTTGTTTTTTGCTTCCAAAACCCTAACCTTCAAATCTTCAACAATGGCTTCTTCTTCAACTTTCAATGTGGACAAGCTGAATGTGGCTATTGAGCACCACTTCAACTTCGGAATCTTAGAGGAATACAACTTGGATATTAGAAAGAATGTCAACATTGCTGGCTAGGGAGTACTCTTCATGGAGAAAGTCTCCATTTTCCCTAATATTATCAGAGATTTCTGGAGAGGACTTCAAGTTTGTGATAGAGAAGTCTTCACCACTGTTTTGGGGAAGAAAATAGTAGTTTCTGAGAAAACCATTTCTGATGCCATCTTTTGTGCTCAAGAAGGAGTAGTCTTTACTGAGTCATGGGAAACAGACCTTGGTGGTTCAGAAGTTATTGCTTCCTTTATGATGGGTGAAGATAAAGTAAGAACTCATTCATGGAAATCGGTAGAAATGAAGGATCATGTTCACATCATTCATCAGTTGCTGAACAAGGTGGTTCTACACAAGACTGGGTCAAAGGACAACACTTCTGCTCTGCACAAGTTTTGTCTCTGCCATCTCATTACAGAGATTAAGATTAACTTGCCCAGAATTCTCTAAGGAAGATTCAGGGATGCTGCTGTTAACAGAAAGAAGCTATCTGCACTTCCTTATTGCCATCTTCTATAAAAAAAATCTTCAAGTCACAAGGGATATATGACTTCATTGCTACTAGGTCCCCTGAAGAGCAAGCAAGAATTCTGACTGAGAAGCCAATGTCTGCTGCTGATTTTGGCAAAATGAATATAGGGCATGAATTTGAGTACTTACATTGTTTCTGCCCTGGCTAAAACTGAGGAAATGATGAAAATCAAAGAAGAACTGGTTGAGCAGAACAAAGCTGAAATTATTGGGCTGAAGAGACCAGTAAGAAATAAAACCATTGCAGTAAGGAAACCTTTACCTAAAAGGCCTACTACTGGTGGGATTGTAATCAGAGAACCATTAGCTGCTGCTCTTCAACCTGCACCTACTCAGAAAAGGACAAGGAATGCAATTCCGTCCTTCAATGAAGATGAGGATGATGAGGACAAGAGATCCCCATCAGTTCTGTTTTGAAGAAATAGAAGACTATTGCTACTGCCGCTGGTGTTGTTAATGTTCCTATTCCCACACAACCCAGAAGGCAACCTCCTAGAAAAGCACAGTCTGTTATGACTTCTGAGGTAACTCTTCCTATTAATGACCCTGTAAAATTAGCAGTAGATGCCTTAGTATCTAGTTTTGAGAATAGAATAGATGATGTTTCTACACCTGCTAATTCTGTGAACCAAACTCAAACTATAGATGATGTATACATTCCCACACTACCATCACCACAAATAACTTCCCTTAACCAAACACAAACAGCCTCACCAAAAAGACCACAATTACAACCCTCACCTGACTCACAAGCCACACAACCACTACAACAAATAAACTCACCTGTCCAATCCCCTGTCCACTCACCACTACAAAAAAACTCCAACCAAACCACAATTTCAACCAATCATTCTTGTAGATGATCCCCAGTTCAATCAACCAGATGATGTAGGGATTAACCCCGGGGCACCCTTTCCAAAATTACCAAGGACCAAATTTCTCTACACTTACCCTTTTGTTCTTTATGATGGCCAATATGAAAACTAGGCCAAAGTAAAGAGAAACTGGAAAATCCTTTACCACAAAAATGAACCTGGACCTGTTTCAACCAGACCATGGTATCCTTTACCAGAATATGAATATGAACCCGAGACCATAATTCGATCTAGGCATGTACCCATACCATATGTACCAAACATCACCAGACCACTTCCATCCACTCTGTACAACCATCTTGGACCTGCCTTAACTCATCTTCCACTGAAAAAATTCCCTCCTAGAAAAATCTATCCCAACCTTGTCAGATACCCTCCTTTTAAACCTTTCACAGAAGGTGTAGAGAGACACATCAACACTGACTGGACCAAGGATCCAGCAAAGAAAAATATGGAAAATGTCATCTGCAAAAGGTCAAGATCATTCATACATATTCCTAGCATCATGGATAACAAGACCAAATGGAAAACTTTCAGACATCCCAGAGAATATGGAAAAGTTGTTGATATAATTGATCATATCATGTATGCTATGCTGAAGTCGGAATTTGAGCTATTCAGAGTTGTTAGAGCTGCAAATTTTGTACCTCCTACCCGGCTATTCCACACCTTGAAAAACACAAAAATTGGGATCAAGCCTTATATGCTATGTCCAAGGCTTCCAATGATTGACCTGAACAAGGACAAGGACAAGGACAAGAAGAAACAGAGGAATATTGAAAAGTTGCCATTCCCAGATTCCTACATGATCAATCCTGGAGATGTCAACCTCACTGATCAGAATGTCATAGACTATTGGTTGGTACAACCTGTTGAAGATGTTAGTGAAGATGTGGCTGTTGACATTTGGAGAACTCACATGGTGGAATGTGCACAAGAAGCTTCCTCTTATGGTCTGAGTATGGAAGAGAAAAGACTCATTCCAAAAGTCAGAGGAAAATGTGGACTTTCACATTGCAGATACTTCATCTACAAGGATATTCTAGGACTTCTTGTCGACAGTCCTGTTTTTGAAGAAGATTGATGGGGCTTGAATCCGCAAGTGTACGACTTCGTCGTCAAGTAATAAAAAGATCGATCCCATAGAGATCGTGATCTCAAATAACAATTAATTGTTAAACCAATTAAACTGGACTATATAAAAAAAGATTTGGAAAAGATTTGATTTTTTTTAATCAAGTAGCAAATCAAATTTAAAGTTGCAATTAAAACGAAATCAAGAAAAAAATAGGAAAGTAGATCAAATCTGAGATTTCAAAATATCAAAAGGGATTCCCAAGAATTGGGTTACCAACAAGACTGCTCATGCTACTAAATTGACTACCCCTCTTGTTAATTATCGAAATTTGCTTTGAAGGTGAATTTATCCTAAATAAGTTAATGTTCCCTCTCGGGATACAAGAACCGTGCCCGATTAAACCAACCCCTACTCTCGTGGTAATTGAATTTAAATCGAACCCTTTAAGCTTTGTGACAACTCAGTGAACCCTCGAAGGACCGCTTCTAACTCTCGTGATTTAAGTCCTAAGTTCAATCCCTATAGATTCGATACCTAAGTTCACCGCTAGGTTCCTCCTCAGAGTATCTATGACATACAAATAAGTGCGCACCAGATTCACAAGTAATTCATGCAATAGGAATCAAATCGAAAGCAAATTGGAATTAACAAAGGGAAAATCTCAATTCATAACATAAAACAAATCTTGGGCATAGCCCCAATTCTTAGAAATAAAAACAACTACTCAAGCATTGTCATGTTCATAGCAAGCTTGATTAACAAAAACATAAAAAGAAAACCTAAGAGAAGAGAAGAAATTGGAGAAGAAGAGAAATCCTAATTTTGCCTAAGGTAGCAGCCCAAAAGTCCCCCTATTTTCGAGCCTAATTGCCCTCTTTATAGAGTAGGTTAACTTGAATCCCAAGCAATTACAAAATCAGATCAAATCAGCTTTTAAAATTCCAGATATTGTGCGTCACGGTCGTGATGGCTGTCACGGCCAGGCCGTGACAGATTCTTTCTTGGAAAACTTGGCACTGATGGCCTGTCACGTCCGTGATGGCCATAACGGCCTAACCATGACAGGTTCTGACTTTTTCATTGTTTTCTTTTCAGCCTTGCTCGATCATGGCCGTGATGTCTGTCATGGCTAGGCCGTGATGGGCTCTGTTTGGCTCATTTTTCTTGCTTTTCAAGATCCATATTCATGCAAGCTCCATCATGGTTGATCTTGAACATTTTAATCCTCAATTCCTGCACACAAACACCACAAAACCGCCTTACCCGTTACAAGGTAAAAACTAAGAAAAATCAAATTAAAAATGCCTAAACTACATGAAAATGCATGCAATATGATAAAAGAAATATGAGGTGTAATCACACTCATCAAACTACCCCAAGCTTAAGATTTTGCTTGTCCTCAAGCATTAACTAAAGCTAGAAAAGATAAACAATTAGAGCATGGACAGTGAACCAAGAACCCGAGTAACAAATCCAAGTGACAGAAACATCCAAATAAGTAACCAAGAGACAATCAATTTCAAGTCCAATTAGAAGCTTAGGTTCTATAGATTCATGCCTCTCACTAATTTGGGCACTCTTCTCACCTCACTCAAGTGTTTAGGGACATTTGACAATTCACTCAATTTCCTCAAGAAAGGTATTCTACCATAAGCTTGACTATTAACCAAATCTCTACTTTATTAATGAAAACACTTAAGAATCAAGAGGTCTTTTATTTTGGTTGTAATGGGGCATGGGATTAATTGTTAGGTGGGGAAATCAAGAAAGGGAAAATTCAAGAAGGCTAAACAAAATATCAAACAATGCAAAGCATGACAACCTTCTAAAATAACTTTTTGGACTTTAATTCACTTTTCCACCTTTCTTTCTTTTTCTTTTTTTCTTTTCTTTTTATATATTTATTTCTCACTTTATTTTTCTCATCCGCTTCTCCATTTTTTTATTTTTTTTTATTTGGAGAAGGGGAGATTTCCAACTTAAGAGAAATATTTTTCTAACTTTTTCATCCCACAATTTTATTTTTCAAACTACCTTTCTACCCTTTCTGCAATACTTTAAAAGGTCTCATACCAAGCATCATTCATCAAAATAAATCAAGGTACCAAGAAAAGTTTTTTTATTCTTTTATTCACAAAATTGGGCAATTAAGGGGTATCATTTAATCAATCAAAGCTCAGAAGGCCAGAAAATACCTAGTGCCTCGATCATTTTCAAATATGTTTTAAAAAAAATTCAATTTTCAAAATGGTTTCAAGTCAAGTTCTAGAGAATACAATCCAAGAGGAATAAAATACTCAATCACAAAGAATGGGGTAGATTTAGTGAGTACCCCTTATAGGCTCAAAAAAAATCTCACATTCAATAGTTTAAAATCAATGAGAAACACAAATCTAAGGGAACCACATGCTAATCATCAACTATCAGAAGATCATCTCAAGCATTTTTATTTTTAGCCTATCACAAGAATACGAAAATTGGGTTCAAAAATTCACTGTCTCAATTCATTTGGCACAAAGTTCTCACAATTGGATGCATACTCTAAGTAAGGGGCAATCTAATCATGTGATTATGCAAAACTACACCTATATGAATGCAACATGAAAAATGCAAAAATGCAAAAAAAAAATGCAAAAATACCCTTACCCCAAGCTTAAAAACTTACATTGTCCCCAATGTAAATAATCAAGTTGGAGAGATGCGAAAAATGGAACAACTCACCGAGGTGGTGGAGGGTGCTGGCTCAGATGCCAGTCATAGAGCAGCTGGAAGACGTGTCACGACCGTGACGTTCATCACGGGCAGGCAGTGACCAGTTCTGGTGTCAAGCGAGTCCCCCATCACGGGCATGGTAAACATCACAGCTGGGTCGTGATCAATTCGGGTCTATAGGAGCTGGCCTCTCACGGCCGTGACTTCCATCACGGCTAGGCCATGATACATTCTGATCTTCTGGGTCCTTCTCATCACGCCCGCGAGGGCTATCACCGCTGGGCCGTGTTAAATACTGACTTCCTCCTTTTTCACATCACGCCCATGATGGCTATCACGGCCTGGGCGTGATGCCTTCTGGTTTTCAGCTTCTGTCCCATTACGGTCGTGATCCTCGTCACGGCTAGGCAGTGATCTCCTCTGACTTTATTTTTCCATGCCTTTTTGCACTTCCTGCCTGCATAACCTGAAAATACTTGGCAAAACCATCAATTAGTGATCTTTCTTCTCTTAATCTTCTCAAATTATTCAAAAACAAAATTCAAAAACAAATGGAAAAGGGAAAGAAAACTTGGGTTGCCTCCCAAGAAGCGCTTATTTACGATCTTAAGGTTGACCATACTCCTTTCAATCAACCGGGATCAGCTGGGCTTGGAAGTGCAAGAACGCCTCTCTTCCATGGAAGTCCTTCAAAGAGCCTATTTTGTTCATATGGCCAATTGCGCTTTCGCTTTGCTCTTTTCACTCTGAGTTTCATGGCCTTACTTCCTCCCGGCGGAAGTTTTAACTCCACATGATGAGCAACTCCAACTTCATCACTATTTGGTGCATCATTTGTCATGTAAATTTTCGGTGTTGCTTCCATGTTAAGCTCTTCATTCACCTTTGGAGGCATTATCTCAATCCTGCACACATGACTCTCAAAAGGAGGGTGTTATATGAGTTATTCAAATCAAAATCCACCCTACCTTCCTCTACATTCAAAGAGAGCTTACCATTTTTTACATCTATTATTGCTCCAGCTGTGGCCAAGAATGGCCTTCCTAGAATGATAGGGAATTTAGAATTCTCGTTCATGTCCAACACCATGAAATCGGTAGGAATGAAAAACTTCCCTACCTTTATGGGGACATTCTCTAGTATGCCTATAGGGGTTTTAGTTGATCCATCTGTAAATTGTAAAGAGGACTTGGATGGACTCAATTCATTGGTTCCTAACCTCTCAAAGATAGTAAGCGGCATCAAACTCGCACTAGCCCCTAAGTCACATAAGACTTGGTCTATTTTCACTTCTCCAATTGAGCAAGTAATAGAGAAACTTCCTAGATCTTTTAGTTTAGGAGGCATATTAGTTTTTATCATGGCATCATGCTCCTCAATTAAGCTCTTAGTTTCTTTTTCTACTTGCTTTTTCTTGACCAACCTTTGTGGGAAAGGTATTGGGGGTTGGTAAGGTGGTGGAGGGACATACTTTGGTTCTATCTCTTCTTGTTCACTCATGTCCTCCTCACATTCCACATCCTTTTCAACTACCCCAAGCTTATCATCCCTCAAGTATATAGCATTACAATGCTCATTGGGATTAACTTCGGGTTGTCCCGAAAACATACCCTTAGTTCTAGAATACGTACTAGCTTGTTGGGCAATCTGAGTTTCAAACATCTTATTTTGGATGGCTAAGTTATCTACCTTAGATGTTAACTCTTTTATTGCCTCATTGACTGCCCTACCTTGTTACCTAAACTCTTCATTTTTCTTTGTTTGAGTTTCAACAAAATTTTCCAAAAGAGACTCAAGTTTAGACTTTTGTACCTGAGGATACCCGGATGCGGTTTTCCTATTACATTGGCCTTCCTGGAATTCGCGGTTCAACGTGTTGTTGTAGTTCCCGTAGGAGAGATAAGGATTATTCTTCCTCACTTGGATGTAAGGATTTGGGGGAGCATAAGTTGGCAACTTTGGGTTCGTGTCATAGAAGTTGTGACAAGAGTTCACTTGTTCCTCCGAAGCACCGGATCCAGGAGCAATACCATGTGGGCACTCCATTATGTCATGTCCCTGCATTCCACAAATCTCACAAACAACATTAGTAGTACCTATTGAACTCATATTAGCCTTTTCAAGCTTATCAAAGCATTTATTCAATGAGTCAAATTTAGACATAATTAGATTAGTGCTATTCATTTCAAACTTACCCCCCGAAAGCTTTTTCGGGTTATTACCTCTTTCCGAACCCCATTGGTGATATTTGGTGGCTACATTTTCAATGATATATTGAACGCTTCAGTCAGAGGTCTATTCATAAAGGCTCAACCAGCTGCAGAGTCAAGTGACACCTTCGAAGAGTAATCCAATCCGTTGTAGAAGGTATGCACTAACAACCACCTCTCGAGCCCATGATGTGGGCAAGACTCTAGCAATCCTTTGTAAGGATCCCAAGCTTTGGATAAGCATTCTCCGTCCTTTTGGAAGAAGCCGGTGATCTGAGTTCGTAGGTAAGCAGTCTTGGATGGAGGGAAGAATTTTTCCAAGAATACCTGCTCCAGTTGGTCCCAAGTTGACAAAGTATTAGCGGGCACTTGCTTCAACCAAGCTTTTGCCTTTCCAGTCAGAGATGAGGGGAATAACCTCAAGCGAATAGCATCAATCGGGGCACCATGAATTCTTATTGCATCGGTGAACTCCAAGAATGTCTCCACATGATCAGTCGGGTCCTCCGAGGGTAATCCACCAAATTGATTTTGCCTAATCATGCCAATTAATAGAGGCGGTATAGTGTAGTTCTCCGCCTCAATTTCTGGCCTAGCAATCCCAGTTCGTAAACCCCTAGCATTTGGGGCTGCGTAGTCCTTCAATGGTTTGGTATCCGGTAGATTCGCCATGAGTGGAATGAGAATCAACCTCTCTCTCTCACTCTTTGTATTTGTAGTCTCCCACGTATACGAAAGGTCCTTTCGATCTCGGGGTCAACTTCAATGAGATTTCCAAGACTTTGGGATCTTCGCATAAGAGAGAAAAATACCTGCAAAGAGAGAGATAGATACTAGAAAAAGAAAAAGAGATAAATGAAAAAAATAGGAAATTTAATATAAAAAAAAAGTTCCATAAAAATCAATTTAAAAATTAAATTGAGATTCAAGAAAGCACAGTCCCTGGCAACGGCGCCAAAAACTTGATGGGGCTCGAATCTGCAAGTGTAAAGCTTCGTCGTCAAGTAATAAAAAGATTGATCCCACAGAGACCGTGATCTCAAATAACAATTAATTGTTAAATCAATTAAACTGGACTATATAAAAAAAGATTTGGAAAAGATTTGATTTTTTTTTGAATCAAGTAGCAAATCAAATTTAAAGTTGCAATTAAAACGAAATCAAGAACAAAATAGGAAAGTAGATCAAATCTGAGATTTCAAAATATCAAGAGGGATTCCCAGGAATTGGGTTACCAACAAGACCTCTCACGCTACTAAATTGACTACCCCTCTTGTTAATTATCAAAATTTGCTTTGAAGGTGAATTTATCCTAAATAAGTTAATGTTCCCTCTCGGGATACAAGAACCGTGCCCGATTAAACCAACCCCTACTCTCGTGGTAATTGAATTTAAATCGAACCCTTTAAGCTTTGTGAAAACTCAGTGAACCCTCTAAGGACCGCTTCTAACTCTCGTGATTTAAGTCCTAAGTTCAATCCCTATAGATTCGATACCTAAGTTCACCGCTAGGTTCCTCCTTAGAGTATCTATGACATACAAATAAGTGCGCACCAGATTCACAAGTAATTCATGCAATAGGAATCAAATCGAAAGTAAATTGGAATTAACAAAGGGAAAATCTCAATTCATAACATAAAACAAATCTTGGGCATAGCCCCAATTCCTAGAAATAAAAACAACTACTCAAGCATTGTCATGTTCATAGCAAGCTTGATTAACAAAAACATAAAAAGAAAACCTAAGAGAAGAGAAGAAATTGGAGAAGAAGAGAAATCCTAATTTTGCCTAAGGTAGCATCCCAAAAGAACCCCTATTTTCGAGCCTAATTGCCCTCTTTATAGAGTAGGTTAACTTGAATCCCAAGCAATTACAAAATCAGATCAAATCAGCTTTTAAAATTCCAGATATTGCATGTCACGGTCGTGATGGCTGTCGCGACCAGGCCGTGACAGATTCTGTCTTGGAAAACTCGGCACTGATGGCCTGTCACGACAGTGATGGACATCACGACCTGGCCGTGACTGGTTCTGACTATTTATTTCTTTTCTTTTCAGTCTTGCTCGATCATAGCCGTGATGGCTGTCACGGCTAGGCCGTGATGGGCTCAGTTTGGCTCAGTTTTCTTACTTTTCAAGCTCCGTCTTCATGAAAGCTCCATCATGGTTGATCTTGAACATTTTAATCCTCAATTCCTGCACACAAACACCACAAAACCGCCTTACCCGTTCCAAGGTAAAAACTAACAAAAATCAAATTAAAAATGCCTAAACTACATGAAAATGCATGCAATATGATAAAGAAATATGAGGTGTAATCACACTCATCAAAGATCATGTCCACTAGGCCAAAGAGCTGCCTCCACATGTTCTTACTCTTGCTGACTCATCTCCACTATCTCCACCTTCAGAGCACACTGATGAGGAAATCATAGTTGAAGACCCTGCAATGAATGTTGACTTTGTTCCACCAGAAACTGAGAATGAGGAAATTGCTGAGTCTGTTCCTAGACCAAGCACTTCTGAGAAGCACTCATCTCAGCCAATGGCTCTGACAGTTATTCATCCATCAGAGCAACCTCAAACTTCCAGAGCCCTAGACACTGTTCCAAGTCAAGCTCATGCTCAAGATAGTGATGAAAGTTCAAGACCCTCTCTGCCTCCGAACCTTGAAGAGATTATTGGAAGAATTATAGAGGAGAAAGTAAAGGTAGAGGTTAAGGAACAAGTTGCAGAAGCCCTGGCTCCAACAAATCTCATGACGAACCAAATGATGAGCATTATGCTCAACTTTCAGCAGAGTCAAAATCCGCCAACTAATCTTCCTCCACCTCCACCTAATCGGAACCCTCGTCCACCTCCACCTCCACCCTCTTCTTAGTCTTCTTTTATACCTTTTATACTGACAATGATGGTCCACTCCTTTTACCTTTTTGTTGACGACAAAAAAGGGGGAGAAAGGATAGAGAATTAAATTTATAAAAGTCAGCTTTTGAAAGTATATGATTTGTTTGCATCTACATGATATTATTTGTTTATAATGCTCTTATACTATTTGATCTGATATCTCTTTGCTTGATCTGATACTAACTTACCTTAGTTCATATGCTCTGAAACTATCTTTTGTCTGATAAGTAGCTGAACTGATCTGATAAAATATAAATATGATATGTGCTGCTAAGTTTCCGTCTTCTATTTTATGCCTGTTAGGTTTGAATGCTTTGTCTTAGGGGGGGCTTTGTAAGCTCTCTTAGACTTTGCTCACCCAAATTTAATTAGTTTTTGTCATCATCAAAAAGGGGGAGATTTTTGGAACCAAAGTGATTTGGATTAATAATCTGAGTTTTGATGTTAACAAAAAGGATTAAATTTGCATGGCAAAGTTTAGTTGAGATCTAACATGCTTTATCTAGTCTTGTAGGATTGTTAAAATTATATAAGTTTGGAAACCTTGAATAAGGTTCCTTATATCCGCGTCCTTTCATGTAGACGAGCTGCTCAAAACGTTTGGTATATTTTTTATTATTTATTTATTATATTTGAGTAGACAGTCAAAAAAATATTCTCAGTAGACGGGAATGGTAGTTTCAATGAATAGACGAGCTTAAATGCCACGTTAGCAGACGGAGATCAAAATAACTCACTAAAATAGAGGAAGTCCAAGGAATTGATGATAGACGAGAGGATATGCCACGTCAGTAGACGAGTAAAGAGAAAATTACGAGTCCATAGACTTGGTTTTACCCGTGAGCTTGTAGACGCAGTTTTTAAGTGGACGAGCTTCTCTTTCTTATACGTTTTTATATGCTCTATAATTGCTACCTCGACCACATTGAAATATTTATTTCAAATGATTGATATTTATTTAAAATGGATGTTGGTCCTTCCTATTTGTTTTATCTGTTTTAATTCTTTGTGAGAGAAACATAGTACCATCAACGAAATGCAAAAAGCAACATAGTACAATGGGAAATGCAAAACGACCTGTACCATGTCACCTTTTTCTGCTGGAATAGATGGAATTTTCACAAAGGAGGAAATACAGTTTTTCAAGTTGCAATTGCTCAGAACTGTGACACTCCATTTAGTTCAAAAGTGATAACCAAGAGTACATTTCACAATGGCCGCGATCAAGCTTTCAGTCACAATGGATATTATGCATTTAATGCTATCTCTAAACAGGAATATTCAAAACAACCGTTGAAGTTTTTCAAGTGAAGAAGAAGATCTCTTTAAATAGAAGACCTCAAGCTCTGAAGAAAATTTTTTTTTGCTAGCCACACTTTTAAAAGCTGAATTTTTGCCAATCCACAAGCTCTAATTCTTTTATTCTTTTAAGAGCAAAAGTCTGTCTTCTTTAGTTTGAATATTGTTGTAATATTCAACAGATCTAAAACTTTCATATCCTCACATATAGTGAGTTAGAAGATTATAAGAAAACAATCTTTGTTAGAGTCAGCGCCTGAAGAGACTCGGTAAGAAAGGAATACTTGTAGCCTGGAGAGGTGTTGAATACTTGTTGTAATCTATTTGGATAAATAGTTGAGTAAAACCTTCAAGTCGAAGGGACTGGACGTAGCTCTTAGTTGGAAGAGAGTGAACCAGGATAAAACACTTGCGTGAATCTTCTAATCCATTAACTCTTCAGTTTTATTTGTTTTACTGACTGTGGAGATTTGAACTTGATTTTGTTAATCCTTTAAAAGATCATTTTGTGCATGACTCTGCCTTTTATCCTCTGTGTGAGAAAATAAGTTTTGAAAAATGTTGTTTTCGAAAATTATTAAAAAACACAATTCAACCCCCCTTCTTGTGTTTTCCTGTGTCAACTTCATTAAATGCTAGGTGTGACACCCCTATGACTCACCACCCTATGTGGCAATATATCTCAGCATCCGATGTCGGGTTTTGTCTCTGCACGTCCGTTCTCGACTCCGTCGATTACCCGTTTGTTATTGATGCGCCCAAATGAAGTATAAAAACTTATTTGCTTTGAAAGTTATCAAAATAAGCAATATCGTTGGAAAAATAATATAAACCTAAACCGTTTCATTCAAAGTCCAAATTAGGTTTTCTGATCAGTAAACTTTTACTGTCGGTGAAAAGCACAGACCGAGTTCCACCTGAATTCAAAACCTAAAATTTCACCGTAACTTTCTACGATAAAGTAAAGTATAAATATGATTTTTGTTTTATTCAAAATCATTTTCTAGGTCTCGGATAAAAATATAAACAAATATATGTATATATTTCCGATATTAAAGAATAGTAAAAAACGGGGTGTTACAATACTACCCCTCTAAAAAGAATTTCGTCCCTGAAATTAACTCGTCTAAGGAAAACGAACATGAAACCCGTCCTTTTGTTTCGTGCTCTGGATTCATAACATTCACGTTTCTCAAAACGTGACATGAATTATTTCAAAGATTAGACTGTCGCTCTGACTTATACTGTATTCACTAAACTACCCGATAAAACAAATTAGGCAAATCCCTTTGAAACTCTCAAGATGCGAAGCACACTCGAATAATTCGAATGTCAATAGAATGAAATACACAAATTTTCGATAGATTTGGAAATTTGAATGATTCAAAACTTTGACTCTCAGACGGTGGCGATTCTAACACACCGATGGTGAATAAGAACTCATAATTTGAACAAAGAATTTTCAAGAAGAGAAAATAATATCTAGACTTTACTCTTTCAACAAAATAAAGTAAAATGAATAGAAAAACAAAGGATATTCTTTATACAAAAAGTCTCTTTAATTGGTTCCGGAATGTAAAAATGCATTGTACGACCACATATTTACAATTGTGACCCTAATAAAGTTCCTTCCTCAATAGAAACTTCCTTCAAAAGACAAAATTTGATGATGATAATTTTATTAATTTCCAAGAGTCTAGATTTTAAATCAAAACTTATCTTGGTCTTTAAAAGAGCAACAATAAATTTTTGTGAATTCCCTCACTTGAGGTAATTCTGATTTAGTTGACATAAAAAAAATTTGACTTGAATTGTCAAAATTTCATTTGCCATAAAATTTATAACCTTTCACCCACAAGGGTAACAAAACATGATCCGCAAAAGATCATTCTATTTTCAATTGCACTCATTTGCGGAAAAAGTAAATGGTCAAGTTTACAAAACTCAATTCTCAACAACATGGAAATATCCCAACGGATTTACCCAACTAGTATTAGTTATTAAGAAACTATAAAGATAATTGCATTAAGGAATAATATAAGAATGCAATTATGATTGTTCCGCATAAAACTTGGACAACAAAAGATGCGACAATAAAACTCAACCAACTCAGAAACATGTTGGCGACAACATAGGTAGTATGTAGATAAATACAAAAATTATTTTACACATCCATAGAAAATCAAAAATGATTCTCCACTGAATTAACAGTATAGTCAAAAGTATATTTTCGATGACACACTTCAGTTAAAGATATTTATTTAATTGTTATACTTCAGTCCTACTTGTTGTGAAGATTCTACCCGTTAACAACTACCCACATATTCAAACTTTAAATATTGGTGGACTACCTCCTCTTGCACAGTGTTCTTTAATCGAATCCTTGGCCGTGGTCTCTCGGCTCACATGTTGTCACCAGAAGGTACATCCTTAGGCTTTCCGCACACTCTAGCGAGATGTCCAGGCTGTCCACACTTAAAAACAAATGATGCCCTGAATCTTGCAGTTCTTTTTAGCATGACTAATGGCACACTTCATGCACTTCGGTAAAGACTTCCTAGACGATCCATAACCTTTACTGCTACCACTAATCCACTTCCCTTTTGGTGGTGTCCACATTGGCCTTGTGTAAGGTTTCTCTTGGAAAGATCCAAAGCTTCTCTTTCTGCCTTTACTCACTTCTAGATCTCGAGGAACTCGACACTTATCCATCAAGATCAGAAACTGCAATAGTTTCAATGACAAAATTGTCTTCCTCATTTCATCCTTCAGATTTTCCTCTAATTTCTTACACGTTTGCACTTCCTCGTAATTCTTTAAATACAACTCCTTGAACTTAATCAGCTCTTCCAACTCAATGGCATACTCACTAATAGTCATGTCCTCTTGTCCGTGCTGCAGAAACTTAATCTCCTCTGCACGACTCACTTCAGTGGAAGTATACTTCTCCAGAAATTTGCTTCGGAACACATTCCAGGTGATTGCTTCTTGTCTTGCCACTAACAGCTTGCAAGTTTCTCTCCACCAAAATCCAGCATCTCCTATCAACATAAATGTCGCACAAGCTTCCTTCCAATGATCAGGATATTCCATAGTTTGCAAGTTCCTTTCTATTTCCGTAATCCAAAACTCAGCTTTCTCCGGGTTAAGCTAACCATTTAATTGAGGTGGATTACTACGACAAAACTCAACTAGTCATCTCTTCTCCCGCCATTTCCTCATTAAGACATGCCACTGTTGATGTTATCTCCCTCGAGACTTGTTCAGCTACAACCATATCTTTGGAATCCTTGATTGTAGAATCAGATCTACTCGTTCTCGGACTAACCATGATTTTCTATAAAAGCACGGTAGTCAAAACTAGAAAGAAAACAATACATCAAAATCTCTTCAATATTATTCCTCCTTAGGAACAATAATGAAAAGATCAACAATCCATGTTGTATCCTTTCGGAACAACGTCATGAAAAACATAAACTCAGTCAAGGATAGACTAACGTCATTATCCTTCCCAAATATTGGTTCTTCATTGAACCAAAAACACAAAACACTTAAGACACAATCAGAGAAAACACAACAAAGACGACAACAGACCTAAACCCCTCGCCCAAAAGACTCGGCCAGCTTTGATACCAATAATCTAACACCCTTCTCAGGCGCTACATCGCAAGTGACATTTTAAGGTCGAAAAGTAGGTTAATTAAAAATTGGCTATAAAAGAATGGGGTAATTTTTTTCTTTTTCATAAGTCGTAAATATAACTACTTTGTTTTAAATGAATGAACAATCAAATATTCCATTATCACAATTAGGGTCATGAGTTCGAAAATCATTTACATAATATACAACCCGACTCATAAACACAATCATAACGGTATACAGACCCATCATAAAGATATGGAGACACAACTCCTAAATTATAAGATGCTTGGAGTCGCAGGTCCATAAACAATAACATTAACTCCCAAACATACCCAGCTGACCAAACTAAAATAGAAAAGACCATCTTCTCTCATGCCTCGTGTGAAGGACAAACCCAACTGACGAGATCTAGTGGAAACTCTATTTAAGTCCACTACCGACGTCATCACAAAAAACACTACTGGAGCTACTACAATAGTAACTCTCGAACTAAGCCATTTCCTCTTCCAAGAGAAAAACTTGATCTACGAACTATCGATAGTCTGGAAGACGTCCATTAGAAACTCCACCATAGCGTCCGCAAGCTCGAACCTTAATCTCTATGATGCGCCATCCAAGCGACATCTAGACGTCTCAATCTTCTCAAAAGAATATAGAAGACACATAGCCCATTGACATAGGCAATATAAAAATAAGGAGGTGAGATTTCCATTTATCTTACACATAAGGTAGACATGCAGTTGTACGACTCTTAGGTACGTACAATTAACAATTATCAATCATATCTACACTCATAACAAAACAATAATGTTTCACAGAAACATGACCACAAAGACCGCGTTTTCCTAGATAGAAGACATCTAAGACTTGAGGAATGACCTCTGAATTCCTATACCATGGTTTTACGAACAGTCGGAGAGAGTGGTTAGGAGGATTGTTCCGGAGGTACCAGCCTTGGGTAATAAAGAATTCATCAATAGAAGAGGGCGTGCACGTCATAGGCTTTTTCGGGAACATCCTACACTATCAGAAAATACGTAGTGTCTAGTCGAGTATGTCGGTGCATTGCAAGATCACCCCGACACCCCCCATAATAAAAACGATTCGCCACTACATAATTCGCACCCACATTAAAGTGTTAGCTCCTTCTCCTAGGCACAACGACCTTACAGAACATAGTTTCACTATGTTCTGTAAGGCAAAATTGCCGGAAAATGCGTTCTTCTTATCTTTCCATCAGATGACATCTTGATTCCATCGGAATTCTTTCCACGTGCTTTCTCATATATGTTCTCAACATCTAGCGGAAGTTCTTAAGTAACCTTTCATCTTTGTGTAAAGATACCTTAAAACACTTGATTGAAAGTCCTAGCGCGTTATGAGATTAACACATGTCCAATTATTTATTACTCTGTACTTTTCTAATTGAGCCTTTTTCTTTGGCTTCCAAGAAAACAAATCATTCTTAGTCCATTAAATTTTATGGAATATGGATAATGAATTATCCATACTTTATGACATAAGGTTGTGTTCCACCCCACGTCATAAATTATTACGTTCGTATTTTCAATAAGTCGTTCTTGACTTAGGTTTTTACATTAAAGACTAAAATTCTCTTTTGTCTTAAAACTAAAACATTTGGTTAAAACCAAACCATTTTAAAATAAGATTCCATTAAAGTACATACCTACTAAATTCCTCAAAACAGTTTCTTGAAGAACAACGAAACTCTTAAAATACTATTTTACCACTTTTTACTGTATTTCAACTTAAATTCCATATTTTCACAAATATAATTATTTTTCTCAAATCTTTCACTTTCCTAAGTTACCATACTTATGTTAAAGTATTAAAATATTAATTTCAAACTCTACATCATTTTTTTCTCAAAAATCTGTAAAAACGTTTGACGACTATTTCACCGCTTTTTACTGGTTTTAGGCCCAAAAGACATACTTTTAAAAATATGGTTCTTCACCTCAAATATGTTACTCTCCTAGGTTATAATACTCATATGAAAATGTTGAAATTTTACATCTAAATCTCCATTTATACAAAATTTCTAAGAATTTGACCGAACGTCGTTAATTTTGTAAATCGCATAAATCATTTTTCAACGATTTTACATTCTAATAGTCCAAAACTCATTTTGGAGTTTTGGAACAGTTTAATAGATATGAAAAACAGTTTCTAACAGTCCAATTACATAAATTTTCAAAAATTGCAGTTTGGTCCCTAAACTTTCATTAATTACCAAAATGTCCTTATTCACTTAAAACCTTGTAACTTTTTATTTATCACTTCAAATCACACCAAATAAACTTCTTTAGAAATATATTTCATTTACCTTCAAATTTCCAGAAATTACATTTCTGCCCCAAATATTTTTCAATAATTGCAAAAAAGTCCTTGTTTACAAAAAAGCTTATAACTTTTTATGTATTAATCCAATTAACACCAAACCAATCAACACAAGAACTTGAATTTTAGTGCAGCCACTGAAATTCTCAGAAATTGCACTTTAGTCCCTAAGGACTCATAAAATCGTATCTTTTAATATACACATCCAAATCAATCCAAACCAATTTCTATATTGTTATATATTCACTCAATCCTAATAAAAATTATTCAAACAATTTAATTCATCATGTAACCCATTTAAACATCCAAGGCCGAATGGCCCAAGAGTGATCATGTTAGGCAATTTTTCATGTTAAATCAAATAAACAACCATCAAGTTTCCAATTAGAAATCATTGAATCAAAATCAACATATATCAACATCAAGCATCAACCAAAATCCTCCAAGAGGCCGATCACACACATAAATCAATAAATTACACAACTTTCACACTTATGATTTACAAGATCATTTATACTAAATAGCACTAAACAAACCATCAACATATCTACATTAAGGTAGGATAGTGGTAATCTCCCCCCTACCTCTTGTAGATCACTTGAAGATCAAACAAACATAAGCTAAACCAAGCAAGGCAGGCCACGGTTTTGTCCACCAAAACCTATCCATGAGCAATCAATCAAGAAAACAAGTTAAAGAATGAAGAAAATCATCCTAACCCACTTGCACATAGGTTCGACCTAGTTGGAAAGAAATAGCTAGGGATCTCTAAATTTTTCAAGCTCTTGGATGATGAATATAGAAGTCATATGAAGATCATACAAATTGATCTCACATTAAAATGATTTTTCTATGATTTTCTAGGAATTTTCAAAGTTCTAGATCTAAGAATTTTAAATGATGATCATGGCATAAAAATCATGAAATGAATGAAAAATAAGACATCATTGATCATTAGTGATGAAGAGTAATGATCAAAACAAGCTTAGTTGAAAATTTGACAGCTTTGAGGGTGTGGTGGTATTATGAGTATATCTCACGATTTACTTATCTAAAAATTACAAACTTTGGCTTGTTAGAAAGGTAAGAAGGAGAGGCACAACTGTTATGTTTAATGTTTTGTTTGATTCAGATCACAAGAGGGGCGTAAATAGCCTTCTTTCAACTGTTCTCCTGGGATGCTGAGAATTTTGAGCTGTTTTGGTAATTTGGTCATATCTCCCAATATACTTCTCCGTTTTTGTCGATCTTTCGCTCGTTGGAAAGAAGAGAAGAAGAGGAACAACGTTCATGTAGAAAGTTCTTCGAGTTTAAGAATAGAAAAGGGTCAGAATTTTGGTACAGTTTCGGATGAGTATGAGCATCAATGAAGTCTTTATGTGTTCTTAGAGAAAATGATGAACGACCTTCATGAAGAAGATGAAGTGTGCCTTAAATATAAATGGAGTGGGCTCCAAAGATGGGTTAGGCCATGGGAAACTAGTGGAAAAAGGGTCCAAGTCATAAAATTTTAGGGACAAAGAAGTAATCTCACAAAAATGGCAATTTTGTGATATAAAGCCAACTTAAGGACATTTTGGTAATTTAACCTAAGGTAATCATGAAAAACTTGTGGTGGTAATTTGTATACGATGTGGCTAATTTGTCACCACAAAAAAAGATGAAGATGTCTTAACCATGGTTATAAATTAACTAGAATACGTTAGGTTAGGGGTATTTTGGTATTTTCACACTTAAACTCATAATTACATGAATTAAATGCTAGGTGACTCACCCCTATGACTCATCACCCTAGGTGGCAATATATCTCAGCATCCGATGTCGGGTTTTGTCTCTGCACGTCCGTTCTCGACTCCATCGATTACCAGTTTGTTAATGATGCGCCCAAATGAAGTATAATAACTTATTTATTTTGAAAATTATCAAAATAACCAATATTTTTGGAAAAATAATATAAACCTAAACCGTTTCGTTCACGAGTCCAAATTAGATTTTCTGATCAGTAAATTTTTACTGTCAGTGAAAAACACAGACCGGGTTCCGCCTGAATTCAAAACCTAAAATTTCAACATAACTTTCTACGATAAATTAGAGTATAAATATGATTTTTTTTATTCAAAATCATTTTCTAGTTATCGGATAAAAATATAAACAAATATATGTATATATTTCCGATATTAATAAACAATAGTAAAAATCAGGGTGTTACATCAGCCAATGCACCACAACAATTTCTTTGGCATTATTGCACCTCTTTTTTATTTGAATTTATTAGTTAAAAACAACGTTTCAGCTTCACCTTCTACCTCCTGTCGGGTTGACCCATTTTGTTTGCAGAAATTTGTTCAATAGGGACAACATTCGTTTTAAGGGTAAATAAAGTTCCACCTTGAAACCACCTGACTCTAAAGGTAAGAGGGGCACAACGAATGAGATCTAACCAACGCGATAATCCAACACATGTGGGACCCTTGGTCGGACTGAGGTAGCCCTCAAATCTCGTCACCGGCGGCGATGTCAGTGAGCTTTTGGATAAAGCACAGGACCATCATCTTGATGCCTTTATTAGCAGCGACAGGAAGGGGAGTGGGCTGCGGGGAGGAGAAGGAGACATGAAGAAGAAGAAGAAGAAGAAGAAGAAGAAGAAAAAGGAACATTCAGATTTGGAAGACCTCCTTCATTTTATAAATAAATTATTGAATATTTAATTTCAGTTTTAACAAAATATTATATATTAATTTTTTAAAATTTAAATTTATTGTTTAATTTACTATGGTAACAAAATAATTGCTGAAGGACAAAAAGGTAAAATTAGAAAATTGATAAGCGACACAATAAATGTCTTTAAATAACATCATTAAATGATAGCTTGCCATTTATTGGTCCATTTAAAAACTGCATCAATGCAGTTGAATTAGGCCAGACATCATAGTTGAATTAGGCCAGACATCATAGCAAAACCCATCATTCAATGGCTCTAACAAAAAAAAAAAATCTTTTGATCAATGGCATGCTCCACTAAGTTTTATATTATCCCAAAAACAATGTCCTACTTAACCAATGAAATAATTAGATTATGGTTAAAAAAATAATTCTGTCCTTTATGTCACAAAACACTAAATAAATAAAGCCAAATACTAACCAATTAGGACTTTGATTAAGAAATCAAATATGAATTTTTTTTTATTCAAATGTGGTATATTCAATTCGTTGAAAGTTTACAAGTTATATACTATATCCATTATAAGATTTCTATTTTTTGATTTCTTAATTAATTTTTTTTAAGACAATTTTTTCTTAATTAATGCTCTTACATACTAGTTAGCAAAATCCATAACTAAATGGGTCTTGCTAAAGAGTGTGCGCACTGGAACCCACAAAAGTAAAAGTTGTATTTTGAAACTAAGGGCCCGTTTGGTTTGTTTTTCGTTTCCTCATTTCCTAAATTTAGAAAGAATTACAACAAAAATAGTTATAAAAATGTCACATTGTTTTCATTCTATTTTCTGTTTCCAAATATTTGTACAGGAAACACTGAAAACAAATTTTATTTGTTTTCATTGTTTACTGTACAAATCTTTGTAAACAGAAAATAGAGTGAAAACATAGTGACATTTTTATAACTATTTTGTTGTAATTACTTTTAATTTTAGGAAATGAAAACAGGAAATGAAAATGCAAACCAAATAGGTCCTAAGTGTTACACTTTTCGAAATTCTAAATACATCATTTCTCATACAAATTTTCCTTTCTTAGTTCCTTAAACAATGCCCTAATATAGATAAAATATGATTACTTATTAAAGTTCTATGTTCCCTAGTTTTATTTCATTTTATATTATCGTTTCATTTCAATTAAACTAGACTATTTATTAATAAAAACTCTAATACTATAATGACCTATAGGTTAATATTCAAAAGCAGTTTATATAATTCACAAGATGAAATTGCCATTTACCAGCAATGACCTGGGTAACACTTATAAATAGGCCAGGAAGCAAACATATACACAGGCAGTCGCAGATAGCACCATACCCAAAATGAAGATCACCATTTTATTCTTCTTCTATGTGCTTCCCCTTCGCATTCGCTGACCTAACCGTTGCCTTCTATAGCTCTAGCTGTCCAAATGCTGAAGGGCTATAGTCCGAGAAGTTGTGCAGAGGCGTTTCAAAAGTAATCCATCCATTCCCGCGGCCTTGCTTCGCATGCACTTTCATGATTGCTTTGTCAGAGTAAGACCCAAGCTACTTATTTCAATTATATAGTTCATATTTACAGACACATTAATTTGATGCAATAGATTGGATTATGATTCAATCTTTCTTTACTTAAATTGCGGTCGCGATCATGGTTGTCGCCGTAAAAAAATTGGGTGGAAAAAAAAAAGTGCCATATCTGCCATTAGGCTCCTACTCTCCTATGTAATTAGGCTTCTTTATTTTGTTACTTGAGAAGTGCCATCACCAGAAATAAGGTTCCTTCTTTACTAAGCCTATGTTTGGCAGAGCAGAAAAAGAATAAAAAGAAAATAAGCAAGAGAATTTGAAAATAAAATACAACTTTCTCTCGCTTGGTTGCAAAGAGAAAAGGGAGAAAGAGGAAGAAAATAAGTGTGAGCCGACTCATATTCTTTCTCTCCACACCTGCGAAGAAAACGGAGATGCATGAAAGAAACTTAGTTCTTTTACATTTATACCCCTCTTTCACCCACAGAGCTCTTCTCCCTCCCACCTGCAGCCATTGCAGCACGTTGTCGTAGTCCCCGTTTGTCCTCGCATTTCGCCATAGTTGCATCTGGGTCGCGCGATTTGAGTTGGAAAAAGAAGAAAAAGGGAGAAGGTGCAGATCTGGAGTTTGGAGAAATAAGAATTGAAAAAATGGAAGAATGGGGACCGGGAGGGGTTATGTGGCGGTAGGTAACATGGGTGGCTTTGGAGAAAGGGTAATAAAAAAGTATTTTATTAATATTTATTATAAATATAATTTTTTTTATAATAATATATTCATAAAATTATATATTTAATTATTAGATATAAATAAAAAAATTAAATATAACTTTTTTAATAATGAGCATTTATGTTATTTTATATTTTTTTTTCATTTTTTAAATTTTTTTCTTACATTTTCTTAATTTCATGTTTCTCTGATACCAAACCATAATTAAAATCTATTTTTCTTTTCACTGTCTTCTCTCTTCTCATTTTCTCTCCCAAACCAAACAAACCATGAGTGTCAATAATGCTATGAGTATTCCTTCTCCATTGTAGTCCAGGTTTGCAGGCAAACTTGTTTTTCCCCTCCTCTAATACAACGGTCCAAAATCCAAATAAGAAGATTCTGTTTTTCACCATTTTATCTTTTATTTGAATAATACAATTTTTTTCTCACTCTCCTTTGGTTAATTTCTAAGAGAAAGAGGGTGAGGTTTAGAAGAAAAGGTAGGATATTACAATTAGATTATAAAATTGACCTTAAGTGGTGATTCCTGCAAATGGATTGTCAGCTTGCAACTTTTAGACATGGTTTTTAGATTTATCAATTAACCTTTCTCTTTATCTCAAATTGCAATTTTGCCGCTTCATCTATTATTATTATTATTAGTAGTAGTTGAGTTTGTCTTTCCTACTGCTATTGGAGAAGCACAACTTTTTTTTCCACCAAGGAGCTTCAGTTTTTTTGTGCTGGCATGGTATGATCAACGATATGTCTTTTTGGTTATATTTTTTTTTTTTACCATCTATCATACAAATTGTAATTACATTATTTTAGGTACTGGCTAGTGGCTCCCAAAATACGATCGATGCGTCCATAATGGCTAATAGTAGCTAGTGGCTCCCCCAAATTTTAATTGCCACCGGTGGTTATGTGTTGTGTTTTTCATTATTACTAATAATTGTGACAAAATGTGATTAGTGTGCTCATAATTGCGATCATAATACAGTTTTGAAGTATCCGGTCTCTATCGTGATTTCAGACCGAAATTAAGAAGTCGTTTCAGACACATTCTCTCAAGTTCAATTTACTCCTACCCAAATGCCTTAACCCCCAAATGCCTTAACACAATCTTTTTAACATCTTGGTTTCAGGGTTGTGATGCCTCCATACTAAAAGACCCAGTTCCCTCAAGAAACAAGTCACCGGAGAAAAACACATGAGAAAACAGAAGGGTTTAACATTGATGAGATGAAGTTACTCTTAGAACAAGCTTGCCCTTCAACAGTTTCGTGTGCAGATATCATAACACTTGCCACAAGGGATGCAGTGGCTCTTGCAGGAGGACCAAGATACGTCCCCACAGGAAGAAGAGATGGGTTAGTATCAAGTCCCATTGAACCTAAACTTAACATTCCGGGACCTTTTTTTAATGTGTCTCGGCTCTACAACTCTTCAACTCAAAGGGTTTAACATTAGAAGAAATGGTGACCCTTACGGGAGCACACACTGTTGGTTTTGTTCACTACAGTTTCTTTCTCAATAGTGATCTTACCATGGATCCTCCTTTGCGTGCTACTTTGGTAAGGATATGTGGGACACCCGCTAGTCCCAATCTGAAGGACCCTTTTGTGGTTTTAGACGAAATGACACCGATTTTATTTGACAATAAGTTTTACCACAAAATACGTGTGAATAGAGCATTAATTAAGTTCGATCAGAAACTCGCTTTCGATCCATGCTCAAGAAACATGGTTTCGGGTTTTGCAGAAGGTGATGCTAGTTTTCAACAAAGCTTTGCAAATGCTATTGTAAAGATGGGAAGAATTGGTGTCTTGGTCGGAAGAAATGGAGAGATTAGAAAGAATTGCAGGGCTTTTAATCATCCTTTATAGAATGTTTATTGCCTGCTAGATAGAAAACAACTTCATTCAACATATGTCTGGTAAAAAAATTTGCCTTCAACATAAGTATATACATAAACTTTTTTTATATCGACATGTATATTTGATCGATATTCGTAAATGATAATTATTTAATAAATAAAATCAGATCCTTTACTGCATTTAGAGGATAATCTATGTAGGTATCATTTCAAATATTTGTCAATTAAATTATACATGTATGCTATACTTTGCATTTTTTGAAAAAAGCATATACTTTACTTTCATAAAAACAAGAAATGATTATCTTTTGTAAAAAAAATGGTTATGTTTATGGTTTTAAATTTTTATTTATAAGTACATGATTTATCAAATTATTAACTGATTTTGCAATGTATAATCATACTTACAGATTAATTTTGTTACACTATCGGTGTGAAAAAATTTTATATCATCAATCAACCACAAATCATTCTATATGTGACTTTTAGTATAATTATAATAGAATGTGTTGACTAAGTTGCACAAAAAAAAAAAAAAAACTGGTGCAACCTTGCACTACTTTTATGGACCAATAGCAAGACTCCATTTTGACATATGTGCACAACAACTTTTGTATTTGTCAAAAATAAATTTGAGTCAAATGTATCACCCATATTTTGTATTTGCATGGATATATTATATTTTTTTTGTTTGTATTTGGACGTCGGTATTTTTGTTAATGCATTTTCTCTATGCCTCATTCTTTCTATCAATATTCCAATCTGTCATGCATTTGACCAACACCTTTGAAAGAGCTTCAGCTGTATGTGGACACTCTACATACACAAACCTATTATGCAAAATAATTTATTACATATTAATACAATGCAAAGTACTATATGTATATGATAAAGTTAAAAAATATCATACCTTAATATATGACTTTGCATATCCCAATAATCATTAATGTAGTGAGCTGTAATGGACACATACCCTTTCTTTTGGTTACTAGCTGTCCACATGTCTGTTGTTAGAGCAATCCTACTCCCGATCTTGTCCAAGAGTCACATAGTCTTCACCTTTTCATTTTCATAGATTTTGATAATATCATTTTTTATCGTGTTTCGACTAGGAACCTTGAACAAAGGTTGAAGACCTTCAGAATATGCTCTAAACCCCAGATGGTCCACCATCGAAAATGGATACTCGTGAACTATTATCATACAAGCAAGGTCTCTTCTTGATTTCCCTGGACCAAAGTGATAGTTACTCAAATAAGTAGATGACCCATCTACCTTCTTCTGTTCTCTCAACAAGATCGATTGTCTTATATCCCTATATGGCCTTCTTTTACAAGTCTCATAATGTTTATGCAAATGATGTGTTCCATCAAATCTTCTACCACACACATGCTTGTTGCAATAATTGCATATAGCTTTTTCTTCACCATTAACTATTTTTTTCGTGAAGTGGTTCCAAACAATAGATATCTTTCTTTTTTTGCCATCATCAGTCAACTCAATAGCATTAGTATCATCAACAGAAACATGAACATGATCTGTTGGAGTTTGGGATTGTTCTTTTTCAGAACTTCCCACATTACCACTAGGAACAATCTAAGGTTGTGCGGGAGATGAGCTACTCTCAGATTCCTTTGATTGAATCAATCCAACTGCATTTTCCATCTAATAAAAAGGCAAGTAGAACCAATTAAAACTCGCATAACAGCAAAGATAAACAAAACAAAAAATGCAGTGACACAGAGCAAACAATATGAACACATAGCAAGGTAAAGATTAGTGAAGATATACCAATGAAAACAATATGCCAGAGGTTCAAAGATTTTAAAAATTAAGCGCAAGGTAAAAGGCAGAGCAAAGCAAAATATATATATATATATATATATATATATATATATATATATATATATATATATATATATATATATATATAGTGAACACGGAGCAAAACGAAAAGGGGAACAAAGTGAAATCGAGATAGCAAAGTCACGCACTGGAGATGGGTGGAGGTAGAACGCCGTCCCCACTTTGGGGATAAGAGGGGATGGTGGTTGGAGTTCGTGGTGCGCCGCCTGTGAGCCCGAACGCCGTTGATGGAAGAAACGGTGGAACGTCGAATGAATGAAGGAAGGAGGAAGGGACCGAACAGAGGAAGATGACGGCGATGAAGGGGGAAGGGGTGGAATAGAGGAAGATGACGGCGGGAGGAACCGAGGAAGGGACGGTGGTTGGAGATGAAGGAAGGGACGGTGGTTGGAGATGAGGGAGATGAAGGAGGAAGGGACCGAACAGAGGAAGATGACGGCGGGAGGAACCGAGGAAGGGACAGTGGTTGGAGATGGAGGAGATGAACAAAAAGATCCAGAAATGGAAGATAAGGAAGGGACGGCGCTGACTGCTGAGAGTGAGATGAGAAGTTGAGAACAGTAGAAGTAGGATTTCACTTTTCAGATCAGTTTCTAATTTTGATATATCATTATATGTGTGTGTGTGCGTGTGTGTGTGTGTGTGTGTGTGTATATATATATATATATATATATATATATATATATATATATATATATATATATATATATATATATATGCGGGTATGGGGCGGGGTGGGTACCAAGGTCCCAGTACCCGCCCCCATACCCTCTCAGATTTGAGGGTAATTACCCATGCCCGTACCCATAAAACGGGTTTTTACCCTACCCATGGCGGGTATTTTTTGCGGGTACCCGGCGGGTAGGGTCTGGATTGCCATCCTTACACAACACCACCACACTTTGACTCCATGTTCATCCAAATCAATTTTAGAATCCCATGTTGTTTCCCTCCCCTACACTAATGTTATCCATCACTGCAAATATCACATTGTACTTTTTCGTTTTCATCTCCAAAACTGATGCATATTCAAAATATCTAATTCAAAACATTTAATTATGCAAAAAAAAAAAAATGTGAATCCCCAAGAACTCGCTAACGATTGTTGAAGAACCATGAAGAGTGATGATGTCTTTGGCCATTGTCCTTTTTTTCGTTTTAGGGTTCTAGATTTGTAACTAGAAGCACCAAAGAAAGTTGAAAATTTTCGAAGCGTTGAGAACGTGGCAGACGTGGTGGTAGAGCTATAGAGGGTATTGAGGATGAGCATTATCAGCCAGAGGCAGGAATCGAAGGTGGAGGAGAGTCATACGAGACTCTTCGGACTATCCGCGAGTTAGCATCCGTTCTGTTGCAGCAGGCACAACAGAATGCTCAGAGGGTGCAGAGATAGACAGTTGCAGGAGCGGCAGGATATGAAGAGAGCCGTTGAGTCTTGTCCATTTTTGTATTCTTCTTCTTCGAATTTTGGTTGTTCACTCAATGATATATCCAAATTTCTATATCTTCATTTTTAGGATCACATCATTCATCCTCTCTATCCCTACCCTCTTTACTTTCTTACAAGTTTTACTATCTTATGCATGATATTTATGTTTTTGTTTATGATACTATCTTGCATGATCGGTATATGATACATACACTTAGCTTATACAATTGTATATATTTCTCAAACTGTTTCTTGAATTGATATTGTAATTGTTCTTGTTTGAGTTTCAAAGAAAAATTACTTTCTTTCTACACCACTTGAAAAAGGGAAATTAAATATTGTGTTTGAAAAAGTTTTGAAAAGTCAATTCACCCCCTCTTGACTTACACATCTAACAATCAAGTCATTTTGGAATATTCCTTAAGAAGGACAAAGACAGCATTACATGGGGAGGCAACATTTTTTCAAAATTTTCTTAACAATCAGGAAATTGCTTACTTTTTTGGTTTCATCTTTTTACTTTTTATTTTGGACTTTGATGTTGGGCTCAAAAAGATAACCAGTAACAATAAAATGAAGTTGGGTCAAGAGCAAGAACAAATATTTTTAGTTTTTTTTTTAAAATTATATATTTTTTCAAAAATATTAATTAAAAAGACGAATATATGGACAAAATTAGGTGCTCACAATAGATGTTTAAACCTTCACCAATACATACATTTAGGTTTTCAGGCCTATAAGTCCAGGTCTATTTCATAACCCAAAATCAAATTCAAAGCATTAACATTTATGTCATCAACTATGAATTTTATTATTAACCGTTTTCACAAATTTATTTTCTCCTGCATTTCCTTTGATTTTTTTCTTCCATTTTATTTTTTGGTCCGGAGGGTCTTTGACCCCCGTCCCGATGTCCAGAGTCTTTGACCCTGACTAATCCGGGATTCGATCGAGAGATAAGTAAAGACTGACTAAGAGTTGTTGCTGTCAATAGTCGAACTCGTATAAATCACAAATCATTCATGCTTAACAGCAGCACATTAATCAGTCAACTGCTTGATTCTTTTCTTCCATTTTATTGCTTCAAATGTCTTTGATTACATTATCCTTTTTTTTTTCCCCCACATTTTGTGAACTGAAAGAACTTTAATACGCCTTTAACGTTGAATAGTTTTAATTACATTGATTGCTTTTCAACCCTTTTTAATGAGGCTGTTTTTTTTAAACCATAAACCACCATTCTTTAGTTTGCTTTTGACTTTTACAAAGAGAAAATATATAAAAGGTTTTTTACTTTTTGATTCATAGAGAGGTGTCGTTGAGAGAAAGAATTTTCTCTTTATTGCTTCAAATTAATTTACGAAGGGAGAGAAAAAGGAACTTTTTTCCTTATTGTTCAACTGATGACAAGGAGAATTTTGAGAAAAAAAATATTCCCTTCTTTTTTCTTTCTAAATGTGTGTGAGTTGATTTTATTCTCCCTGTTAATAATATCTAAGTAATAATATTATACAGGAAGAACCTGTTATGTTATATGTTCGAAAATATTTGTGTTATTATTATTTTATGACAAAATAATCATTAAGGTCAGTGAATATCTTATACATGTCTCATATTATAAACAATTTTCAGTGTTCTTCATTCATTTTTATTTATCTTTATTCATCTATTTTATATATTAATTTTTTTTCGAAAATTGCTGTCAACAAAACATTTGTATTTATCGACATATGGTTGGTTCCAGTAGTAATGTGTTTAGACCCTTTACACAAGTAGTAAGTGATTTGACTCCTGACTCTTGTGTAGGAAGAAAAACTTGGTTTGGAGGTTGTATCCATTTAATGCCGTCTAGGTCACCCTACTGAAATTAATCACTGTTTACGATGGTGGATACTTTGTACTAATTACATGATAAAAAACATTTTTTATATTAAATTAGACGTGTACGAATTTTTAAAAAATAATTTGTAATTGTATGCATCAGCATAATTCAATGACTTTACTAAAAATATAGTCTTTTATTGGCATCCTGCACCAAGATTTATCCCAAAACCAATGGCCATTATATAAAATTATGCAACAATTTCACCCCCCCCCCCCCCCCCCTAACACACTCTAATTAGTCCTTTAGGTCGAGTGGGTTCACCAAAGTATCCCATGACATGACATGGGCTCTTTCGAGCCCGATATAGGACCAATCTCTTTTTTGACCAATTGAGCAAATTTTTTATCCCTTAGTTCTCAGCCTCCTATTGGGGGTGACTCCATAAGGATTCAAACCCGAGTTCCTAGGTTCTCCTTCTTATGGGGCCAGTTGCTTCCACTAGGCCAACACCCCATAAATCTTAACGGCAAATTTACTTTAAAAGAATACTTTTACATGAATATTTTTAAGAAAATAAATAAATTAACCCAAATCCACTTCTAATCTTTTAAAAGAATATTTTTACATGAATATTTTTAAGAAAATAAATAAATTAACCCAAATCCACTTGCTATAGTAGTATTACTTTTAATTTGTTTATTGTATTATGTTTGTAGTTATTTTTTAATATTTCAATATAATTTATTAGTAATAGTTAATAATATATTTAATATTGTGTTAATGAAATTTAATATTATGGTTGATGCTTCGGATTAAAAAAATTTATTAATATAACAATGATGTATACAAAATTAACAAAGAATGTAGTAATGTTAAAACTCTTGAGGGAGAGCTTTGCCGCCCTTGTAGTCCTACCCAGCTCGAGGAATTAGTCTCCGCAGTTGCAGGTGGAAGATACCCTGGAAAAGAAAAAATAATATTCCTCAAAAAGAAAAAGAAAGCAAAGATACAGTGTCCACACACAGTGAATTGTGTTTATTTTATTATATTTTATATTTAATATATAGTTAATTTTTTTGGTTACAAAAAGTTTAGGTGAGTTGGGTCATTGGGGCTCACCAGTGTTAGGACATGCCTCAAGGTTCAAAAAATGCTTACAAAGGTACTTACAGATTACCCATCAACGAGGTCATAATCTTTTAAATGTATAATTTAATGATAATAGTGAATAATGTATTTAATACAGTGGCTTTCAAAGTCTATCATGGTTAATGATTTTGGAAAAACATTTATTAATATAATAATACAGATACTACATAAAAAATTACCAAAACTGTTAATTTTTTTTTTCTAAAACAAATTGGTACCAAGGGAGGTTAAGCTACGGTTACAAATAATAATAATAATAAGATAATAGTATACATTTAACATTTTTTTGACTGGTAATATTTAACATGGGATCATTGGAGGCAACGTTTTCAATGCTCATGGCAGAACTTGGAGTAGCGGTACTCCACCAATTTTTACCATAGATATATTATTTAAAAAAGTCTGCGGTTCAGATTAGAGACTATGAGAGAATGGTAAGATTGGTAAACTCCTTCCCTTCTCTCTCACCTCCCTCCTTCTTTCTCTGCCTTCAAGCCCGTCGTCCCAATGTCCCACTGCAGCGCCGCCCCTCCGGCCAACAACCGGTCACCACGCTCAGATCTGCCCCGTTCAGGCATCGCTGCCCAGCCTCCAGCCGCGTCACCATCCTCCACGGCTCACCCAAACCTCTCCCTCCTCTGGTCATCGTTCTTCTCCTTCCGCCGCCGCCGCCATGTTTTGTTTGTTTCATCTTAACCTCTTCACTCAATGTCAACATCTTGATTTTACCTTAATTAATAATAATCCAAGATAATTCGGATGATATCTCTTATATTTTAATTTTAAGAGGGGTGAAGAGAAAGAGATTAGAAAAAGATCAGGAATCAAATAAAAAATTAACACCAATCATGAACCATATCTCGTTACTCTGCATCAAGACTCTGCATCTTGGTAATGTGCTATGGATGTCTCGTTTTGTTTGGCAAAAAAACCCAACATTTGGATTTTGGAATGTCAAAAAAGGAGTGGTAGTAAGATGAATAAGGTGTTTGGCTCAAACAATAGATTTCTGAAGCAGAAGAACAACAACCAAAAACAAAAGGTCATGGCGGCCATTGATGGTGAAATTCTGGTGAGGCACCGCAGAGACGCTTTCGTATCAGAACATGTCGTGTAGAGATCTTGCTTCTCCGCCATAAAAAATCTAGTGAGAGCGACCGCCGTCGCCGGCTTCGGAAGCAGAAGAACAACAAAGCCTCTGAGGAGGCGGAGCCAAACGACGACAAAAAATGAGAGAGCAGAGGAAGAGTAGGAAATGAAAGAGAAAGAGAAAAAATAATGAGTTACCTATTTTATCCTTGTGAAATCTCAACCATTCAATTTCTTTATTATTATATCAAGGGTCATTCTTGATGGACTACCGTTCCTCCGAGTTCTGCGTGGAGCATTGAAGACGTTGCTATCATTGGAAGTTATAAAATTGAGAGAGGAAGCCAAAAGATAAGCAGAAAGCAGTGCCACCCTCAAAATGAAGATCTCCATCTTAATTTTCTTCTTTATCCTTCCCTTCGCATTTGCTAACCTGCAAGTCGGCTTCTATAGCACTAGCTGTCCAAGAGCAGAGGCCATCGTATATGAAGTTGTGAAAAAACACTTCGTCCAGGATAGTTCCATTACCGGGGGCTTGCTTCGGATGCACTTTCATGATTGCTTTGTGAAAGTAAGTACAATCTGTTTTCTACTAAACACAGTCATTCTTGCTACAAGTACACCATTTTTTTTCTACATTTTTTTTTAATTTTTGCACTAGCATATAAAATTTTAAATAACAATACATATTAGTCTCGTTAATAATCTATTTATTTTTATTTTATTTTTATAAGCAAAAGAATATATTCAATTTGTATAAGGAGTACCCGAAACCTGATACATATTTTTGATTATATACTTTTACAATGCTGTCAACCATAAATAAAGTGAATTTTGTTTACACCTTTTATACTTTAGATGGGATAATGGGGATCAAGTTTTCTTGGTGCTTAATGCTCGTACATCCCTCAGTTACGCTTATAGCTCAATTGACACCTACCCCATTGTTGTTGAAGATTTGATTGAGCGATATTATTTGTAGAACAAAGTTTGATAACTTTTTTCATAATTTTACTTTTTTATAATGCAAAATAACAATATTTTACTTTCTAAATGTTAAAATTGTTTGAAAATTATTGAAAATAGATATTGACATACATTTTCGATATTTGATTTTCACATTTGCTATTGCAATCAAGTACTTTCATGAAAATTGATTTTCTCTTTTCAATTTCTCTTCATCCCGTGATCTTCATGCACAATTTATTTCATGCATATTACATAATCACCACAAAAAGAGTCGTTTAGAGACCAATTTTGGGCAGGAATCAATCTGACCAAAATATTCTCTGAGATCAGTCTCTAAAAGACTTTTTTTTTTTATAGTGAATTATGATTGTGAATGAAGAGAAATTGAATGAAGGGGTCCATTTCACTACTTTCACTTCAACAAAATGCTCACATTATCCTTTCAATATTTTGGTTTCAGGGTTGTGACGCCTCCGTCCTAATAGATCCAGTTCCATCAAGAAACAGGACATCGGAGAAAATGGCATTACCAAACAAAACTGCTCGCGGATTCGAGCTCATTGATGAGATTAAGTCACTCTTAGAAGAAGCTTGCCCTTCAACAGTTTCGTGTGCAGATGTCATAACCCTCGCCACGAGAGATGCAGTGGGTCTTGCAGGAGGACCAAAATACAACGTCCCCACAGGAAGAAGAGATGGGTTCTTATCCGATCCCGATTTAGCCGAAAAGGAAATTCCAGGACCCTTTGCTTCTGTGCCTCAGGCTCAGCAATTCTTCAATGCAAAGGGTTTGTCATTAGCTGAAATGGTGACCCTTTTGGGAGCACACAATGTTGGTTTTTCTCACTGCAGTAACTTTGAAAACAGGCTCTCAAGTTTTAACGGAAGCGTTGATCCTACGATGGATCCTAATTTGGATCATGCCTTGGTACAGATATGTGGATCATCACGTTTTCCAGCACCGAATGATCCGCATGTGGTTTTGGACGAAAACACACCTAATACATTTGACAATATGTTTTACAGGCAAACACTTAAGAGTAGAGCAATACTTCACCTCGATCAGCAGCTCAGTTTACATCCATCGACAAGTGACATGGTCTCGAGTTATGCAGCAGACGATGCTAGTTTTCAGCAAAATTTTGCAGATGCTATTATAAAGATGGGGAAAATTGATGTTATGGTTGGAAATGATGGAGAGATTAGAAAGAACTGCAGAGCTTTTAATAATCCTATGTAGAACAATGTCTGTTGCCTAGTAGAAAACAAGTGCCTTCAAAATATAATTCATGTTTTTGAGTAATAATTATTTAATGATTAGAAGCTTGCTACGATGAAAACTAATATAGGTAGAGCGTCACGAGATTCTAGCAACCCCAACATGTAGAATAAAAGTGTCAGGCAAAACGAAAGGGCGCTGGCTTCAATCCTCCGCTATGGAGTTGGAGGATCGATCCTCCGTGGGTTAGGAGCGTAGATATAGTAATTAAAAATTCGACGGACGAGATTGAAGAGGAGCAAATCGGTCGCTGAAGGTTACGTACGGAACCTTGGTAACTGGCAAAAGGTAACGATGACATTAATGTTAAACTATCTATTTAAAATAATAAGAGACAATAAAAAAATCCCCTAATAACACGTTGCAAATAATATTACAAAAGTCATAAAAAAATAATAGTAATAATAATTTACACCAATAAATATTCATCAATTATTACAGTAGTAAAAAAAATTTATCTTGTAAGAATTAAAAGAAAGTTACCAGCAATTTTAAAGGAAAACTGCTAAAAAAATTTATACTATAAGTATAGGGAGTAACGATGACATTAATGTTATTACAAGGTAATTTTTTTTTACTACTGTAATAATTGATGAATATTTATTGGTGAAAATTGTTATTGCTATTATTTTTTTTATAACTCTTATTATTGCTATCAATTGTTTTATTTTTATTTTTTTTAATACTGGTAGGCACCAGTCTGACTGGTGCCTTTGACCCGTCAGAGTGAAAAAAAATAAAATATGTCACGTGTCCAAAAGGACCTCCCATTGGTAAAACAACCCTAAACTGGTAAATAGTTTCTAAAAGGAACCCAGTTTGGTCAAAAAGCCGATTTAATCAAATGTGGTTCGTTCCGGTACTGATTGTTACGTAACGTAAAAACCTATCGTATTTTTATTCGCAAAATTTCACCCGAAAAATTCATATAAAAATAAATAATTTCTAAAATCATAAAAATAAATATAACTGGGTTAGAAAATAAAATTTTGAATTTTCAAAATTTTAAAATTATTTTCGGGTTAGTAGAGCTTAACTGACAGTGAAAACTCAAACCGTAAACGTCTGAAATTTTCTACCAAAAATTCAACTGTACATTTCTAATATAAAATAAATAAAAAATGACTTAATTTGGTTTATCAAAATAATTTATCACCATTTATGAAAATAAAATCTTAATATTCATATAATCACAATTTACAGACAAGCAGAAAAATCGGGGTGTTACAAACTGTACTTTTAATAAAATAAATTATGACCATAAAATTTGGTTTATTACAATAATTCTTTACAAATTATAATAATAAACTAATTCACATAAACACTTATCTCTTTATGATACTTGTGTCACTTGCACCCTTACACTTGGCGCACATGCACTTGGTGTTGGTGACACCCTTACACTTTGCACACATGCACTCTTACACTTGGCACACATGCACCTTCACACTTTGCACACATGCACCCTAGTATCTTTGAATCGGTTTTAACTAAATTCGAACGACCAAAATCTTCCATCATACGATCTTTACATTAGGATGATAAAATCCTTTCAACCTCTTTATACTTAATTAATTAGTTAATTAATTACAGTGTCCCCTTACTGTAATTTTTGGAGCATAACATTTGTCATCGAAATAGTAAATTATTAAATTAGTTAAAAAACCAAAAGCAAAAACCATAAGTAACCGGTTATTGAATCAGTTTTTCAAATTTTTCATGATTGGTTAACCGACTAGATCTGTTGCCATTTAATGGAGTATTAATACTCAACCCCATGGTTGGAGTATTGTAGAATCCGCCAAAGGAAAGGTTGTATTGATTAACTAAACACTTATAATTGGTCGATGTGCCCAGTACCTTATCTATCTGTCTCTCTTCATGTGTGTTCTTATCCCTCTCATGTAGAACTGTCAAATGGGTCAGTCCTAGCCGCCCATTTGGCCCTAACCCATGTGGGTGAGGGCCATAGAACCAAAAAGTCCACCATACAAAAAGCCCATAGGGAAAATATTTTCAACTAATTTACTATAATTTAGTGTATCATTGAACAATGTAATAAATAAGGGACATTAAAGATATGCAACAAAAACAATTTACTAATAACAAGTATTAATAAATAACAATCTTTTTCATCTCACAATCCCTAACATTAAGAAGCACCAGCTCCAAACTCTTGATTGCTGCAAGGAAATCAGAGAACAAATTAGTATGCAACATAAGCACAAAAATTTAAACAAGCATAGGAATTAAAACTAGCCTAACATAAGTCTTCCATATAATCTTGATGTACATTTGACTCTGCTACAGCGATCCCATCACAAATAAGTTTACAATCATCTCCATCTAAAACTCAACCAATCAAGATATAATTAGAGAATCAATCTCAACATAATTAACTTGTAGTAAATACGATATAAATAGTAAATTATTGCCATTAGGATTCAAATAATCCAATACATCCAATACATCCAAATCCTCATTCTTCTCATAAACAAGCATTTTTTTCTTCCAAGTAAAGATCTAATTCACTCTTCCCAACGTCAGATGTAGTTTCGTCCTGAAACTTTTGAAACTCCTGTAAGATATAATATATTAATTTATTAAATGAAACAAGAATGGAAGTAAGACACAAATAAAGACTAAGTTAGTATTGAAAAGCATACTTTGAATACTTTTGTTCTCTTGTGCTTACTTCCTTCTTGACTTGACATATAAGGTTCACCGAGTGGTTGAGATTGAGAAGCACTTGTTGTATTCAAATCATATTCTCCATAAAGCTTCTCAAACTTTTCTCTCACATTTTTAACCTTGTCCTTAGAGGTTGACGGATCAAGCTTTGTATAACAAAAGAGTACAAATGCAAGTTTGAAGCGAGGGTCAAGGATAGCTCCAAAAGCCAAGACCACACTTTACTCCTTCCAATATTTATCAATTTTTTTTTTCATCCTTGTAGACATTTCCTTTATTTACATTGTCATCATTTTTCAAGTTTTCATCTAACATGTTTTCAATCTTCCCAATTTGATAAAAGTATAAGTTAGATGTCGGGTAAGATGAACCAGATATCATGTTTGTTGTCTCATATGTTGAATTTACCTAGTTGACACATCCAATCTTAAACCAATACTTGTGTCAATGCTTGCTTGTTTCACACAATACTGGAATTTTACCATCCTCCCGTCTGATCCTCTCACATACTTAACACTCTCTCTGATTTTATGAACCGCTTCACTAGCCACTTGCAAACCCTGTTGAACAATCAGATTAAGAATATGAGCGGAACAACGCACATGAAAAAACTCTCCATCACACAACAAACCCTTTTGCAAACAAAGATGAGCTTTAAGAATACCTTGCATACTGTTATTGCACTAATGGAAAATATACATTAGACGGTAAAGGTTTACGTCAGTTAACCAAAAGCTAGACGTTATAAAGGAGGCGGTGGCAATTTTGTAAATATCAGACTTCATTAATTCAATTTTAACGTCAGTTGTTTTAAGGACTGACGTTAAAAGTGAAGTGACTCACTTTTAACGTCAGTTCAATAAACAACTGACGTTAAAAGTGAACCTTTTAACGTCAGTTCTATAAAGAACTGACGTTAAAAGTAAGTCACTTCACTTTTAACGTCAGTCCTTACATCAACAGACGTTAAAGGTTATTTTAATAATTTTTTTTATCTAGTATACGATCCCTTCCGCATTGCCTTCCTCAAAGTTTCAGTTTCACATGAATTGCTTTGATGTTTTGTGTTTCTGTTTTGAAAACTATAAGTTGAATCAATAACCCAAACCGGATCTCATTCATGAAGTGTAATACTGATCGATCTGAGAAGATTGAAAGGGTTTAAAATCGTATAAAAAATTACATTGAAAGGGTTTAAAATCCTATAAAAAGTTACATTGAAAGGGTTTAAAATCCTAAACATTAAAGCCACATCCCATCAGAGAGTTTTATGAAATATGCCAAAGGGAAAACTATACTCCGAAGACCTCAGAAAACTGGGGGGCATGAGAGAGCTCAAGAAAGAGGCAAAAACAGGTGCACTAGATCTGTTTCAAGCAAAGGCAGTGGTTCCAGAGACTTCCAAGACGGTCACTTGCTGCCAAAGGCGAGGTTTTGGAACTGTGACCCCGAGCACCGATTAGCCCTCCAAAGATGATTCTCCGGAAGGTGATAAGGTGAGCAACTCACATAATGTAATTTACTCAAACTTATCACCCATGTAATGTAATTTACTCAAACTCAGAAGTTGTTTGACCATTAAGACAAAGACCTTTGAGTCTAGGAATAGGAAGAAAGAGTGATGAAGTTAATCTCCACGGCAGAGCCATATTGTGAAGCAGAAAATTAAAAGGATGGAAGGAAGCTATTTATAGGAGCAGGGGATGAAGTTACTAAGCTATTCTGATTTTCTTGAAAACTTACCTATAAACTTAATGCTCATTAAGAGGATTGAGTTACAAGGTGCATGGGTAAGTAGCACAGTACAGTCAAAGGAATGAATGTTTTTGCAGATATCTATACACTTTTAACGTCAGTTTTTTAAAAAAAACTGACGTTAAAAGTGTTTTTCAAATAAAAAATATTTATTGTTAACGTCAGTTTTTTATACAACTGACGTTAAAAGTTTGATTTTTACTTCAGTTAAATAAATAGCTGACGTAAATAATCCTATATATTATAAACGTGCAGAATGAATATTGGAAATAATGTAATTAATATACGGGAACTTGGCAGTCATAAATTAAGTTGACGTTAAAAATGAGGTGGTGGCAGTTTGTAAACTATTTGCGTCAGTTCTATAAATAACTGACGTAAATAATTATGAAACTCATTTCATTGGTTGTCATGTCCCTGTTGTCCCTGTTAACGCAGATCACTCCATATAGTACTGCAGTTTATTTCTAAACCTTTTTTTTATACAAGTTTATTTTTAATTTTTATTAATTAGCTTGAATTAGTAAACAAATTCTTGTGCAAATTAAAATAAATAAACACTTAACATAAAACAAGTTATATGTATAATCAAATCGTATGACATTGAAGCGATTCATAAGTTAAAATTACATGATTAAAATATAAAAAATTTCTGCAACATCATTTTCTTCTCAGTCCTGTCATCAGAAACTCCAATGGATGCATCATCTCCCTCACTTGAATTCCATGATGCAAAGTAAATCCTCAGTCACTAGCAGCGAAAGCAAAGTGAAATGGATCTTTGCATCTTTCTTCTTCAGTGGAGTTCCTTGATGCATCATCTTGAATCCACAATCACTTGCTTCCAAAGCAAAGTGAAAGGGATGACGGGGATGAAATAAAGTGAGAGAATCACATTACGTGATTCACCCAACCTTAATATCCATGTAATGTGATTTACTCAAACTCAGAAGTTGTTTGACCATTAAGACAAAGACCTTTGAGTCTAGGAATAGGAAGAAAGAGTGATGAAGTTAATCTCACTACAGAGCCATATTGTGAAGCAGAAAATTAATTAAAAGGATGGAAGGAAGCTATTTATAGGAGAAGTGGATGAAGTTACTAAGTTATTCTGATTTTCTTGAAAACTTATCTATAAACTTAATGCTCATTAAGAGGATTAGGTACAAAGGTGAATGGGTAAGTAGCACAAAGTAGGTCAAGGGAATGAATGTTTTTGCAGAAACTAATAAACCTTTAACGTCCGTTGTGTAATACAACTGACGTAAGAAGTTGTGAGTGTTTTTAACGTCAGTTTCTTAATACAACTTACGTTAAATATATGACCTTTAACGTCAGTTTTTACTAACAACTGACGTAATAAGTGTGAGAGTTTTTAACGTCAGTTTCTTAAGACAACTGACGTTAAATATATGATCTTTAACGTCAGGTTTTACTAAAAACTGACGTAAAATGTTGTTTTATTTTAATTATAACGTTTACCCCCGCGCGCCTTCTCCACTTCTCTGTACGTCTTTTCTCTTTTCATCACGCTCAACCCTCACTCTCGCTCTCACTCTGCCCTAATCGCGAGCTCATCTCCACTGTAACCACCGCGAGGGCTTCTTCGCCACCACCGTGAGGTACACTCTTAACCCCTAGCTCTGTCTTTCCCGCTCATTCTTTGCAATAACTTGACATCTCTCTTTCCCCTTCCCACGCACTAACTCTCCTTGTCCCTCTGCTCTCAGTAACCACATCGAACGTTGGCCACCACTCGAGCTTCCCCCCCACCACCACGCGAGCGCCTATTTCTGGTGACTCTTTAATTAGGGCACATTTTTTTATTTTTGGTTTTGAGTGCATGCATGTTGCTCTGTTGGTTTGAAACTGTAGTCTCAGTAGTTGAAACTTGAAACTGTGAGTTTAAGTTGTTTGGAATGTCTCTATTTTTGGTTTTGAGTGTATGTTGAAACTGTAGTCTCAGTAGTTGTAACTTTAAACCGTGAGTTTGAGTTGTTTGGAATGTCTCTATTTTTGGTTTTGAGTGCATGTTGCTCTGCTGGTTGATCTGTCACGGCCGTGATGCTCATCACGGCTAGGCCGTGATCGCCTCGCCTATGAGGGTCAGGGTTCGGTTGGCACGTTACGGTCGTGATGGACATCACGGCCAGGCCGTGACCGTGCTTGGCAATCTTCAAAAATATAGTTTTCAATCTCCCGTATTGTCCTTATATTGGATATATAGATGTTTTGTATATCTACAGGACCTATCTAGTTATTTTTATTTATACTTCGTATTTATTTTGAGTTATAACCTATGTTAATACATATATATTGTTTCTGAACAGGCATACATATGGATCAGTCGGATAGCCCACATGCACGGGAGGACATTGTGGGGGTTTCGCAGGACCCGATCACGCCTACGCCTGATTCTAGTGTAAGTTTACATGTTATATACTATCTTTAGTCCTTCTTGTTAATGTAAGTTTATAATGTTACAACCCTCTATTTTATCATTTTTTTTGTCCATACAGACATCACAGGCTCATAGGAAACGGGGTAGAGGAGCCACCTCGTTGAAGAAATTAGAGAAGGACAGGCAGAGCGGACAGAAGCTTGAGGTGTCCTTCGATGCTAATATAAATGCCCAGGGACCCCGTGCTAAAGAATTTAATAAGTGGGTGTTTCTACAAGCGAAGCAGCACGTAAGCATCAACTACAACCACTGGAATGACGTTCCACAGAACGTTAAGGATCATATTTGGGAGTCTATCACGGTATTTTACCTTTACATTCGTTTGATTTACATTATTAGATAATTATCCGAGTTATAATCCGTCCAGTTGTTATATATGTATCTAATCTGTAGGTAGCTTGGACTGTGCCAAATGACGAGGATCATTGTCATAAATGTATGAAAATGGCATCAAAGCGTTGGAATGGGTTCAAGCATGATCTTACCAGGTACTATGTATCTGGGAAGAAGCGGCTTGATAAAATGTTCTCGGATTATCCCTGGATTGATCAGGATACTTGGGATATGTTTGCCAGGAGTCGACAGGATGGAGAATTTCAGGTTGGTTGATTAAGTTAATTTTGTATGCTTATTATAGATCATTTAACTGTATTTAATTATGTGTTTTTGTTTGAATAGGCTAAGGCAAATAAGGGTCGGCGAGAATCAGGCGAAGAACGCTCCACCGCCACACCATGTCTCGGGGTGGGTACCATACTCGGATCCAAAGAGATGATGGCGGATAGGGCGAGGGCGAAGCAGGAAGAGCACTCTGCTAGGATTGAAAGAGGAGAGGTGCCTGAGGGCACACCATCAAGTCCTTCGTCGGACATCGACCGCGAGGATGTCTGGTTAGCCGGCCGCATGATAAAGGCGGGATCTTTTAAAGTTGATGCCACTCGCGAAGTGGCAGATAAGATTGTAAGTAAATAATTAACTTGATTTCAATTGATATTTGTATAGATATTTGCAACACTTTTCACTTGCACGTTTTTTTCATTTTTTTCATTGTAGATGGATCTTAAAGCAAAATCCTCCCAGGGCGCATTCGTCCCCTTCGGGCCGGCAGGGGCGTCTTGATGACTGCTCTAGGCAAGAAAGACCATCCTGGTCGGGTTCTCGGTGTTCCTGGGAACGTGACCATCAAACAATATTATGGCAAGTCCGCTTCACGAAAGCGGGTGGTCAATGAAGCATCAATTTTGGCTGACATTACTCAGCACCTCATGTCCAACCCAGATATTACAACACATCTGATGCAAGGCTTAATAGCCAACCCAGAATTCAAGCAGGCGCTTGCCAAAGAGCTTTCCTCCGTCGGTACATCCCAGGACACCGCAGGGCTTGCCAACGCTTCACATGTGAGCATAAAAGAGAGTTTTAGTATGGCACATGTGGAGGACGATGAGTTGGCAGCTAGGGAGCGGGAGTTGGAAGTCCAGCGCCATGAGCATGAGTTGGAAATGAAAAGGCGTGAGCTTGAGTTGGACTCCAAACGACGTGAGCTCGAAATGTTAGCAAATGTATTTATTCATTATTAATGTCCAAATTAGTCAAATAATTACTTGTGTTTTTTTTAATTATCAAAAACTTATATATTTTATTTTTCCTAAACTGAAGGCCAAGTCGACGTCGGTGTCGCTGTCACCTATCACTCGTTTGTTCTCACTTGGTGAGGATTATGCGTTTGAGATTTTTGAATGTCCATTGGATCACGATGGATGGGTGGCACGCCCAGATCAACAGAGGATATTTTCCTTCGTTGGTGACGATCTCGGGAACGACTGCAGAAATAACGTCTGGATGAACAGCAATGTCATCAGTCTCTGGTGCACGTAAGTTAATTTTAATTTTATAACTTATTTATTTTTGGTATTTTTCCATTTAATAATTTATTTTAATTTCATTATATATATTATGTAAATTTCATCCGCACCTTTTCATATCTTAGGTATCTCCATCGTCTTCAGCTTGATAAGGGCGTTGCATCAGTTTACGGTTTCTTAGATCCGTCAATCCTTCTGCCCGATTTCTTTGCTGGCGATGCATTGAGTAAATACTTAGGGAACTTGTTGGGAGACAATCCGAAAGAATTATATCTGGCTCCCTACTGTATGGAACGCCATTGGCAGTTGTTCGTACTTCAACCGTCTAGGCATACTGTCATATTCTTCTGCTCTCTCCACCAAGATCCGCCACCGAAGGTGGTGGAAGCTGTAAATATGTAAGTAACTAATCTTAAATTTAATTTAAGTTTTAATATCAGTTGTTTTTAGTTTATTACACACATGATATATGAGTTTGTTAATTGATCGACATGATTATTTGTTTATGATAGCGCGCTGAAGGCGAGTAGCATAAGTTGCGCCAACGGGAGAAGTAGGACTTCTAAGGCTAAAGCAAATCCTGTATGGAACATCCTCAAGGTTTGGTAGTTTATTTATCAAATAATTAATATTATAATTACTAATTTATGTGTATATTCAACTGACGTTGAAATTAATTTTGTTGGTAGTCTCGATTTCAAACTGAAGGGTGGTCGTGCGGCTATTATGTGATGCTTCATATGTTGAACATAGTCTCCGCATCTATTACGGATGGATGGAAGAAGGTAATATTTAAACAACTTGTTAAATTATATATTATAGTTTTGAAGATGACTTGCATTGATGTTATTGTTATTATTTGAACGTGTCTAGGCATTTATCGACCAATCGCCTATTGAAGAAGATGAGTTAAGAGACTTGAGGATGCGCTTCGCTGAATTCTTCTTCAAGTATGCGGCTGAAAAAGGAATTGACAACATACCTCCACACTACTTAGATAAATAGTTTTTTTGTTAGACTTTAGAAACTAATTAATAACATGTATATATATATCCTTAGATAGTTTTGTTTTTTAGACATTGGAACTAAAATTTATTTATATATATACATGGGTTTTGGTTTTAAGTCCCCCCATTGTTCAATTTTCCTTTGCAATTCTGTAATGTGTGTGATATTGTGTGTTACTGGGACTGAATGCAGGGATAGCTGAGGGGAGTGATATTTTAAAACTGAATTTTAAAAAAAAACCTATTAACGTCAGTTGTTTGATAGTATTTTATAAAATATACAGTATACTATTAACGTCAGTTGTTTATTACAACTGACGTTAAAATTAAACCTTTAACGTCAGTTCTTTATAACAACTGACGTTAGTTTTAACAAAATCAACGTCCGTTGTCTTAAAGAACTGACGTTAATAGTTTTAGTTTAACGTCAGTTGTTTAAAAACCTGACGTTAATTTTTACAAAATTAACGTCAGTTTTGTTAAAGAACTGACGTTAATAGTTTTATATTTAACGTCAGTTCTCAACTGACGTTAAAATATTAACTATTAACGTCAGCTGTATTTACGTCAGTCAGTATTCTGACGTAAAAAATCAATTTTAACTGACGTAAAAAGCACTTATTGCACTAGTGTTGGCAAAAGAATTATCCAAAGTAATCGAAAACAATTTCTTATCAATCCCCAATGTCTCAACCAATCATATGACAGCTTCTAATTCAGATCCAGTGTGAGGTGGCTTCATCCGACAGAAATTAAGGATTTTACTAACTAATTTCCATTTTTCATCACCAAAGTGTGCAGTCAAACAAATATATCCTTCAATAGTAGAGGTTGTCCACACATCAAAAGTTAAACACATTCTATTAGGAATTTCAGAGAAAACTTGCTTAAGTTTCTCCTTCTCTCTAGTATAAATCTTTTGAATATTTGATACAATTGTGTTCCTAGAGTGCATCTTAATATCCCGATTCAAATAATTAATCTATTCTCTGAACTTGCCATATTCAACAAAATTAAAAGGAAGGTCATGTTGAATTATAGCTTTAGCAAGCAACTTACGATAGGTATTTTGATTAATCTTTCTAGCACTAGATTTCTGGTTAGACTGCAACACATCATCCAAATTCATATTTGAGTTCAAAATCCCTTTACAAACTGGAATATGACGACTTAAATGTGAAGTGCCATAATTTGTTTTAGTCTTGGGATTTTTACCAACTACATAATCATGTTCACAATAATAACAAGTAGCCCTTTTAACACCATCTTTATCTTTGCCACTTTTTGTAAAAAAACCTTCTAAACAGTTGAAGTTTCTTTTTTAGTTGACATAGTATTTGCAGAAAAAACAGCAAGAGTTTCAAAAACAACTCCGTCTTCTACATTCATACTTTGATTTGGAAGCTCCATAATATAATTTTATATTTCCTATACATTACAACAAACTAAAATATTGTTTTTAAACAAAACAGAACAAGTAAATAGAACAACTTTCACTCCTACAAAATGCTCACATGAAAAGAACCAAAAATAAGCAACAATCTTGTATAAAGAAGTAAAGAAGTTATCTTACCAATTACACTCCAGAGACTGTGACGATTGATTTAAGCTCTTGCAACTCCTTTTACAGCCTCATGTTCTCCTCTGTTAGATTTTCACAGCACTTTTATAAACACCACCTTGTATTGCCCATCTCTGCAGAGGAAACAATGAAGAGCAAATGTTAATGTAAGAAAAATATGAACATATGGAAGATTGGAGAGATACATGTGGATGTATTCACAGTCAAAGATACATGTAAAATCCCAAGATTTATACTGGCTATATTCACAGTCAAAGTACCAATCCTTATGGAATGAATTCGGTGGAGTCAGTAACCAATCGTGATTTTTACTGGGTTAATTGCATGTAATGCTAATTATAATATGGCAAGCAATCTTCTAGATTCTACCTGATGACAAGGGGCCTTGAAAGAGAACTGCAATTAGTTATCCTTTTCCAAAGCTTCTCTTTATTCCTTTATCTACATTACTACATTTTAAATGATCATTTCAAAACCCCTTTATAATAAATTCAAACCTTACAACAAGGAAAAGAAAGACAATCCAAAAAAGACACCAGTCTATTGTTGTTGCCGTAGTAAACAAGTCCATTCTATTCATCAGTTAAGCAACTAAGAAAAAGTGATTCACAAGCCAAAGACTATATTAATCCCTTAATCCCCAAATTTTGAACAACAAATTTTATTATTATTTAAGCCCATCCATACAAAGAGGCTCACTGTCCAAATAGGTTATAATGATACAAATATGATTTTGCTGTGTGCATTATAAGATGCACTCACACACAAAACCTTGCACCCACCACCAACTATTTATGGCAACCCTTACCAAATTTTGCAAGGATATAATAGTATAATAAGATATACAAATGACTGAATCATTGTCCCTTCAAATCAGCTTAGTTACTTAATTATGCCACCAACATGCATACAAGAACTTCAACTAAGATAGTGTACAATGGTGGAAAACAAAATGAACCTACCAGGAGATTGAGCTTCAAAGAGGAGATAGAATCAGAGGAAAAAGAAGTTCGAGGAGGATCAGCTACAGAGACATCAACCACAACAAGAGTGGGCTTGGGAGAACGCTTGCGTTGAGACCTTTGAAGGGTACCCTTTGGAGTGACAACATGAATGTTATAGCAAGGAACAAAACCCTTTTGAAAAGAACAAGAAGAAGAAGAAGAAGAGCTCATAACCAAAGAAGAACATGTACCTGAGATCGAAAAGTGGTTCAGATTGGAAACTCTCACGAAAATTGAATTGAAACTTGGGTTCTTGAATTTTAGGGCTCAGATTTGGGTTTTTTCTGTGAAGTACTCGGTTTAAATTTGGGAACTCTTTGCGGATTGTGTTCACGGAATGAGAACACTGAAATATAGGTTTCGTATTTTTTTTTTAGCAGAAGACTCACTCACTTGATCGAGAGCAGACAAGAATGCAAATTTTTTTTCTTCAGAATGCAGGCTGACCCACAAACCCCTAAGCCCTAAGTAATTTAGCCCACTCAATCAGGGGTTGTGTTGGGTTGGGGCTAAACAGGCCAATTAAAAAGTGGCCTTAACTATAACATGGCTCAATGTAGGGTTTTCTAGGGTCTGGCCTACAAATTTCAGTCCCTTTGACAGCTCTACTCTCATGTATGTAAATAGCAAGCACATATCCCACACTAAAAAAAATGTTGTTTAACGACCGATGATTTAGGTCATCACCAAAAATCGGTCGCTAAACGGGTTAGCACACTACAAAAAATCAACTGTTTAGCGACCGGCATATTCGGTCGCTATTTATTTTAGCGACCGATTAATGGTGGTGGCTGATAACCTGGTCGCCAAGATTTTAGAGACCGAAATATTAATTCGGTCGCTAAATGGAGACCGTAATTTCGGTCGCTAAATAATAAAAAAACGGTCGCTACAAGGTTGGTCGCACTGTTTGGGTAACCATTTTTAGTGACCGATAATCGGTTGCTAGTTCGGTCGCTAATGTTGGTTACTGTTAACCTATATTAGCAACCGATTTTCGGTCGCTAGACCACAATCTTTTAATGTTAACTAAAGTTTAGCGACCGAATTATTGGTTTCTAATTCGGTCGCTATACTGGATTTTATTATTATTTTTTTTAAAATTTAATTTTTAAAATAATAATTTTTTTTTTGTTTTTCTTTAAAGTTTAACAAAATTACTAATAAAACACACCAAATTACTAATGAAATATACAATCATAAGAAATAATGAATATATAAAAAAAATGATCCAAAGTGTCGTACAAGAATCGTTTAAAGTCAAAAAAAAAGAAAAAAAATCAGTCATGATGAGGGGGAGGTGGAGGAACACAATCACCCTCAACGTCCGTACCATCGACGTCTGCTATCTGATCATCCTCTGCAGTAGCAGCATCAGTAGCTGGCGGCGAAACTGGAGGAGCGGCAGCAGACGGCACAACCGTCAGAGCATCACCCTGAGCAACTGGAGTCTGGATCCTCATCTGCTCCAACACCAGCCGCAATGTCTGGCCCTGCTCGATGCTCGTCTGCATCAGCTGCTGGTGTGCCTGAGTCAACTGTGCAATCTGGTTCGCCATTTGCTTCTCTCTCTCGCTCTTCTCCCGAAGCTCCGCGTTCAGCTGTGTGATGGTGTCCTGCATTTGGTTGAACTGCTCCTGAGGGACAGTATCGGCGTAGGAAGGAGCAGGCATGCCGGATGATGAAGCGATAAACTCGCCTCCCAGGTGTCCGAGGCCATACACGTGCCCCTTCTTGTTCCTGCCCCCGACGACCTCCAAATAAATGGCATTATCGTCGATGGAGATAGGAAAGCTGGGCCCATCACCAGTCAAGGCCTCATCTTGTGACTGTGAGGCACGTGATATGGTATCTTCCTTCTTCTCGTTGAAGCCCACCTACAAAGTATAGTTGAAGAGATTTAGTTAAAATTATAATCAATATTAACAAATCATTTATAATAAATTACAAGTAAACACTAAATTGTTTTTTTTGCTTACAACATAGTTACGGACCTTGTCGTTGACCCATGTCCCCGACTTCAACTTCTTTGTCCTCTCCACTAACTCCATAGTAGCGGGGGCCCGCTGTTTCTGTGCTTTCTGCACAAAAAAATATAATCTTAAATTCATAAGAATATGTAAAAATGAAAACTCATTAAATATTATACTAAGTCAAAATTTTAATGTATTACCAGCTCGTCGTAGTGGGCGGCGGCTGATTTAGACCCGCCGGTCCAAGCACATTCTCCACCATCAAAAGCTCGATTACGCCGAGTTGTGGCCTGGATCTCCTGGAACTTCTCAGTAGCCCAGTACTGGTCCAACTGCCTCTTGATCTCAGGATCCACCCACTTCCCCTTATTCTTACCCTTCTCAGCTTGTTCGTCAGATTCTTCATGACCAGTGAGCCTTTATGCCCAAATATGTCCCTGACGAGACCCTCTAAAGCTATGTCCCACCTATACTCTTTCTGCAACTGACAATTGTTAGGAAACTCGTGTGTATATATATATAATGTAAATTTAATTTAAATAACTTAATAAATTGTTACCTTTAACTCTTTAAACAACTGATCCCTATGGGCCCCTGGGATGGCCTTCCATGTAGGCCATGGACCATCAAACTTGCGTCGCAAGATCTTCGATATCGAATCAGAAGGGCCCTTCGCGGGCAGAAAGCTGCAGCAAAATTAGAGCATTAATAAATGTTATAAATAAAAAAAATAAGTAAATAGAAATTAACGATACTTTATATATATTAAAAAATTAAATTAGCTTACTCGTTATCCCCCCTGGGGATAAGAAGAATCCTCCCGTCGGATGGACCACGGCTCTCCTGTCCCGATGATGATTATGGTCCTGTCATAGGTGTGGATGATGACGGTGCAGCCTGTGTCCCGACCACATGAGGCTGGGTAGGGGGTGCAACTCCATCACCCTGAGGTGTCCCGTCCACAGAGGTACTGTTAGGGTGGTCTTGATCTGAAGGCTGTGGGTCGGACGGCGGAGGGACTCTCTGTCACGACCTCCACGATGACCCCTACCTCTAGAGGAATCTGCCATCTGTGTAAAAAATGAAAAGATGATTACACAACAGTGTAAATAATACAAAAATAAATTACCTAAGTAGAATGACATTTACACAATGAATTATGACATAAATAAATTACCTAAGTAGAATCTCCGTCACTAAATTCACCCTCACTCTCATCAGTCTTACTTGATCAGAATGTGCTCTTTCAACTTCTTCCCCATTTCCGGAAATGTCCGCCAGAGAATTAACAATAATGTCCGGCGTAATTTGCAACGGTATGTGGGGTCTTGAAAACTCATCATCTTGGTACGGAGCATCTTTTTCAGGCTGGTTGATTACTCCCTACATCCTTCCCACAATGGAGATCATGCAACACTCAGCATATCATAGAATCTTTGAGCTTCAGGATTCGGATTCTCCTCTATGTATTGGGAACGCATTCCATCATCTTCTCCCCCATCTTCTTCTAGTACAACACCAACCGATGGTCCAGCATGATCCATTATCATCTGCTCGTATGGATTCAATTCTTCCCTCCGGTCACCACTTCCATAGTACGAACCTTCAAACACAATCGGGTTTAAATCAGACAATGTCTCACCATGGTTACTCCACCAATAGTAATCAGGCATGAAACCCTTCTCATAAAGATCGGTTACAACTCCATCCATGCTATTGAAAGATTGACACTTGCATCTTTTGCAAGGACACCTCAAATGATCACCGCCAGCCGTATAAATCTCTCATGGCTAACAACAAACTCTATAAACTCACCCACTCCAACTCTATACTCTTCCCTAAGACGTTTATTCCGATCCAACCTACGATACATCCATTTCTGATTCTCCGGAATATCCATTGCTAGCAATTAATAGCCTGACCAACCCTACAATAACACATATATTAAGGTGCATTCCAATAACTCTATCAATCTCGTTCTTATGACAAGGTATGAACCTATCCCATTCGAGAAGAAACCTTTATCACACTCGGCTAATTATAGTTATTCCCTTATTCAAATACCTTATACTTAACAAAATTTTGGCAGCATCCCATCGGTCTCCAAGTACACGACTCGAGCACGGTGAGAATCATCACGATCAAGTATGCACCGAGAGAACAAAAGGAAATGCATCAGACCGAGATTTCAACAAGTACATAAGGCATTTGAACATTGAAATGACTATTGTACGAGTGTGAAAAAGGTTTTTTCCCAAACTGTCCCACTTGGACAATTCAAGATTCAATACAATGAGCATGCGAACCCTGAGAAGGTACGCATGCTCATTAATATTGAATCTCAAACAGGAAACTAAGGCTTTCGTAAATTAATAATTAACTCTAGCAGAAAATAAAACCATTGACTTATAAGGATTGCATCATACTTCAACAAATATATATTGAAGCATAATTCAATACAAAGTTAGATAAAACACTAGTGCAAAATATGCTTTTAACATCGGAGATTCCACATCGGTTTTTCAATAACCGATGTGTAAAACGAGGCGGTGGCATTTTTGAAATTAAATGCAAAGGATTCCACATCGGTTTAAAAATTAACCGATGTGTAAATGTTTTCTACATCGGTTATATTTTAACCGATGTTTAAAATTAAAACAAAAAAAAATTTAAATTTTAAACTTTTGACATCGGTTCTTTAGAAACCGATGTGTAATATATAGATTAACCACATCGGTTTTTTATAACCGATGTGTAAATTTTTTTTTAAAAAAAATTAGAATTAAAATTTTATCTTTCCACATCGGTTTTAAAATAACCGATGTAATAAATTAAAAAAAATGAAATATTTAAATTAAATTGTAAGTTTCTACATCGGTTATTGAAGAACTGATGTGAAATATGACCAACCACATCGGTTTTTCAATAACCGATGTGTAATATTTGACAAAACCCTACTTTTTGCTTCTCTTTTCATTCCCTCCATCTGTCACGTGCCCTTTTCCTTTGTTTTGGCTCTATTCTTCCATATACGAGCAAGAACTGGAACCTTTGTTTTGGTTGCTTCACCCTCACGAGGGCTTCAGCTGACGAAGGCTTCACACTCACGAGCACACTAAGCAGAAATCACGTTTGGTTGCTTCACCGCCAACAACCTTCTGTGCTTGCTATTAAGAATAGAGCATTCCTTTGTTTTTCATTCCCTCCACTCACGATTTCCATTTGGTCCAGATATTCTTATTCTTCTTCCACTCGCGTTTTCCTCTTCCATTTGTGCCAGGTATTCGTCTTCTTCTTCTCTTTTGACTTAGCTTCCTCTTCTATTTCGTTTCTTCCTCTGCAGATCTGACTGAGATTTCGTTTCTTCCTCTGTGATTTTGTTCTTCAATACTGAGTTTCGCCTTAACAAGGTTTGAACGAAAACCTAACATCTGTGATTTTTTTCAGATTCTTGAGATTTTTTTTGATTTTTGATTTTGTGTCTGTGAAAACCTGGTTGTTGTGAGGCTAATGGTGAACTGCATCCATGTACAACTGCATGTCTAGGCTCTGTCATGAGTGTGTTAGAGATACACAGAAAGGAACACCAGTGGTGGTATCACGCGTCACGGCTGTGATGCCTATCACGGCTAGGCCGTGACGGATACTGCCTTGGAGGTAGCTTCACTGGTTGGTCTGTCACGGCCGTGACCACCATCACAGCTAGGCCGTGATCAGTTCTTCCTATGAGGGTCTGGTTCAGTTGGCATGTCACGGCCGTGATGGACATCACGAAATGGCCGTGACCAGTTCTGACTTTTCCATTCTTTCTTTTCAGCTCTACTCGATCAGGGTCGTGATGGCTGTCACGGCTAGGCCGTGATGGGCTCTGTTTGGCTCATTTTCTTCACTTTTCAAGCCCCATCTTCATGCAAGCTACATAATTAGTAAAGCCTTAGTTTCCCGTTTGAGATGCAATACTAATGAGCACACGTGTACGTGCTTAATCTACCGCTCATTGTGTTGGATCTTGAATTGTCCAAAGTTGGACAATTTGGGAAAAAACTTTTTCTTCATTCAGTTAAAATAGTTATTCATTGATTTTAATGTTATATACTTGATGAAAGTTCGGATTGATACATTTCCTTTCGTTCTCCGGGTGCATACTTTATCGTGGTGGATGTCATCGCGTTCAAGTCGTGTACGTCGGAGACCGGCGGAAAAATGTTCTTGCCAAATTTCGTCGAGTATGAGCATGAGAGTTAAGGACTAACTGTTAACCGAATGTTGAAAAAGTTTCTTCTCGAATGGGATAGGGCCATACCCTGTCATAAGAAGTGGTTGATGAATATGTTGGACTAAGTACGAAGTTATTGGTTTAGTCATGGATTGCGGTTGGATGAATGCTAGACGGACAAGTGATGAGTATGAGAATGGAGTGGAAGATTTTCTACAGTTTGCAAAAACAAATGCTACTGATAGTGGTAATGGAAGGTTTTATTGTCCTTGTGTTAACTGTTTGAATGAGAGATGACTAGAAGCTGAGGAGATACGTGATCATCTTATTTGTGAGGGGATTTGCAAGAGTTATGCAACATGGATATGTCATGGTGAATCGTTAGACAGGCCGAGGGTGTCGGATAGAGAGGAAGTTGATGACGTGGAAATGGACGATGGACTAGAGGACATGATCCGTGATGTTGGGCAAGAGTCTTTTCGGTGTGTACATGTGTATGATACTTTGTACAGTGATACGGAAGTGGATTTGTATCCGGGGTGCACTAATTTCACACGGTTGTTAGCAGTCTTAAGATTGTTCAATGTGAAGGTGAGAAATGGGTGGAGCGATAAAAGCTTTACCGAATTGCTTGAGTTGTTGAAAGACATGCTTCCAGAAAGCAACACATTGCCATCTCGAAACTATGAGGCGAAGAAGATATTGTGTCCGATGGGTATGGAGTATAAGAAAATACACGCTTGCCCCAATTATTGAATATTGTACAGGAAATAGTTTGAAGAGATGCACGAGTGCCCCAGGTGTGGGGTATCACGCTACAAAGTGAAGGATGGTGATTCTAGTTGTGATGTGGTCACCAAAGGTCCTCATGCGAAGGTGTTATGGTATCTTCCCGTGATTCCACGGTTCAAGCGATTGTTTGCTAATGTAAATGACGCAAAGAACATTAGATGGCATGCAGATGAGAGGAAGTGTGATGGACAGCTTCGCCATCCGGCCGATTCTTTGCAATGGAAGAGAATTGATAGTTTGTTTCCGGATTTCTGCAATGAGCCCAGAAACCTTAGGCTTGGACTTGCTACCGATGGAATGAATCCATATGGAAACTTAAGTAGTATTCATAGTTCATGGCCTGTTCTCCTTGTAATTTACAACATGTCTCCTTGGTTGTGCATGAAGTGCAAATACATTATGTTAAGTATGATGATTTCGGGTCCTAAACAGCCAGGAAATGATATTGATGTTTATCTGAGTCCCTTGATTGAAGACCTGAGAATGTTGTGGGATGAAGGCATTGATGTGATCGACGGGTATTGCCGTGAGACATTCAGATTGCGTGCCATGTTATTTTGCACCATCAATGACTTTCCAGCATATGGGAACCTGTGTGGGTATAGTGTTAAGGGGCATAAAGCATGCCCAATATGTGAAGAAGGCACATGTTACCATCAACTGCAACATGGAAGGAAGACAGTTTACCTTGGGCATCGGAGATTTCTTCGACGTAATCATTCTTATCGCAAATTGAGAAAAGCTTTCAATGGACTTCCGGAGAATGAAATTGCTCCGGTGGCCTTGAATGGAGAGCAAGTTTATGAAAGGGTGAACAACACTAATGTTATCTATGAGAAGACCCAGAAGAAGGCTACCGAGAAGAAAATATGGAAGAAGAGGTCGATCTTTTTTGATCTTCCATACTGGTGCAAGCTTGATGTAAGACATTGTATTGATGTGATGCATGTGGAGAAAAATGTGTGTGACAGTTTAATCGGAACGCTTCTCAACATTCAAGGCAAGACAAAGGATGGTGTGAATGCTTGTCTGGATCTAGTTGCGATGGGTATACGAGAGCAGTTAACTCCACATAAAGTGGGGGATAAGAAGACTTATTTGCCCCCAGCATGTCATACTTTATCAAAAAAAGAGAAAAAAAGTTTATGTGAATGTCTACGGGGAGTCAAAATGCCACAGGGTTACTCTTCAAATATCAAAAGACTTGTCTCAATGAAAGATCTCAAATTTGTTGGCTTAAAGTCTCATGATTGTCATGTCTTGATGCAACAACTACTACCGGTGGCCATTCGTGACATATTGCCTAAAAAAGTCAGACATGCCATTACTAGGTTATGCTTATTCTTCAATGCTATATGTAGCAAGGTCATTGACACTAAAAAGTTGGATGACTTGGAAAATGAGGCAGCCATTATCTTGTGCCAATAGGAGATGTATTTTTCACCTTCATTTTTGACATCATGGTTCATTTGATTGTTCATCTAGTGAGGGAGATTAGACTGTGCGACCCCGTTTATTTAAGGTGGATGTACCCGGTTGAGCGATACATGAAGATCTTGAAAGGATATATGAAGAATCCACACCGTCCCGAAGCATCTATTGTTGAAAGGTATGTTGCAGAAGAAGCTATTGAGTTTTGTACAGACTACATGTCAGAAGCGGAACCTGTAGGGCTTCCGAAATCTCGTCACGAAGGAAGATATGATGGTAAGGGTACACAAGGTATCATTGTTAAGAGCATGGATCGGGAGGAAGTGTTTCAAGCACATTTGTATATATTGAATAACATTGATGAGGTTGAACCATACTTATGTGAGCACAAAAGCATCATCAATGAAACTTACCCTAGAATGAATGAAAAATGGTGTTTGAACAAGCATAACAAGACTTTCTTGAACTGGTTTAAAGAAAAAATTGCAAAGGATGGTATTGCTTCTAATACATTAAAATGGCTAGCACAAGGGCCTAACTTTGATGTCATATGCTGGAGTGGGTACGATATCAATAAGTTTTCCTTCTATACAAAGTCCCAGGATGACAAAAGTACTATGCAAAACAGTGGGGTTATGGTCGTCGCTGAGTCCATGCATTTCTCTAGTTTGAAAGATGAAAACCCTGTTATGGCATCCGTTTCATACTTTGGAATCATTGAAGAGATATGGGAGGTTGATTACATGAAGTTTAGAGTACCTGTTTTTAAATGTCAGTGGGTTGACAGTAACAATGGTGTGCAAACCGATGAGTTAGGATTCAAATTGGTGGACCTTAATAAGGTAGGTAATAAAGAAGAGCCTTTCATCATGGCATCCCAAGCAAAACAAGTGTTTTATATCTGTGATCCTTCTAACAAAAGGTGGTCAGTGGTTCTCCAGGGAAAAACATGTATAATGGTAGTGAGGGAAATCAAGATTCAACTCTTGATATTTCTGTTACTTCTTCTTTCTCAACACGAGTGCCTAATTTCAATGAGGAAAATGAAGTGGATGATTGATGAGTGCGATTTCCCCTCATCTTTGTCCATCATTTTGCATGCATTTTCATGTAGTTTAGGCATATTTTTATTAGATTTTAGGTTAATTTTCCTTTGGAACGGGTAAGGCGGTTTTCGTGTGTTGTTTTGCAGATATCAAGGGTAAAATGCTCAAGATCAACCATGATGGAGTTTGGATGAAGACATGGCTTTAAAAGTGAAGAAAATGAGCCAAACAGAGCCCATCACGGCCTAGCCGTGATGACCATCACGGCCTAGCCGTGATGACCATCACGGCCATGATCGAGAAAAACTGAAAAAGAACAAAGGCTGAAGTCAGAGTCTGTCACGGCCTGGCCGTGATATACATCACGGCCGTGACCCAAAACCACCACAAGTCAGAGCACATCACGGCCTAGCCGTGAAATTCATCACGGGCCATGAAGCTGAGGGCTCGCGTCGCGAGAATTTGAATTTTCCAGAATTGGCAGAGGCAGAGACCGTCACGGCCTGGCCGTGATGGCCATCACGGCCGTGACGCGCATTACTTGGACCTGAAGAAACCGAATTTGGATCAGAATTTGAGTTAGATTGGGACTCTAACTTCCCACATCTATAAATAAGGACCAGGCAGATCACATCAGAGACACATGGAGAAGGATCATATCTAGACTTGTACACAAGGACTTAGGCATAGATCTCTCTTCTCTTCTTCTCCTCTCTTCTCTTTTCTGATTTTCACTATGTTGTCAACCCAGCTTGTCATCTCCATGGCAAGACTGGAGTAGTAGTTTGTTTCTAGGGACTAGGGCTCTGCTCGAGTTTTGTAAATGTTGTTGATTTGATGTAAAATCGTTGTTGATTTCGTTATTGTTTTAGATCTGATTTCTAGTGTGTTAACCACTCGTAAATTCGGCAACCGCTTATTTGCGTGACGTAGACGTTCTAAGGAGGAACCTAGCGGTGAACTTAGGATTTCTAGGGTATTTCACTCGTAAAATTCGGCGGCCACTGGTTTGTGAGATGTGGATGATCCAAGGAGGAACCTAGCGGTGAACTTAGGTTATTTGCATGACTGAGACATTCTAAGGAGGAACCTAGCGGTGAACTTAGGTGTCGGACCTATAGAAGTCAGACTTGGGACTGAAATCACGAGAGTTAGAAGCCGTCCCTCGAGGAGCAACGAGTTGTCACGGAACGCAAAGGGTCCAATCTGGGATCGACTACCACGAGAGTAGGGGTCGGGTCAATTGGGCACGGCTTTTGTAACCCGAGAGGGAGCTTAAGCTATCAGAGGATAAACTCGCCTTCAAGGCAATTTCGGTAATCAACAAAGGTAAATCAGATTAGCAACATAAACAGCCTCAAAGGTAACCCAAATCCCTAGGAATCCGTTTAGATCAAAACCCCAAAAACATTTGTTTTCTGTTTTAACTGATTCTGTTTGTTTATCTCTCAATTCAAACATTTTTCAAAACCCTCTAAAAAGTCCAGATTCACTCAATTAGAATTTAATTGCGATTCGGGAACACAGTCTCTGTGGGTTCGATATCTTTTATTACTTGACGGCAATCCGGTACACTTGCCGGAATCGCACGAGCGTCGTCGCACGTCGACTTACGCCACATCAAGTTTTTGGCGCCGTTGCCGGGGACTGTGCCTTTTCGAATTTCAATTTAGTTTTTAAATTGATTTTTCTGGACCTTTTTCTTTTTATTTGATTTTTATTTCTGAAATTTAAAAATTAAAAAAAAAAAAAAAATAATAAAAAATAATAAAAAATTTCTTTTCCTTCTATTGTATCCATCTCTCTGTGTGTTATATGCAAAGATCCCTAAGTCTCGGGAGCCTTAGTGAGATTGATCCGGAGATCGAGAGGACCTTCCACAGACGTAGAAGACTACAAAGAGAGGGAGAAAGGTTGAGTCCCGTTCCACTCATGGCGAATCAACCGGATACAAAACCTTTGAAGGACTACGCAGCCCCAAATGCGAGAGGCTTGCAAACTGGGATTGCAAGGCCAGAGATTGAGGCGGAGAACTATACCATACCGCCCATGCTAATCAACATGATTAGGCAACATCAATTCGGAGGATTGCCTTCGGAGGACCCGACCGATCATATAGAAACATTCTTAGAGTTCACCGACGCAATCAGGATTAATGGAGCCTCGGTCGATGTTGTGCGTTTGAGACTGTTCCCCTCATCTCTCACTGGGAAGGCGAAGGCCTGGCTTAAGCAAATTCCCGCTAACACTTTGACTACTTGGGACCAACTGGAGCAGGCGTTCTTGGAGAAATTCTTCCCTCCATCCAAGACGGCCTACATAAGAACCCAGATCACCGGCTTCTTCCAAAAAGACGGAGAATCATTATCGGAAGCTTGGGATCGATACAAGGGACTGCTGGAGTCGTGCCCACATCACGGACTCGAGAGGTGGTTAATAGTGCACACCTTCTATAATGGATTGGACTACTCTTCGAAGGTGTCACTAGATTCTGCAGCCGGTGGAGCGTTTATGAATAGGCCTCTGACTGAGGCATTCAACATCATTGAGAATGTCGCCACCAACTACCACCAATGGGGATCCGAAAGAGGTAATAACCCGAACAAGATTTCGGGGGGTAAGTTTGAGGTAAATAGCACAGATCTTATTATGTCAAAGATAGACTCACTTAATAAACGTTTTGATCGGCTTGAAAGAGCTAATGTGAGTACATTAGGTGCTACTAACCTTGTTTGTGAGATTTGTGGAATGCAGGGACATGACATGATGGAATGCCCACATGGATCCGGCGCTTCGGGTGAGCAAGTGAACTCTTGTAACAACTTCTACGATACGAACCCGAAGCTGCCCAACTATGCTCCCCCAAATCCCTACAACCAAAGAAGGAACAACCCTTACCTCCCATATGGCAACTACAGCAATACGCTCAACCATGAGTTCCAAGAGGGTCAAGGTAATAAGAGAGCAGCACCGGGGTATCCTCGGGTGCAAAGATCTAAACTCGAGACTTTATTTGAAAGTTTTGTTGAAACTCAGACAAAACAGAATGAGGAGTTTAGACAACAAGGAAGGGCAGTGAGCGAATCAATAAAGGAGCTAGCATCTAAGGTAGACAACTTAGCAACTCATAACAAGATGCTAGAAGCACAAATTGCCCAACAAGCCAGCACGTACTCGAGACCTAAGGGTACATTCCCGGGGCAACCCGAAGCAAATCCCAATGAGCATTGCAATGTCATACACTTGAGGGATGATAAGCTTGGGGTAGGGGTAGCTGAAATGGAGGTGGAACCGGAGGAGGACACGAGCGAAAAAGAAGAGCCAGAACCGAAGTATGTCCCTCCACCACCGTACCAACCCCCGATACCTTTCCCACAAAGGTTGGTCAGGAAAAAGCAAGTAGATGTAGAGATTAAAATGCCTACTAAACTGAAAGACCCAGGTAGTTTCTCCATCTCTTGCTCGATCGAACAGGTGCAAATAGACCCAGCCTTATGTGACTTAGGGGATAGCACGAGCTTGATGTCCCTCACTATCATGGAAAGGTTGGGAAGCAAAGAGTTGAGACCATTCAAATTCCCCTTACAATTTGCGGATGGCTCAACTAGGACTCCTCTAGGCATACTAGAGAATGTTCCTGTAAAGGTAGGGAAATTCTTCATCCCTACCGACTTCCTGGTATTGGATATGAAAGGGAATTCTAAATTCCCCATCTTTTTAGGAAGGCCATTCTTGGCAACCGCTGGAGCAGTAATAGACGTAAGGAATGGTAAACTCTCTCTAAATGTAGAGGAAGGTAGAGTAAATTTTCAGTTGACTAACTCTTGTAACAACCCTCCTTTTGAGATCCATGTGTGCAGAATTGATGTAACGTCTCCAGTGGTAAAAGAGGAACTCAACATGGAAGCAACTCCAAAGATATGCATGGCTGATGATGCACCCAGAGGTGACGAAGTTGGAGTTGCTGTCCATGCCGAAACAAAACTTCCGCCGGGAGGAAGGAAGGCTAGGAAGCTCCAAGAGAAAAGAGCGAAGCGGAAGCGTAATTGGCCGTATGAGCAGAAACGGTTTTTTGAAGGAGTTCCTTGTAAAAGAAGTGTTCCTGGACTTCTACGCCCAGCCGACCCCGGTTGATTGAAGGAAGTTTGGTCAAGCTTAAGACCATAAATAAGCGCTTCTTGGGAGGCAACCCAAGTTTTCTTTCCCTTTTTCCTTTTGTTTTTGATTTAACCTCTTGAATAATTTGAGAAGATCAAGAGGCAAAAATATCATTAATAGGTTTATCTAGTGTTTTCAGGTTGAGAAAGGGAAGAAGAGCAGAGAAAAATAAAGTCAGAGGCCATCACGCCCTGGCCGTGACAGTGGTCACGGCCGTGATGAACTAAACAAGAGCACAGAAAGGATCACGGCCTAGCCGTGACAACCATCATGGGCGTGATGAGTAGGATGCCAAGGCCAGAGAGCATCACGGCCTAGCCGTGATGTAGATCACGGCCGTGACAGGGCAACTCCCGAGGACCAGAAACGATCACGGCCTGCCCGTGAAGAGCCTCACGGCCGTGATACTAATTCCACCCAAGTTTTGACTGGAATGTGAGCCAACACCCGCTACCGATTCGGTAAGTTGTTCCATTTTTCTCCTCTCTCCGACTTGATTATTTACATTGGAGACAATGTAAGTAATCAAGCTTGGGGTAGGGGTATTTATTTTTTGCATTTGCATTGTTGCATTCATATTGCATTCACATAGGCATAGATTGGTATGATCACATTCTCTAGATTGCCCCTCACTTAGAACATGCATCCGATTGTGAGAACTTGGAGCCAAATGAATTGAGATAGTAAATTTTCGAACCCAATTTTTTATTATTCTTGTGATATGGCTAAAAATAAAAATTCTAGAGATAGTCATTTGATAGTTGATAATTAGCAAGTGGTTCCTTAGATTTGTGTTCCTCACTGATTTTTGAACTACTAAATGTAAGATTTTGAGCCAAATAGGGGTATCCACTAAATCTACCCCATTTCTTGTGATAGAGTGTTGTAATTCCTCTTGGACTGTATTTTCTAGAACTTGACTTGAAACCATTTCAAAACTTAAAAATTTCTGAAAACATTTTTTGGAAATGATTGTGGCACTAGGTATTTTTCTGGCCTCCCGAGCTTTGAATTATAAATGCTACCCCTTAGTTGCCCAATTTTGAGCCTAAAGATAAAATACTTTTCTTGGTACCTTGAATTACTTTGATAAATAATGCTTGGTATGGCACCTTTTAAAGTATTACAAAAAGGGTAAAATGGTAGTTGGAAAAAGTATGGGATGAAAAAAAGTTAGAAAGTAATTTCTCTTGAGCTATAAATCTCCCCTTCTCTAAACTAATAAAATGAAATAAACGAAAGAAAAAAAATGGAGAAGGGGATGACAAAGAAAGTGAGAAATGAAAAGAAAAAGAAAAAAAAAATAATAGAAGGAAGAAAGGTGGAAAAGTAAACCAAAGCCCAAAAAGGGGGTATTTTAGAAGGTGTCATGCTTTGCAATGTTTGATGATTTGTTTAGCCTTCTTGAAATTCCCTTTCCTTGATTTTCCCACCTAACAATAAATCCCAAGGCCACATTACAACCAAAGGAAAAGACCTCTTGATTCTTAAGTGTTTTCATTAATAAAGTAGAGATTTGGTTAATATTCAAGCCTATGGTAAAATACTTTCCTTGAGGAAATGGAGTGAATTGTCATATACCCTAAAACACTTGAGTGAGGTGAGATGAGTGCCCAAATCAGTGAGAACATGAACTTGAAGAACCTAAGCTTCTAATTGGACTTGAACTTGATTATCTCTTGAGTGCTTATTAAAAATGCCTATTACTTGGATTAGCTTCTAGGGTTTTTGGTTCACTATCCACGCTTTGATTGATTTATCTTATGGCCTGAGTAATTGCTTGAGGACAAGCAAAGTTTTAAGCTTGGGGTGATTTGATGAGTGCGATTTCCCCTCATCTTTGTCCATCATTTTGCATGCATTTTCATGTAGTTTAGGCATATTTTTATTAGATTTTAGGTTAATTTTCCTTTGGAACGGGTAAGGCGGTTTTCGTGTGTTGTTTTGCAGATATCAAGGGTAAAATGCTCAAGATCAACCATGATGGAGTTTGGATGAAGATAGGGCTTTAAAAGTGAAGAAAATGAGCCAAACAGAGCCCATCACGGCCATGATCGAGCAAAACTGAAAAAGAACAAAGGCTGAAGTCAGAGTCTGTCACGGCCTGGCCGTGATATACATCACGGCCGTGACCCAAAACCACCACAAGTCAGAGCACATAACGGCCTAGCCGTGAAATTCATCACGGGCCATGAAGCTGAGGGCTCGCGTCGCGAGAATTTGAATTTTCCAGAATTAGCAGAGGCAGAGACTGTCACGGCCTGGCCGTGATGACCATCACGGCCGTGACGCGCATTACTTGGACCTGAAGAAACCGAATTTGGATCAGAATTTGAGTTAGATTGGGACTCTAACTTCCCACATCTATAAATAAGGACCATGCAGATCACATCAGAGACACATGGAGAAGGATCATATCTAGACTTGTACACAAGGACTTAGGCATAGATCTCTCTTCTCTTCTTCTCCTCTCTTCTCTTTTCTGATTTTCACTATGTTGTCAACCCAGCTTGTCATCTCCATGGCAAGACTGGAGTAGTAGTTTGTTTCTAGGGACTAGGGCTCTGCCCGAGTTTTGTAAATGTTGTTGATTTGATGTAAAATCGTTGTTGATTTCGTTATTGTTTTAGATCTGATTTCTAGTGTGTTAACCACTCGTAAATTCGGCAACCACTTATTTGCGTGACGTAGACGTTCTAAGGAGGAACCTAGCGGTGAACTTAGGATTTCTAGGGTATTTCACTCGTAAAATTCGGCGGCCACTGGTTTGTGAGATGTGGATGATCCAAGGAGGAACCTAGCGGTGAACTTAGGTTATTTGCATGACTGAGACATTCTAAGGAGGAACCTAGCGGTGAACTTAGGTGTCGGACCTATAGAAGTCAGACTTGGGACTGAAATCACGAGAGTTAGAAGCCGTCCCTCGAGGAGCAACGAGTTGTCACGGGACGCAAAGGGGTCCAATCTGGGATCGACTACCACGAGAGTAGGGGGTCGGGTCAATTGGGCACAGCTTTTTGTAACCGAGAGGGAGCTTAAGCTATCAGAGGATAAACTCGCCTTCAAGTCAATTTCGGTAATCAACAAAGGTAAATCAGATTAGCAACATAAACAGCCTCAAAGGTAACCCAAATCCCTAGGAATCCGTTTAGATCAAAACCCCAAAAACATTTGTTTTCTGTTTTAACTGATTCTGTTTGTTTATCTCTCAATTCAAACATTTTTCAAAACCCTCTAAAAAGTCCAGATTCACTCAATTAGAATTTAATTACGATTCGGGAACACAGTCTCTGTGGGTTCGATATCTTTTATTACTTGACGGCAATCCGGTACACTTGCCGGAATCGCACGAGCGTCGTCGCGCGTCGACTTACGCCACATCAATGATGTACATGCTACTCGTAATGATCACCAAGAAGGGTTATGAGAGAACTTTACTAATTGACCACAAAGTAAGTTTAGTTTGAGTTATGTTTAAAGGCATATTATATGTTTATGTTGATATTTATAAGTTATGTTTACGTACGTTGATCGATATTTATAAGTTATGTTTGATATTTATCCTGACATACTAACAAGTTTTTTTTTTGTTTAAACAAGTATACATGGCTGATCCCGAGGATATCCCTCCTTCATGCAGCGGGTCGGAGACCCCGTCTACGGGTAGAAAGGGTAGACATGCCATACGAATGAGGAATTTGACTGCCAACCGTGGTTCAAATCAAAGGATAAGAATAGACTTTGATAATAACCTCAATCCTATTGGGCCAATGGCAGAGCAGTTTAACAGTTTTGTGGCGACCCTTGCTAGGAGCAGGCCTAGTATCCTCATTGATAATTGGAAAGATGTACCGGCGGACGTGAAGGATCAGATATGGGAGAGTATTCTGGTATCTATACTTTTACGTCCTGTGTTTGTCTGTATCTACTTTATTTTAATCTTACTAATATCATACAATAATTCGTTGATTCTTTTGGTGTTAATGTAGCTCACCTTTGACATACCGGATACGACGGATATGTAGAAGCGTTTGAAAAAGTATGCTGGTGAGCGTTGGAGGGCTTTTAAGGTCGACCTGGGTAGATACTATGTATTCAATCCAACATGTGAAAAGAATCCACTTGAGGTGTACCCGTTTCTTGACCAGGCGACGTGGGATCACTTTGTTCAGAGTCGACATGATCCCGGCTTTCAGGTTAACTTATTTGATTTGTCTCTAAATTTATGTAATTTCATTAATTTTATTTACTTATGTAATTTAATTGTCTTCTATTTATAACAGGAGAAGAGGAAAAAGGGGTAGGAAAACCAAAGCAAGAATGTCTACCCCCATGTCATGTCTCGTGGGGGATATAAAAAGCTTGGTCAGATAATGGTGGAAGAGGAAAAGAAAGCACGTCAGGAAGCAGCATCTCAGGCGGATCCTAACGCTGAAAATCATCCAGAGGTTATTGATCCACCTCCACCCCTACGCCATCGTAAATGGAAGAGGGCCCGACAAAGAAAAACGGGACAATATACATCTGAGGAGGCCCGCCAAGTAGCTGAGAAGATTGTAAGTATAGTTTGAATTGTAATTGTCATTTTAAGATTGTTACTGAATTGTAATGTGACCTGATATTTTATATGTGATAGGATGCCTTGGACGAGCAGGTAACCCAAGGAACCTTTGTTCCTAGAGGACGCGATGATATCTTAGCTGCTGCCATCGGTAAACCAGACCACCCGGGCCGTGTCATTGGTGTTGGATGGGGTGTCGGCATTCGCCAATACCGTGGTTCATCTTCACACCAGTGCCACAGGGATGTTGATGCAGATAGAGCACGACTAAAACAGGAGATTGCAGCTGAGCTTAAACAGGAGATGACCGAGCAGTTTGCCAGTAGATGGCAATATTGACTTCTATGTCCCAGCAGATGACAGCCGGTGTCCAACCCTCTGTCCATGTGAGCACTAAGGGCTCATGTGATCCTCCTCATCAGCCTGAAAATGATGATGATGGTGATGATGATGATGATGACTACCCTGATAGGTGTGAGCTGTATGTTGATGATCATCATGATCGCCGCTTAGTGGCATTGGGGAGGGCACATAATAACTTAGGTAATACCATACACCATCGTTTATTACCGGATGATCAGGTGAGTGTCGTTGTTGAGATTATTCGAGATGCTGATGCTCGAGTCCCCGTGCCCACTGAGGAGGTTCAAACAGTGGGTCAGGCCCCCGGTAACTTCATCCTTTGGCCAAGAAGACTGGTCAGCTTTCATGTTGCATCTGAGGTATTCAGTTAGTTGTGTTTTTCTATATTCATAGTTGAAATTATTTATTATTGTTTAAAGATAATGCTTTATTTTTATTCGTTATAGGATGTTGGAAATGATATTCTGCCTAAAAGGTCGGATCCAGGAAGACCAGAGATGTCTGCTCCTGCCAAGGTATTCATTTAACCATTTAATTAATTACGAATGAAATAACTTATCTGTGATTACTAATATATATCTTTGTTGTTTAGGGGATCGACAAAGGGGCACCTGGTGATGTTTTTAAACTTCTGGCTATACAGGTTGTCACCGTGGAGAATGACGCAACTTTGGTAAGGTTGGAACATGATGCCAGTCTAGGTGATGAACTGTATATCCCAAAGAAGGAACTTATGGAGATTGTACTCAATAAAGAAATGGCTAGTTCTGCACATCTATCGTTATGGTGCACGTAAGTACATTTTATTTATAAGTTAAGTAATTAATTTTTAAATACTATGATAATTAACATGTTTTTTCAATATATTAGGTATCTGCATCGTATGTTAGTTGATCAGGGTAACCTCGCCCTTTATGGGTTCATTGACCCCATGTTCATTCAGGGTGATGTTCTCCTAGCATCAGAAGACTGGGTCACCACCATACGTGATATACTTGCCCGAGACGATCATCAATTCTACCTTGCGCCTTTTCTCAATAAGTAAGTACCGGTTATTTAATTATAACTATATATGACTTAGTCACTAATTGTTCCGCAAATACAGCCAGCATTGACAACTATTGATCTTGTACCCTAGGATGAACGTCGTGGTCTTCTTCTCCTCAATTGGAAATAAGCCGGCGAATGAACTGAAGACGATCATCGAAACGTAAGCATTAAAATACTTTATAATCAGTAATGCAGTTGTTTTAATTATCTGAAATCTATTAGATATACTTTAATTAATGTTTATTTTGTCATGATAGTTCTATTAATGCAAATCACATGTTGCGTGGTGAAAGGCGTCGAGCTATCAGATGGATTATTCCTAGCGTAAGATATTTATTAGTTCAAATGCATCAAATGCAGTGGGTATAATTATTGATTTCTATTTAATTCCTCATATTCTAATTGGGTTTCATTTGTACGTAGTCACGTATACAACGTGGATCATGGGAATGTGGATACTATGTGATGAAGTGGATGTTGGAAATTATCTCCTCCAGGATCACTGAAAGATGGCACGAGGTAAATGTTAATTGATAACAATTAGAAGTAACAGTTATAGATTCGTTATATGTTTTATGTTAGTTTTTTACTTAAAAGATATAATCTTTTGTCCAATTAAACTTGCAGATATTCAACAATCCAACTCCATTATCTGATTCTGACATCAACAACATAAGGAGGCGTTGGGCAACTTTCTTTCTTGAAGTGTACCAACCATAGTTTGTATATATGTAGTTAGTTTAAAAACTTATCATGTACTAGCTATAGTTTACTTTTGACTGATCATATGTATTTTGATATGAAATCTATAATATATCATGTTGCTTTTTGGTTTCTAATTATCTTTGTTGTCTGAATGTAATTGAACGTACATATGTATTGTTCGTAATAAATTCAGTATATATTACTTTAGTGTGTTTTTGTTGTACAAAAGTGATTGTGTTGAGAATATTTAGAGTATGTTATTCTGGTATTGATCTGCATTACTGAAACTGGGGAAAGGAATGATAGAAATGTAAAAAACAGTTTTAAAAAAAAATTTGACTTTACACATCGGTTTTAAAAAAACCGATGTGTAAAGTATAATTTCCATATCGGTTTTAAAGAAAACCGATGTGGAAAGTGATATTTCCAATAGGTTATCAATTGACAAATGAACTTTCCACATCGGTTAATGTAAAAACCGCTGTTAAAAATGTACTTTAAACATCGGTTTTAAAATCGATGTGAAAAGTGGCAATAAACCACATCGGTCTTTTCAACATCAGTTTGAAAACCGATGTGAAAAGCCAAAAATAACCGATGTGGAATCCTTTTCTGCACTAGTGAAATATAGTAGCAAACATCCTATTGAGCTCTGCTCTCCACTAACAAGTAACACATAATTGTCAAACACATGCATAACTTTTAAATTAGCAACGCACAACAAGCATCCCACCTTTTTGACAGGATCACATCCTATTAAGCTCTGCTCTCCACTACCAAACAACACATAATTGCAAATACATGCATAATTATTAAATTATCTGCACACAATCAGCATCTTGCCTTTCAGGCAGGTTACCTTCCTATTGAGCTCCACTCTCCACTAACAAGTAACGCATAATTGTGAAACACATGCATAACTTCTAAATTAGCAACACACAACAAGCATCCCGCCTTTTTGACAGGATCACATCCTATTGAGCTCTGCTCTCCACTAACAAACAACACATAATTGCAAATACATGCATAAATATTAAATTATCAGCACACAATCTGCATCTTGCCTTTTAGGCAGGATACCTTTCTATTGAGCTCAGCTCTCCACTAACAAACAACAAGATATATAATTCACATAACACATTACAAGTACCACACAATCAGAACCTTTTAGACAAAGCAGTACCTATGCAACAAAATGCAAAAACAAGTAAGGATAAGGGGAGGAGCTGCAGACAAGAAGATCAGGAACTGATAAATATAATAAGACAATATGAAAGCAAATTAATATCCTTATAACCAACTTCATTGTATTCAAGTTAGTAATATAAAATTTCAACAAATTGCCATTACGACCAATTGATTACCTGTGGAGATGGAGAGGGGACGAAGGGATGACTCGGTTTCAACTCACAAGAAATAGAGCAATGACCTATAATGCATAAATAAAATTAATCCTGTCAAATACTAACATTTAAGAAACTCATATATTGTCACTTTGCAACTAATTCGATGTACTCATGAATCTTGAACCACTCAACTCACTCTCTTAATTATCGGTTTTGTTTGCAATGTTTTTCAAAATCACGAATCAACTCTCTCAAAACTTAAACTATATAGGTGAAGGAACATGAGTAACTTCATGTAGCATTCATAATGTACAAGTCCATTTTTCAGATATTTGGCGTTGTTTCATTAATTGTTAGATGCTGAATTAAAACCTTAACTAATAAAATACATGTACAAAATGGAAACCATAATAAAGATCAAACACAAGGGATGGTTCAAAAGCATGAGCTTTACATTGACTATGAGAATCTAGAAAGTTGGCAAATCTATTTTTCAAGTCACCGCACACAAGGGATTAAGTTTGGTTTTCTATTGGTTCTATCCAAGATTCCATGTGATTACTACCCCCCTCCAGCTCTCATATAAAAATGTCAGTTTCAGCATGCTTTGTGCTAAAGAGAAGTGTGTAACAAAGAAACAACACAAACACAAGCATAACAAGTTTTAACAAGTTCTCTAATTTGTTAGTATCAAGGCCAGTATAATAATACTTGAAAATTCAGCATTTTTAAACAAACAAGCATAACAAGTTTTCACAAGTTCTCTTATTTTTTAGTATCAAGACCAGTATAATAATACTTGAAAATTGAGCATTTTTTCGTCGATAGTGAATACAGTTATGTTGTATAAAATAAAAAGAATGAAAATAAAAAAAATGCACACTAGCTACATTCACAGTAGCATCACCATCTCTTTAGTTTCAGTCAAGTACATTTTCAAGCAGCTATATTCACAGTACCGAGTTTCAGTCAAAATGAAATAAAAAAATACATTCAAAGAAGGTTTACAATAGCAGTAAAATACCCCCAATTTAAGAGCATTTACCAATCACTAGTTCCCTGAATAGGCAAATCAATCAATATAGTCTAGAAAAGCTATGAAGTGTCATACAATCAATAATCATGTTTCATACTATCAATGGACCAAGTCTTTTCATTAATGGTCTGCTTGTTTAAGATTGGCAAAAAGTGTGATTGTTGATTACTTGAGACATAATCATTAATCATTCTCTAAACCATAACCTGAGACAAAATTGATCAGAGGAGACTGTGGGGGTGGTGGCCGCATGAACAGAGCCCCTTGAGATGGTGGTGGTGGTCGGAGGAGGAGGTGGCAGTATGTTGATGACGCCGGCAAGTGTACCGGGTCGTCGCAAGTAATAAAAGAAACACGGTAAGTAATTACCGAGGTCGAACTCAGGGATTGGGCTACCAATTCAACTAATCCGCGGGAAATCAGATACGTTTGGTCAAGTTACAGAAGGTGGTTGAGGGAGAGAGAAATTAATATCAAAAATTCAATTAACAAATCTAGTAAAATAATTAACTAAAAATCAGAAATTAAAATGTCCAAAGTCACAAATCCACCTACCCAATATGCATACCCAAGTGATGATGAATTCCTCCCTAAGTTCAATTACAATGTCAACCGGGACCCCCAAATTCTCCTAAATCCACTCTCGTGCTCATTAGGACGTATTCGACGATTGGATTAATTACTTGCTAGGTCTCATAATCCTAATCTCGAATTTGATTAATTCTTGTTCCCTATAAGGTTGCACTAATCTCCTACTCACTCTCGTGCAATAGTCGACTAGTGATCCCAATTCAAGTTCTAAAACGCGAATCGCCTCTCAGCCTCAAACACGTTTAACTAGTCAATCACGCAAAACATATGATCAACGCAATCATATCAGAATTGGAAAACAAGAATTGAATTAAAGGAGAGAGAAACATACATCACATCGAATCTACACCGCCATGGGTGGCTTCATTGTTCCCTCGGACGAGGGGATTAGTTCCTCATGCTCATAGACAAACAATCGGACATAATCTCCATATCAAAATAAGAAAAAGAAAAAGGGAGACGCAACTCCAAAGAGAAAAGAAATCTTCCTAAACGCTATTCTACAGTGGAAAAGACCTACTAGGATTCGGATCTCCAAAACCTCTCCAGCCTCTCCAATCTGATACTGAAATAGCAATATATAGGATTCCTGATCTGCGCTCGCTCGCGAGGCGAGCAGCCTCTCGCGAGGCGAGAATTAAAATTGGCGCGCATTCAATTTGAACTCTCGCGAGGCGAAAGTATGTTCGCGGGGCGAATCTTCAAACCTTCCTCTGTCACAACCGTAACCTTCATCACGGCTAGACCGTGATGGTCTCTGTCTTCCAGGGTCTTCAGAATCTCGCGAGGCGGGAATACTCTCGCGGGGCGAGACAGAATTGATGACTTTGCTGCTTTGCTGATCTTCAGGCTCGCGGGGCGAGCATCCACTCGCGAGGCGAGTGTCTCCAGAAGTGCTTTTTCCACTGCTTCTTGACTTTCCTTGACTCTCAGAGCTTCACTTATTGACCTGAAACAACAAAAGCAAACAAAAGCGTAATTCTATTCAAAATAACCTAAAAACTACACAAAATACACAAAACGAGTCAAAGTCTAACTTAGGAACAAAACAAGGCTAAATTTGGGCGAAAACGAGATTGAACTCGACTATTTAGCACGTAAACCACCGTCTTACTAGTTATAAAACTAGATAAGCCAGAGGCTTATCACAGTACCTGAGAGAGACATAGAGAGAGAAACTTAGACAGAGAGATAGAGAACCGATCAAGAGAGAGCGCGCGAGACAGAGAGAGATAGAGGAGAGAAGAAGAGAGCTTACCTATGGAAGATGAGGATGGTGGTGGTGGTGGTGATCGGAGGAGAGGATGAAAGAGAACCTGAGAAATGGAGATAGAGAGACAGAATGAGACAGAGAGAGGGGGGTGGAGAGATACGGAGAAGATGGGAGCTTACCGGAGGAGAGGGGACGGGTGGTGGCTCGAGGTGTCCTGTGGTAGCAGGAGCTCGCGAGACGAAGAGAGAAATGGTGAGAGAGAAGGAGAGATTCGGGCAAGTGAGGAAGAAAGGGGGATGTACTGGTTTTAGGGATTTTATTTTTAGTGACCTAATAATTCAGTCGCTAAATCGGTCGCTAAATGGGTTAATTTGAAATTTGAATTCATAAATTTAGCGATCGATTTAAAATCGGTCGCTAACACGCTCTGTTTTAATTTTTTACGGGTTGTTTAGCGACCGATTTAATATCGTTCGCAAAGATAAATAAAATTTAACCTTTGCATTTAACTCGGTCGCCATTTCGGTCGCTAAAAAGTCAGCAAGTTTTGACTTTTACTTTCCTTTATTTTGAGATCGAAATAGCGACCGATAACTCTGCTACACTCTATTTCGGTCGCAGTATCAACTCTAATCAGTGTTTGATTTAGATCCTACAATCAGTCGCCATTTCGGTCACAAACAGCAACCAACAAATTCGGTCACTATTTTCGGTCGCTAAATAACCATTTTTTTGTAGTGGCAACAGAAAAGTGGACATAGGAAAACCCATTATTACCGACCAATTTTTTTTTCTGGTCACAAATGGCGACCGAAGTATCCGTTGCTATTTTTCTAATTTACTTGCTAGCTACTTGGTCGCCTACATCTGATAACCAAATTTAGCGACCGAACATGTGGTCGCTAAATTTAGCACATGATAATCTACTTACCGACCGAAATTTAGGTCACTAAATCAGCTTCTATTTTTTATCAAAAAAAAAATCGATTCCTGATTTACTCCTAGCAATCGAATATGCGATGCGGTGGCTATTTCGATCGCTAACTTTTTTTTTTTTTTTAGGTTTTTTAAGATTTATTTTAATTGGTTATTATGCTAATAAATAATTAAACATCATTTTTTTTCATTTTATTATTATTAATTACGATTAAAAAATATTTAAAATATTAAATACTGATTATATAAATGTATAAACCAAAATTGCAATACACAAATAAAAGTCAACCATATAAATGAAAAAAAATGTAGTAACAAAAATAAAAAATGAGGCGGAGGCAGAGGCGGGAAGTCATCCTCATCAGCGGCGGCCTGCCTTTAATATCCTTGTCCTCTGGAGCAGAGATGGAGTAGGCATAACTGGAGGAGGTGGAGGCAGCACAATAGGAGGCTGGGTCCTTATCTGCAACAACACTAATCGTGGAGTTTGGCCGTACACCATAGTCGTCTGCATCAGCTGTTGGTGTGCCTGCGTCAGCGGAGCAATTTGCTCCGCCATCAATTGCTCCATCGTATCCTTCTCCCTAAGCTCAGGGTTAAGCCATGTAATGGTGTCCTGCATGTGGGAGAAACTCATCTCCCAAGTGGTCAAGGCCATACATGTGCCCCTTCTTATTCCTTCCTCTGACGACCTCCAAATATATAACATTGTCGGGCCCTCACCAGACAAAGGTTCGTCCCGTGAGGAACGTGATATGACCTCATTCTGCTTATGATTTAATGTGTCTTGCGAAGTACAGTTGAAGATCACTAGTTACAATTATAATGTTAATAAATAATAATAAATTACAAGTTTTAACTAAAATTATTTTTTACTTACCGCAGAGTTACGGGTCTTGTCATTGACTCATTCCCCCGACTTTAACTTCTTGGCCTTTTCCACCAACTCCATAGCGGTGGGGGTCGCTGTAACTGCACAGCCTGCATATATTTAAATAAAAGTTAAATTCATAATATGTGTAATAAATGAAAACTAAGTAATCCGCTAAAATAACCATTTAAACTTACCAGCTCACCGAAGTGAGCGGCGGCCGATTTAGAGCCTCTAGTGTAGGCAGATGCCCCACTAGCAATAAATCAATTACACCGAGCAGTGGCGCTCCACTCCTAGAACTTCTCAGAGGCCTGCCTGAAGGTCGGATCCATCCAGCTACCCTTATCCTTACAGGTTCTGAGCTTGTTCATTCCTTTCTTCATAACCAAAGAACCTTTATGCTCAAAATCGGTCCTAACAGTATTCTACAGACGTGGATCCCATCGATACTCTTTTTTACAAGAAACACATTTTAGGGAACTCTTATATATAAAGTATTAAACCTTAAAGTAAATGTAATTTTCAACTTTTCATAAATTATTACCTTATACTCTCGAAAGAACATGTCCCTAACGTCCTACGGGATGGCCTTCAGGGTAGGCCACACAGCATCAAATTTCTGTCGGAGGAGTTTAACCAATTAATAAGAAAATTAATCATATTTATATATAATAAAATTAAATTAACTTACTCTTTATTGCCTTAGATATAAGAAGAATCCTCTGGTCAATCAAATCCTGGCGCTCGTGCGGCCCCGCAGAATCCAAGTTCGAGCTTCATTGATGCTCAGATCCCCCACTGTCCAGCCATCACCATCCTGACTTTGCAACTCTTTTTATGATGCAGTAGAACAATGCCCACTGACAAACTCCGCTACTCATCGCCGCCACCGTCGATGGCGAAAAACTAGTACGTAGAGGACGCGTGCGTGTGGGCCCAAATGTCTACGACCTCTTCCTTAACGCCTTCACCTTTGACCTTCTCTTCGCTATGCCGCATCGATCTTCACGCCGCCCGCGATGAGGTTCACAAGAAAATGCATAAAGAAAGATCGTGAACAAACAACCCAAATCACAACCAGCAATCACACGGTTTGGATTGAAAATTTCATCTAATATGTTTTACTTTTTTTTTCCTATTTCATTCATTACCCTATATTCAATATGGGATCCCTTAAATCTTGAGCTCATGTTCCTTAAATTTTGAAAATTAATTTATATTTATTATGAAACCAACATGCAGCAGGAGGAAGACGTATACATCAACATATAAAAGGGTATCTTCCAATACGTATCCCTTGATTTTGCAATGGTTTGTAAATTGAAAATAGAAAGGTATGAACACACGGCGTAAAGATGGAGTTCATGGATATGAACATAGAAGGGTATCTTTGTTAGAACAAGAAGATGAAGTATATTGAATGACTGAATTGAATCTCATTAACCGTGTGAACTGTATTTATACATCAAGGTAACCAATTGCTAATGTAACTATATTAACATATTATAACTACTAAAACAGAATTATAAAGACTAAGTCTAACAGCTAAGGCCCATTAACATATTGAAGGCCCAACAACTTACTAGCCCAATATCTAGCAATTCCTCCCTTAAACTGATATGCAATTTGCAATCAGTTTAATCTAACAATCTATATACTCCTAACTTGTCTCACAGCTTTAGAAACGAATCAAGCTTCAAAGGCTTTGTCATAATATCCGAAATATGATCCTGGGAGTTACAATGCACCAACTCAATTACACCTTCTCTAGTGAGATCTCTAAGGAAGTGAAACCTCACATCAATGTGTTTACTTCTTCCATGTAGAACTGGATTTTTGGGGAGTTTGATAGTGGAACTATTATGACAATAAACAATAGTACATCTTTCCTGAGAATGACAAAGCTTTTCCAGGATCCTCCTTAACCATACTCCTTGGCAAGCACATGAGGCAGCTGCTATGAACTCTGCTTCAGTGGTGGAAAGAGTCATTACTGGCTATTTCTTGGAAGACCAGGAAATAGCTCCTGAACCAAGCAAGAAGACATATCCAGAAGTACTTTTTCTATCATCAACATCCCCAGCATAGTCACTATTTGTATATGCTAATAGGTCTTCCTTTGCATTCCTGCTATAGAAAATCCCAAGTTCCACAGTCCCCTTCAAGTACCTCAACAACCTTTTAACTATTTGCAAGTGCATTTCGGTTGGCCTTTCCATGTATCTGCTGATTAGGCATACTGAAAACATCAAATCAGGTCTTGTGGCAGTCAAGTACATCAAGCTCCCAACCATCTATTTGTAGTTAGTGGCATTTACTTCTTCTCCATTTCCTTCTTTAATCAACTTGCATCCTGGAACAATAGGATTTTTAACAGCATTACTCCTCATCATCCCAAACCTCTCAAGTATTTCTTTAGCATACTTGCTTTGACAAATAAAGATCCCTTCTGCATTCTGTACAACTTCTACACCAAGAAAGTAACTCATCCTCCCCAAATCAGTCATGTCAAACTCCCTTTTCATAGACTATTTGAAGACTTCAAACATGGCTTGATTATTCCCTGTGAATATGAGATCATCCACATATAAACTCACAATCAGCAAGCTGTTCAAATCACTGGTTTTGACAAAGAGTGTGTGCTCAGATGGACACTTCTCAAACCCTTCCTTTATGAAATATGACTCAATCTTGCTATACCAAGCTCGAGGAGCTTGTCTTAGGCCATACAAGGCCTTTTTGAGGCTGTATACCTTTTATGTTTCTCCCTACTTTTCATACCCTGGTGGCTTATCAACAAAGACTGTTTCATTCAATTCACCATGCAAAAAATGAACTTTTGACATCTAGGTGGTATAAGCACCAACCTTTAATAGCTGCAAGAGCAATGATTGCTCTAATTGTCTCCCACCTAGCCACAAGAGCAAACACTTCAGTATGGTCAATACCATGCTGTTGGGAATAACCTTTTGCCACTAGTCGAGCTTTGTGTTTCTCTACTTCTCCCTTCTCATTGAGTTTGGTTCAGAACACCCATTTTACACCAATTTTCTTTGCACCAATTGGAAGATCAACTAACTCCCAAGTTCCATTTCTTTCAATGGTTTCTATTTCCAAATCCATGGCCTGCCTCCACTTACTGCTTTTCACTGCTTCATCAAAAGATGCTAGATCTTCAGAGTGTTCAAAGATAGCCAAATTATGTGGCTCATCATCTGCATAGTCTCCTTCTACTGTCACAAAATCATCCAGCCAAGCAGGCTTTCTTCTATTTCTTCCTTGTGTCAAGTTTGGTGCCTCTTCTCCTGAAGCAGCCCCATTTGACAGATTACTTGAACAGGAAGGTTCTCCCAAATGAGTTGTATATAGGTCGTTCACCTGTAGCACCTGTCTCCTCTGCATCTTTCTCAGCTTCTAGCTCTTCTTGTTTTCCTTTCTCTCATAAATCAAGAAGCTCGCCCTTCTCAACTCCTCCCTTCTTCCAATTCCATCTTTCATTCTCAGCCCATATTACATCTCTGCTGATAAGGATTTTCTGTGAAACAGGATCATAGAGCCTATAGGCCTCTGATTCTTCACTCACTCCAAGCAGGATGCACTTGATGCTCTTATTATCAAGTTTCTTTCTTTGAGTATCTGAAATATGAACATATGCAATACATCCAAATACTCTAAAGAAATGAACTGATGGTTTGAGACCACTCCAAGCTTCCTCAGGAGTAACATCTTTAACAACAACAGTAGGACTTCTGTTTTGCACATAGACCGACCAATTTACAGCTTCTGGCCAGAATTCCTTTGGGATTTCCTTCTTTGACAACATGCTCCTCACCATGTTCATAATGGTTCTATTTTTCCTCTCAGCTACCCCATTCTGTTGGGGAGTGTAAGCTGTTGTAAGCTGCCATTTAATGCCATTTGAGCTGCAAAATTAATCAAATTCTAATGAAGTGAATTCTCCACCTCTATCAGTTCTCAAAGAACATATGCATTCTCTAGTTTCTTTTTCTACAATGGCCTTCACCTTCTTGAAAGTTTCTAATGTAGTAGACTTTTCAGAGAGAAAATAGACCCAAGTCTTCCTACTGTAATCATCAATAAAGCTAATAAAGTACCTCTTCTTGCTGTTTGATTCAGGTTTGATTGGTCCATAAATATCTGCATGGATGAGCTGCAATCTTTGACTAGATCTCCATGAACTGGACTGAGGAAATGTGTACCATCCTTATTTTTACTGTTCTTCCCCGTTCATTAGATCACTTTTCCCTCTTTCCATTACTCATAATTGAATCACAACCCAACATTTGGGAAAAGACATAGTTTTCATGATCATCCTGACCCTTAGTAAGATTATCATGCTCATCTTCTTTGATGGCACTTGACTCTGATTTATCTTCACAACCAGATTCATTTGATTGGGCCTCTGCTATTTGAGACAAAATCAATTTATGAACATCTTGTTCTTGTTTGATATCTTTAACCTCTTGTTTTAGATTCTAATCTCCTGCTGGAGATCATGAATCGTAACAGGTTTTATTTGCGAGTATATATATATATATATATATATATATATATATATATATATATATATATATATTTATTGATATATATATATATTTTGTTTATATTTTATTTGAGACTTATGAAATGATTTTGGAGAAAACAAAATCATATCTAGAACCTACTCTATGGTAGGAAGCTTTGGTTAAAATTTGGGTTTAAAACTCAGACAAAAATCGGTCTGCGTTTTTAAATGACAGTATAATTCTATACCAGCAGAAAACCCTAATTTGACCCGAAAATGAAATTTGTAGATTTTTTTTATTATGTTCGTGAGGAATCCTACTTTCCAAATTTCTGATCAGAAATAAAATATTCTGTTTATTCGGACGAATTTTGGTAAAAGTTCGACGAAAAACAGTCGGTGTTTTCACTGACAGTAAGATTTTAATGATCAGAAAACCTAATTTTGACTCGTGAATGAAATGGTTTATGTTTAAAACGTATTTCCAACGAGTTTGATTATTTTGAAAATTTTTGGTCGAAAAACAGACAAACCTTAATCAGGAAACCGACAGAGTCGAAAACGGAACTGCAGAGAATTGTCAAGAGATCGGGACAACGAGTCATACATGATGACTCATGGAGGATGAGTCACCAAGAATTTATGAGCATCAAATTCTAGTAATCATGACTTTTAGGTAAAATGACCAAAATACCCCCAAGCTTTCGCGGTTATTAACAAGACACATCTACGCACTCGTAACCACTCATTTTACATGGTTGTAAACCTTCCACATCTCCTCAATTTCGTGCAGCCATATATACTAAACCATACCTATTTCATTTTACTTTCGTTTCATCATTTGCCTCTCAAAAACCGAAATCAGGTAAAAGACGGAGCTGACTACGGGATTTCGGGGAACCGGTAATGGATAGGATCGATGAGTCAGGGATGACTCATAAGATGTGGTGAAAAATCAACCACACCAACATTCATTCTTGGCCACAAATTTGTTAACCATGATTACCAATTAATCATAGTTAGGTTACTAATTAACTATAGTTAAGTTATTATATTATTTTTTAACTTAACCTTGGTCACGTAAAATCAACTATGGTTCATTTAAACCAATTAAACAACTCCTCACTCACTCAAACTCTCATTTGGATGCAGCCTAAGTCCCCCACACTTAACACATTTCATTTTATTCCTATGACACTTGTTCTTCACAAAAACCTAAAGAACACCATTTGTGTTCTTGATAAGTTCTTCATTGTTATTCATTTCCTTCATCAAACTTCTTCATTCTAAGGTGAGGAACCTATTACTAATCATCTTAGCTTCATAAATCATCCATCAATCTTCATGTTCATCAAGTTTTTCACCTATTTCTATTCTTAGATCTAGATTTTCAAATAATTCTAGAAAATCATAGAAAAATCCTTTTAATGTGAGATCAATTTCTATGATCTCCATATGACTTCTATTTTCATCATCCAAGAGTTTGAAAAATTTAGAGATCCCTAGACATTTCTTCTTGACTTGGCCGAACCTATGTTCAAATTGGTTTAGATGATTTTCTTCATTCTTTAACTTGTTCTCATGTTGGTTGTTCATGGCTAGGTTTTGGTGGAAAAAACCGTGGCACACCTTTCTTGTTTTAGCCTGTGTTTGTTTGATCTTCAAGTGATCTATAAGAGGTATGGGGGAGATTACCACTATCCTACCTTAAAGTAGATATGTTGATGGTTTATATAGTGTTATTTAGTGTAAATGGTCTTGTAAATCATAAGTGTGTGATCCTCTTGGAGGAATTGTTGATGCTTGATTTTTATATATGTTGATCTTGATTCAATGATTTCTAATTGGATACTTGATGGTTGTTTATTTGATTTAACATGAAAAATTGCCTAACATGATCATTATTGGGCCATTCGGCCTTAGCTGTTTAAATGGGTTTCATGTTGACTTAAATGGTTTAAATAATTTTGATGAGGATTGAATGAATATATAAGAATATAGAAATTGGTTTGGATTGATTTGGATGTGTATATTGAAAGATATGATTTTATGAGTCCTTAGGGACTAAAATGCAATTTCTGAGAATTTCAGTGGCTGCACTGAAATTCATATTATTGTGTCTTAAGATTGTAGTCCTTGATGAGACAAAACCATAGAAATTGGTTTGGTGTTAATTGGATTAATACATAAAAAGTTATAAGCTTTTTTGTGAAAAAGGACCTTTTTTCAATTATAGAAAAATATTTGGGCAGAAACGAAATTTCTGTAAATTTGAGGGCAACTGAAAAATATTTCCAAAGAAGTTGGTTTGGTGTGATTTGAAGTTATAAATAAAAAGTTATAAGGTTTTAAGTGAATAAGAATCTTTTTTTGCAATTAATGAAAGTTTAGGGGTTAAATTGTAATTTTCGAAAATATATTTAACTGGACAGTGAGAGACTGTTTTTAATACCTATTAAACTGTTCTAAAACTCCAAAATGAGTTTTGGACTATTATGGTGTAAAATAGTTGAAAAATGATTTACGCGTTTTACAAACTTAACGACGTTCGGTCAAATTTTTAGGAATTTTGTATATATGAAAAGGAAAACTTTAAAAACAATGTTTCAACATCTTAGTGTGAGTATTATAACCTAGGTGAATAATAGATTTAAGGTGAAGAACCATATTTTCAAAAGTATGGCTTTTGGGCCTAAAACCGGTAAAAAGTGGCAAAACCGTCATCAAACGTTTTTAAAGATTTTTGAGAAAACAATGATGTAGAGTTTGAAATTAGTATTCCAATACTTTAGCATAATCATGCTAACTTAGGAAAGTGAAGGATTTGAGCAAAATAATTATATTTGTGAAAATATGGAATTTAAGTTGAAATACAATAAAAAAACGGTACAACGATATTTTTAAGAGTTTCGATGTTTATCAAGAAACTGTTTTGAGGAACTTAGTACTTATGTACTTTAATGGAATCTGATTTCAAAATGGTTTGGTTTTAACCAAAGGTTTTAGTTTTAAGACAAAAGAGAATTTTAGTCTTTAAGACTAGTATTTCAAGTAAATGGAAAAACCTAAGTCATGAATAGCTTAGTGAAAATACAAACGTAATAATTTATGACGTGGGGTGGAACACAAACTTATGTCATAAAGTATGGATAATGTATTATCCATATATCCATAAGATTTAATGGACTCAAAAGTGTATGATTTCTTGAAAGCCAAGAGAAAGGCTCAAATAGAAAAGTGCGAAGAAATAAATAATCCGATTTGTGATCCAATTTCATAATGTGCTATGATTGTTAATCCACTGTTTTAAAATACCTTTTCACAAAGATGAAAGGTTACTTAAGAACATTAGCTCGATATTAAGTACCGATGATTCAGACTTAAGAACAGCTAGCATCTGATAAAGCACGTTGAATAGATTCAGTTGGAATCAAGAGGTCAACTGGTGGATAGACTAGAAGAACGCATCTTTCTAGTAAAGTTTGCCTAAACACATATTGAAACTATGTTCTGTAAGGCCGTTGTCCCTAGGAGATCGAGCTAACACTTTAATGCGGGGGATGAAATACTCACAAGGGCTCAGTTGGTAGCTCCTTCTGTGGCACGGTGATCTTGCAATGCGCCGACATACTCAATTATACGCTACGTGTTTTCTGGTAGTGTAGGATGTTCCCTAAAAAGCCAATGTGCACGACGATGACTATGGACGCATTCTATTGCCCAAGGCTGGCGTAGTCCGGAACAATCCTCCGAACCACTCTCTCCGACTGTTTGTAAAACCATGGTATAGGAATTCAGAGGTCATTCCTAAAGTCTTAGATGTCTTCTATCTAGGAAAACATTGTGCTGGGGTCATGTTTCTGTGAAGCATTATTCTTCTGTTATGAATGTAGATTTGATTGAAGGTAGATTTGATTGAATATTGATAATTGTACATACCTGAGAGTCGTACCACTGCATGTCTGCCTTATGTCTAAGATAAATGGAATTCTCACCTCCTTATTTTTATATTGCCTATGTCGGCTGGCTATGTGCCTTCTGTATTATTTTGAGAAGATTGAGATGTAAAGATGTCGCTTGGCTGACGCATGGTAGAGGATGGGATTCGAGCATACGGACAATATATGGATTTTCTAGTGGACGTCTTCCAGACTGTCGATGGTTCGTCGACCATGTTTTCCTCTTGGAAGAGGAAAGGGCTTAGTTCGAGAGTTAATATTGTAGTAGCTCTAGTAGTGTCTTTTGTGACTACGTCGGTAGTGGACTCAAATAGAGTTTCTACTAGATCTCGTCAGTTGGGTTTGTCCTTCTCACGATGAAAGAGAAAGGATGGTCTTTTATATTTTAGTTTGGCCAGCTTGGTATGGTTGGGAGTTAATGTAACTGTCTATGGAGTTGTGACTCCAAGTATCTTATATTTTAGGAGCTGCGTCTCCACATATTTGTGTTGAGTCTGTACATTCTATGATTTATGTTTATGAGTCGGGTTGGGTATTATTTAAATGATTTTCGAACTTATGATCCCAATTGTGATAATGGAATATTTGATTGTCCATTCATTTAAAACAAAGTAGTTATATTTATGACTTACGAAAAAGAAATAAATTACCCCATTCTTTTATAGCCAATTTTAATTAACTTACTTTTCGGCCTTAAAATGTCACTTACGATGTAGCGCCCGAGAAGGGTGTTACAAAATAGTTCTGTGTTGTTTCCCTATCATGCAGTCACTGCATACTTTTGGTGATTCATCAAGTGCTGGAAGGCCTCTAACCATTCTTTTCTGAACCAGAATCTTCAGTCCTTTGTGGCTAAGATGCCCATATCTGCAGTGCCACAGGTGAGTCACATCTTCACTTGATGCTTTGAAGCAATTTGGAGAGACAACGGAAGTTACTACTGCAAACATTCTGTTGGATGACATTTGAGTTTGAATGATCAACCCTCTTTCTTGATGGTACACTTTACAAGAATCTTGTTGAAAGACAATGGTCAAGTTCTTCTCTTGAAGCTGACCAATGCTCAACAAGTTATTTTTCAGTTCAGGTATATAATAGACTTCAGTTATATACAACTAGAACAACTCCCCCAATTTGAAGCTTTGCATTTCCCTTTCCCATGACCATCATTCTAGTGTTATCTCCAAGCTTTACAGAAACTCTGAATTTCTCATCAAGAACATAAAACCACTCTTTATTTCTACACATGTGGTTACTACAACCAGAATCAGGAAACCATACCTTTCTATCAGATAGGTTCTGCACTTCTGAATGAGCCATCAGGAGCATTACCTCCTCTTCAACAAACTCAGCATAGTTTGCATTCTCCTCCCAGTTTGGACACTCATATTGAAAGTGTCCTAGCTTGTGACATTTGAAGCACTCCACTAGCTCCTTGTTGAAAGGTTGTCTTCCTCTACCACGTCCTCCTCTGAATCCACCTCTACCTCTTCCTCTACCTCCTGTCCTCCTTGCCCTTGTGACCTTCAAAGCCTGTTCTTCCTCCCTGTTTCCTCTTATTCATTGTTCATGAATCAGCAAACTGCTTTGAAGTTCATCAACTGTCATAGTGCTCATATTGTTGGATTCTTCAATCGAGCATACAACATAATTGAATCTTGATGTCATATATCTCAAAATCTTTTCTACAATCATCAGTTGATCAACATTTTCACCATGTGTTTTCATTTTATTCACAATAGAGAGTGTCCTTGCAAATTATTCATCAACACTTTCACCTTCCTTCATGCCAAGAATCTCAAATTCTCTTCGAAGAGCCTGCAGTTGAGCCCTTTTCACCTTTGTTGACCCTTGATACTTCTGCTTTATGGATTCCCAAATTTCTTTTGCTGTATCTTTAGACAAAATGGTTTCCATGATGCTTCTATCTATGGACTGAAATAGATAGTTCTTCATCTTTAGGTCTTTCAACTTGCTATCGTCAACAGCTTTTATCTGCTCTTGAGTTGCACCAGATGGCGCAATAGAAACTCCATTTTCCACCAAGCTCCAATACTCCTTTGATCGAAGGAGATTTTCCATAACATTGCCCAATGGTCATAGTGACCGTCAAATCTTGGGATCGCAAGTTGGATAAAGTTGCTATTATCAGCCATGACTATCTCCTTTCACCACTCTCAAATCTCTTCTCTCTTTTCTTTAATTGCTCAAGAAATCGTCGTTTCGTATCAGGCCCCTTTCGAAGCTCTGATACTAATTGTTAGAACAAGAAGATGAAGTATATTGAATGACTGGATTGAATCTCATTAACTGTGTGAACTGTATTTATATATCAAGGTAACCGATTGCTAATGTAACTATATTAACAGATTATAACTACTAAAACAGAATTATAAAGACCAAGTCTAACAGCTAACGCCCATTAACATATTGAAGGTCCAACAACTTACTAACCCAATATCTAACAATCTTTGCCAATACAAGGTGAAGCCATAAGGGGCCTTGCCAGTAACCAGTCATTTTTGGTTTTTTGGACCAACACATCTAATTCATTGAATTGTTTAACACTAAATCGACGGCTATGACTAGTGCAACACTTAGTGAGATACTTCACCTTAGACAGCACCATGTACTTAAATTTTTTTTCGTATTTGTAAAACAGAGACACATCTAACATCATTGTTTTTCTTTTGGGGCACATGTAAAGAGCATATTCCGTTTTTGAATGCCCCATTTTTAGTGGCTTCTTTGGGAGAATATTGAAATATTGCAGTATATATCTTATATAAAACTTAAGAAGAGTGTTAAGTGTAACTCTGCAAGACGCTTAAAGTATTAGCTGAACACAATGATCCGTTTGTTACAAATTAAAAAAATAGGGATTTTGATATTTAATAATTTAGAAATTATTTTTTAAGGATTTAAAAAAAATATATACACTATTTTGTGTTTATTTAAAATTATATATAAAATTAATTTTTTTAAAAAAATCAACTTCTGCCGTTAATTTTTTCAAAAGATAATGAAAGTAACTTTTTATTTATGATAAGATTAAATAAATACAATCCAAATCATTAATTAAAAATGATTTTTTCCTAAAAAAAAGTGTCATTTTCATCATATAATCGGTGAAAACGCCACCTAAATAATTTTATACTAGATAAAATTGAAGTTTTTCTCTTTCAACTTTATTAATGTTTTTTAAAAAAAATTAAGTTTTTTTTTTTCAAACTCCTCATTTAACTTTTCAAAAACTGACATCGTTTTCCTTAATGTCTCTCAAAAGTCAAAGATGGTGTATAGGGTACATAAAATTGATATGTTGACATTTTTAGTTACAATTTTACCAAGTCAGTTGACATCTTTTTTTTTTCTTGGTGATCTTCAGTTGACATCTTTTACTTCAAAGCTCTCTAACCCATCCAACAAAACAATAAAACAAAAAAAAGTTAGATGATTCAATCTAATAATATGATCCCTTGGAAGCAAACTCTTTTACATATGTTTCTTCAATGAGTAATGCTATTTAGTTCAAAGATTTACCGTGTGAAAAGTAACAAATGTTAAATCCACTTATCTGGAAAAGCTTCGGTGATTATAAAAAAAAACACGGCTTGCAGTTATGATTTGTAAACTATGTGACGAAAACGTTTTTGTACTAATAATCAATTCCCTTCTTCAATTTCCTCAAAATTCACATTCGTGTGTTTGGATGTTGCATTTGGAGAGGATAAAGTAATCTTAGAGGATATTTAAAATTCATCAATGCAAAATGTATTGTTTGAATATTGAATGTGAGATATTTTAAAATAAGGGAATTTTATAGTGTGTTTTATTTTAACTAAATTTGAGTTATTTCAAATACCACCTAAAAGCTAGGAATTTGAAATTCTTTAGTTCCATCTCATGTGACATCGCCAAACCATCGACGAATGACAAACCATCGGCATCGGGCCCCGGATCGCGCGCCCTTGGGCCACCGCACCGCCGGTCCCCGGACCTACGCTACTAGACTCAGACCACCACCGCCGGCCCATGGACCACTAAGTTTGTCACTGACAATCGCCATCAGCCCTCGGACCACCGCATCTTCGGCCATAGGACAACCGCGCAGCCAGCCCTCAGATAACCGCGCCCTCGATCCACCGAGCCACCGTCACCAGCCCCCAAGTCCAATTCAGTCGGCACCAAGACCACCGCGACTTCGAGTCCCCCAGGCCACCGTCGCCGGCCCCTCGCTCACCATGTCGCCGGCCTTTGGACCAACACTGTCGGCCCCCGGACCATCGCGTCGTCGACCCCAGGACCACCATCGCCAGCTCCCAGGCCATCGAGCAGCCGACCCCTGGACCACCACGTTGCTAGCACCCAGACCATCGTGTCATCGGCCCCCCTGGACCTCTGCTGCCGGTCACTTATGAAATTTAAGTATTCTATCCAAACAAAAAAAAATGTCAAAATCAAGGGAATGTAATTCAACCAATTGAATTTCCTACAATTTGAAATACCTTTCAATTTTCAATTCCTTCCTCCAAACGAACTCTTAAGGTTTGCCCATTTCTCCCTCAAATTTATTATTATTTATTGGAGAATTCTTTGGTACCCCTAATAAATTTTGGGTAATTTTTACCCTGCCTCGGTCGTCCAATCAAATGGTGCCACCTTAGCTTTAATGTGACACATCATGTTTGACTTTAACATTCCATCATTGTTTATTTAAAAACCTCTCCAATATTTATCTTTTAACTTTAGGCCTAAAAGGACCTATAGCACAAAAAAAAATTTTAAAACCCCATCACTACTTTCATCCACCAACCACCATGCCCTTCAGCAGCACCACCACTTCCAGTGTTTAAAAATACATATGAAAAAAGCCTCTCCCTTTCTCGTGATAGTTTGGAGTTCAGTTTCAATTGTGGAAACCCCATCAACCTTCAATGTATTTTCTTTCAGTGTTTCAATTTCATGTGCAAGCTCATCTATTTCAGCCTTTGTTTCCTGTAATTTAAGTTGCCTTCACATCAAATATTTACTTTTTTTTTTGGTTCAACTAAAATTTCCTACTTCCAGGTATCACAATTTTTTAGTTTAAATTTTGATAGAGATTTCTTTTCCTGCAGTTTCTTCAACCTCTTTCTGATAACTTCTCTTTTAAGAATACTCGTGGTTAAGACTCTCTTTCAGTTCATTATAGTCAGCAAGTAATTTATCCTTCTTGCGGAGTGGCTGCAAGGTCATGAAGAGCTTCTCGCATAGGAGTTCTAAAAGCGGCTGAACGGTGGATGGAGTGACAATGCACTACAACAGATTCATGATTTAATAGCATTTAATTTCGGCATTTTATTGTACTTTCAGACACTATATATCATGACGCTATCGAAAGTTATAAACAAGGATAGCGCTTCTGAGGCGTGGGTTCACACTAAAATGCTCATCCAGGAAACGATGTTGGCATGGGTTCACAATAAAGATAGCACAGACTAAAACATGTGCTATCTTTGTTATCCAATAACGATAGCACGATTCCATTAATGCATTATCTTAGTTTTAACTACGATAACATTTTGTAAACAAATGCTATCTATTAGCCACCTTTTTTTAAATAGTTATTTTCACTGCTTGCTGCACATTCCCCCGCATTCACTAATCAAAAACAACATTTGGCTATCAAAAAACAACATTCAACAATTAAAAAATAGGATTCAGCCATCGGAAAACAACACTCAACATTCAGAAAACAAAATATTAATCAACAAAATCGACCATAATCAAACTTTGGTGCTTAAAAGAAAAACTTATATACTTCTATCAAACAAAAGATTAAGACTATCCACCATGTTGAAAGTACTATTATCAATATGCATTACTGAAACATGAAAGGAAAAAGATATGAAAGGACAATGACAAACCTTCACTTCACTAATGTCTTGTTCCCATCTAGAACAAGCTATTAACAAGAAGCAAGTTCCACTCTTCGTTCTCTGAATCAAGAATCAAAAAAATTAATGAGCCACACATATTTTGGTAAAAGGTTAGAGAGGCAAAATGAAACACATAGGGGGGCTTATAGTCTTGAACCTTCTAATTGCAACTTCTCAAGGAGAGGGAAATTTTGAAAAAGTCCAAGAAATCGCGTGATAATTGTCATAAACCTTCCAAACTCAACATACATAATTTAAAAAATAATAATTACCATTAAATGTTTGTTAAAAAGGTTAAAGAAGCAAATTAACTAGATAAAACACATAGGTTGCTAAAGGGAACCTTCCAATATAAGCTTCTGGCGAACGCGGTGAAGAAACTTTAAGTAACTCATGTAGCCCTAAGTAGCCATTTAACTTCATTGAAATTACTAAAAGTAACCCTAAGTATTTCAAATGGCAGAGGTGAAGAGACTTACCATAGAAGATGGAGAGAGTTAGTTGCTAGGTAGAGAGAGCAAGCGAGAGAGTAATAGTGGGAGAGAGAGTTTGAGAGCGCGTGCTGGTTTGAAAGAGTGGTAGAGAGAGTAATAGTGGTCACATTCTTTTAATATAGCTAATTTGGTGGACCATACCTTTGTTAGCGCCTTGTGTGGGAAACGTTATTTAAAATTATACATTTCACAGCGCTTCATTGGAGAAACGCTATTATATCTTGATATCACAAATTTTAGCGGGAATGATACCAAGTGACAGAGCACGACTGCACGTCTTTCCTGACTTCTTTTTCTCCATCTCCACTAACGTATTAACTTCTATTAATAATTTCTCTTTGAAAACGCACAACTGCACATACGTCTTCCTCTTCTCCATCTCCACTAACATTGTAAAGTTCTATTTATGGTATCTCTTTGAAAACGCATGACTGCTCTTCTTCGCAAGTCTTTTCTATAAAAAAACAACTCTCTCTGGTAAACCAAGTAACCATTCTTTTACTTCATTCTCAGAATAACTTCCCACAATGGCCACCAAATCTTCTCGCTCGGAACATTATACCCATCATGGAAATTAATCATGAAAAGCTCAAAAGTTTTGGATTTCAAGTTACTACAGTGGTCGAAGTTCAAGGATGAGATATTTCTTCGACATTTATCATGTCAACCCTATAACATAACTTTGGGAGTTCAGGTCCAACGCTAAGATCAAAGTGACATATCCATCGGCGTGGAAGCAACTAAAAAAGTAGTGACAATCAATAAGGGTTTTATTGTTGCCATAACAATAGCTCCACAAAGAGGTTTGATGGGTTACAGAAGCCTGGAGTCTATAAAGGAAGACCTGAGTCTTTCCCTGAAGAAGGTTTATCGAGTCATATTTGGGAACAATCTTTGAAAGAATAAGGCTCAAAGACAATGTATGACAAGCAAGGCTCAATTATTCCTAGAGTGTTGCCGCTCTTTCATTGTTCCTACCGCCCACTATCCTCTGGATGTTTAAAAAACTCAATTGACCATCATTTATAACCTCCTCACTTGCTCTCAAATCAATCTTCTATAACACCCCATTTTCGTGTTAAGCCCTTAAGTATGTTTATTGTAACACCCCGTTTTTCATGTCAAAGCTATAAGTGTTTGGTTTGTTTTAATAAAGGGCTAAGTGGGATTTCAAAGCAGTAAATCCCTTTCTGGTGCATGAGCACGGCCATGCCCATGTATCTGCATGCCCGTGCTTAGGCGCGTGTTATGTGGCTGCTGAGCCATAAGCACGACCGTGCTCAGGGGGAGCATGTCTGTGTCAGAAATCATGTGTTTTGACGTTAAAGTAGCGAGACCATGTTTAAATGAGCACGACCCAGTGCTCTCGTTAAGCATGACCGTGCTTAGTGGGAGCACGGTCATGCTCGGGATCAGAGTTATAAATAAAAGGGTTTCGTGAGGGTTGCGGTGAAAACCCTCATTGTGACACTTTTGGCAATCCTAGCGTGACAGAAACCTCTCCCCTTTCCCTTCCCTTAAACCCTTTGAAGTTCTTGGAGTTTTTGAGTCAGTTTGGGAGAGAAGTCACGCGCGCTAGTGTCATCTAAGGTAATATTGTAATCCCTCTTTTAATCTCTTTTCCTAGTTTTTGAAATTAGGATTAATTGGTTATTCTTATTGTGTTTGACCAAGGCTTCAAGAGTTCGTCGAGTCGCTCGAGGGAACAAGAGTAGTATTTCTTACACTTGGCAAAGGGAAATCTCTGTAACACCCCATTTTTCATATAAGCGCTTTGACGTATGCCTTGTTTGCCTTAGAAATGTTTTCGGGGCTAAGTGGGATTTTCAAGGCTTAAAATCCCTTCCTGGTACATGAACATGACCATGCTCATGTCCAGCACGCCTATGCTTGAGGCACGTGTCTTGTGGCTGCCTAAACCACAAGCACGACCGTGCTCAAAGGAAACACATTTCGCTGATGCTGATGTAAGCACGACCATGCTTAAGAGGGTTCACGGTCGTGCTCGGGTCAATCTATAAATATAGAGCAAACAGCGAGGATTAGGAATTAAACCCTTTTTTTGGAACTTTTCGGCAACCATAAGTGTGACGGCGGCCTCTCCCTTCTTTCCCCTTGGAACCCAATTGTTTCTTGGTGTTCCGTTCGTGTTTGGAGAGTAGGATCACGTGTTAAGTGCCAATATAAAGGTAATAGTTCTTCCATCTTCTGTTTCCATTTCTTTTCATGAATTGGGAACTAACTGGTTAACCTTTCTTGTGTTGGCCAAGGTTTGGGGACGTTCGTCGAGCCGTTCGAGGGAACCGGTTTAGGGTCTTCGTCAATTTAAGTGGAAATCTTCATACCGGGTATGAGTAGAAGGAATAATATGAGTATGTAGGCTTGCGGGTAGCGTAAGATGAAGGGTTACCCATGACCCTATTCTTTGATAACATGTTTAAATGCCTAATTGTTGTCTTGATGTTTAACTGTTTATGATGTTGATGTTGGCATGTTTGTTCTTATTGATAAATGTTGTCTGTTATGAATATGTTAATTTGATGATGCCATGAATGAGTGTTTTATCATGTTAATGTTACTATGATGTTACTGATTGATGGTTGATGTTGTGAACGTTATAAAACGATGAAGCTGTTAATAATGATTTAAGGGAGTTCTTTCCCCTTTGTTTCATAAAATTGAATGATAGTAATGAGGGTAAGGATTATACCTAAAAAGGTTTAGTTAAAGACCCTAGGGATTGATTCATGAGTGTTTAGGAACAATTAAAAGGAAACTACGATTAAAGGACTAATTCCCCTTTGACAAATAAGACATGAAGATTAATATGGAAATAATGAATTAATGTTCAAAGACTTAGTAAAAGTCAATAGGTTTAATCCACGAATTACCCCAAAGTATTTGGTAAAGGATTCCTGACCCTTTCTGCCCAGATCAGTACGACCATGCCCCAAGAAGTACGGCCGTGCTTAATAAGGATCATGCCCGTGCTCTAGTTCAAATTTCAAACAAGGAGTGCTGCTTAAGCACGCCCGTGCTGGATAGGCAGCACGGTCGTGTTTGATTGAAAGTCCAGCACGCCCGTGCTGAGGATGAGCACTCCCGTGTTCATTTGACCAGAACAGAACCCAGAATGCTGAATTAGGGGTGATTTACTCCTAAAGGATTAAAACAGTCTAACAAGATGCCAAACGAATGTGAAGATAAAAGACAAGTGATAAGATGTTGTACCTTGGTAGCCTAGTGGCCAAAGAGGCCTTGATGCATGATGGTCGGGGTGGTAATCTCTGGTGCAGAACGGACAGAGTGTTTAAAAGATTAAAACGATGAAATGATAACGATAATCCTCGATAGCCAAGTGGTTGAGGTGTTGACGGTGATAAAAATTGGGTAGCCTAGTGGCCCAAGCGAAGGTGGTGGTTGTGCTTGTGTGTTATATTGTTCATGCATTCATGCATCGGAGATGTTAGTGGGGAATGTTCAACATAGGGGATGTCGTTTGAGAGTAAGGTGATCTGGCCGTCCACGGTCATTTATCCGAGAGTTAGGTGAATCGTACGCCCCCACGGTGGCCCATCCAAGAGTTAGGTGCGTCGGCTATCCTTGGGGTCCACTCAAGGTAAGGTGGATTGCCACGGCGTTGGTGCTTATTGGCCAATGTGGATATGTAACTCCGAAGTTGACATTCTGAGGTAGAAATGGATCCAAGTGCATAATGGAGTAGTGGAGAAATTTTGCATCGCATAGCATACATTGTTGTATGATGAGAATGGTGGTATGTTATATATATCATTCCTATGATAACATGATTGTTGTGAGGCATGCTCGTCTTTCTAACTGCTTCCTTGCCATTATATTCATATATATGTTTCTTACTCCCCGTTCCATGTTTTGTGTTTCGTGGTGTGTATCTTTATGCAGAGGACGGCGAGCAACCAGTTGAGGAGTGACTCTGAGGAGTTGCGACTCATAGATAGGATTTCCTAGTTTGATATTGTTAGTTTAGTTTGTTTCAGTTGTATCCGAGGATATATTTCCAGATTTGGTTATACCACCTCTGCATGTGACATCAGGGGTTGGGTTTTGTTTTATGTTATGTTTCCTTTTGGAACTTATTTTATTTTTTTTGCATTTGAGACTTGTTACAATGTGGTATTCTCTACCCGTTGTTTTTGGTTTTTAAATAAATGATGCATCTTTTTAAATTTATCTTATATTTTATCGCTTATATATGTATGCGGGGTAGAGGGTGTCACATTTAGTGGTATCAGAGTATGTCTGTCCTATCAAGTCGTGGTATGAGTCTGTTGCGAGTCTTTTGTGTGCTCTTATTTGAATTATCTATATTTATTATAGATAATGATGCTTAGTGTTAGAAACTGTTAGCTTTTCCTGCTTTAAGTTCTTTGTAATTAATACGCTGTCTTGGCATTTACAAGAACTTATGTCAGGAAGAGGTAGAAATGACAAGGCTATCGTTGATGCTTTGGCACTCCTTGCCAATGCGATAGGCCAGAATCAGAACGCCAACAACAACGGGGGACCAGCTGAGTTTCAGGGTCTTGACAAGTTGCAGCGGAACAATCTGCCATCCTTCAAGGGAGCTTATGATCCTGAGGGTGCTCTGTTGTGGATGAGGGAGATTGAGAAGATCCTCCGAGCTATGGGATGCAACGACCAGCAGAAGGTCATTTTTTGGACCTTTATGCTAACATAGGAGGCTGAGCACTAGTGGAAGAACTGTCGCCATCGCATGTAGGCTGAGGGTACTGTGGTCACATGGAACGTCTTCAAGGACAGATTTCTAGAGAAGTACTTTCCAGTTGATATCTGCGACAAAAAGGAGATGAAATTCTTGGTGCTGGAGCGGGGCAACTGAGGAAAGTGCTACATGAGAGCTTGAGAGCAAGATGATGGAGGCATACCCGCATCTCTTCATTCGTGGTAAGTAAAAATTTCGAGGACGAAATTTTTTATAAGAGGAATGGAATTGTAACACCCCGTTTTTCATATATTTGATGTATGCCTTGTTTGCTTAATGGGGTACATGGTCGTGCTCGGGTCAGAATCTATAAATATAGAGCAAACAATGAGGATTATGAGTTAAACCTTCTTTTTGGCACTTTTTGTAACACTCTATTTTTCGTAAATAAGCTTAATGCATTTATACAGGCTATTAATATGTTTGTATATGCTTTTTATGTTTTTTTATGTCTAAGTTCATGTTTGGGAAAGTTTAGCTTTAGAAAGGTTCAATCATTTTAGAGTCCTAGTAACCTATTTCATCGTTTTGGCCATATCTTAAGTTCTAGATGTCCGATTAAGACGATCTTTGATTCGTTGGAAAACTAAGAGAATTATATATAAGTCGTATTTTAGGTGTATTGGCCAATTAGGTCGTTTAGATGGTCTCGAAGTGGAATCTTTGAGTGACCCGTGCTCAGGTCATAGAGTCTATAAATAGAACAGTTCCGTGAGGGTTGCGAGCCAAAACCTCTTTTTGGCACTTTGGGCAATCCTAATGTGACAGAAACCTTTTCCCTTCCCCTTCCCTTGAACCCCTTGAAGTTCTTGGAGTTTGTGAGTCCGTTTGGGAGAGAAGTTACGCGTGTTAGCATCGTTTAAGGTAACGTAGTTATTCCTCCTTAATCTCTTTTTCCCCTTCTTTTGAATTGGGGATTAATTGGCTGTTCTCTTCTTGTTTGGCCAAGGTTTGAGGAACCCATCGAGTCTCTCTAGGGAACGACACCAATTTCGTTTACGCTCAGCTAAGGGGTTTGATCTTCATACCAAGTATGGGGAGAAGGGCTAGTATGAACATGTACGCTATGGGGTAGCATAAGATGAGGGTTAACCCATGACTCGTTTGCATGCTAATTGTCTAATTGATGTTGTATGTTATTGTATGATGATGTTGTTCTATTCATGATGATATGTCTTCAATTGATGATTCGGATGCCTATGTATGTATGATGTTTATTGATGTGATAAATGTCATGATAATGATGTTGTTTTGATAAGAATGTTGTTATGATGATGATGTCGTGCTCTGTATGAGTGTTGATTGTTGAGGATGTTAATGCCAACAATGATGATAATAAGTCTCTAATTAATTACTAAGTCTTGTTAATGATGTTATAATACGTTAACAATGATAAATGAGATTTAAGGGATGTTGTCCCAATCGTTCATAAGACATGAATATAGTATGAGAGGGAATGTTATGTTCATAGGGCTTAGTTAAAGACCCTAGGATTGATTAGTGAGTGTTCTAGGGACATTAATAACGAAGCTGTGATTAAAGGATTAATTCCCCATAATGTTAAGATATGAAGAACAATTAAGAATGATGAAACTGATGATTGATGGTGTAGCTTAAGCCAATAGGTTTGATCCTTGAATTCCCTAGGAAACATAGTGAGGGTTGCTCAACCTTTCTGCCCAGAAACATTACGGCCACGCTCCATTGAGCACAGCCGTGCTCAACAGTTAGCACAATCGTGCTTGACTTATCAGTCAGCACGCCCGTGCTAGGGGAAGCACGACCGTGCTTCCATGTGCTGACCATAATGCAGAAAGCTGGACAGGGGTGGTTCACCCCAGTTGTCCCTAATAATAATAAAAGAAGACACCAAACAAAGTGAAGACAAGCTAGATAACTTAAAGATGATCATGTACCTTGGTAGCCGAGTGGCCAAGGGGACCTTTATGCTTAATGGTCAAGGTGTTGAGCTCTGGTGCATAAGAACCAGAGTGTTAATAACTAAAGTGAGAAGATAACATAGTTGATGTTGTACCTTGGTAGCCGAGTGGCCAAGGGGGCCTTGATTCTTAATGGTCAAGGTGTTGAGCTCTAGTGCTTTTTGGCAAGAGTGTTGTTTAATGTTTAAAGTTAAAAGATTAAAGATGATGCTATCTTTGGTGCTTGTTGGCCAAAGACGTTAAGCCATAATAAATGGTGTTGCTGGAGGTGGTGGGTAAATGGTTGGTTGTTTGTGTGCATGCATCATGCATGAAGTTATTAAGGAGAGGTACGACATATGGGAGGTCGTCCGAGAGTAAGGCGATCTGACCGTTCGCGGTGATTCATCTAAGAGTTAGGTGAATCGTGACCCCCCACTACTAGAAAAATTGAATTTTCGGACGGAATTTTCGGACGGAAATGTTTCCGTCCGAAATTTTCGGAAAATTTCGGACGGATTTCACACGGATTGTGTTATTTTTATATTTTCCTTGATATTTCTTACATCCGTCTGAAATCCGTCCGAAAATTTCGGACGGATTTCACACCGATTGTGTTATTTTTTATATTTCTTACATCCGTCTGAAATCCGTCCGAAAATTTGGACGGATTTCACACGGAATTTGTTATTTTTTATATTTTCCTTGTTTTATCTTACATCTGTCTGAAATCCGTCCGAAAATTTCGGACGGATTGTGTTGTTTTGTTTATATTTCTTACATCCGTCTGAAAATTTCGGACGGATTTCACACGAAATTTGTTATTTTTTATATTTTCCTTGAAAAAAGATTAAATAATTTATCTTATAAATATGATTAAAATATTTGATCTTAATAAATTTAAAAGTAAACAAGATTTATGAAAAAAAATTAAAAAACATATTTAGACTAATAAAATGAAATCAATCCCTATTAAAGAAATCCGTACCGGTTTAGTTTGAGTAATTAAATTACTCTCTTCAAATTATGTTATTGGGTGCGTTAGCACTGACTTATTTCAGTGAATGCACGCTTACTAGACAATAATTTACGTTATTGTCACTATTATTACCAGTACAGAAAAATGTTTCAAAACCCTCTCTTGTGTCTCGATTCAAAACCCCAAATTGATTTTGAAACCCTAACCCTAACCTTTTGATTTCAGATTTTTAATCTTAAAGAATAAACATTGTTTTATAAAATTGGGACTGTGAATTAGTGTTTCCCTAAACCAATTTCATTATTCTTTAGTTAAAATGAGTTTTCCCCAAATTGTATTTAGGAGCCCTAAACCCCAATTTTATTTTATTTGAAGTTGGTTATGTTTTTGTGAAATTAATTATGATTTAGTGCAATTAGGACTCTTAATTGATGATTCCCAAGTTCTCTTTCATGATCCTTTAATCAAAACAAAGTTTCCTCAAAGGGTATTGTGAAGCATAAGTTCCAAACATGATTTTCTTTGAAAATAACCTTGTTTGGTAATAAGATTAAGTGTTTAGATCAAATTAGAATGTGTGTTTGGTCATGCGTAATTGATTTCTTGATTTCTGATTGTTGCTCGTTGTTTGATTCCCTCTCTGAGACGTTTGACATGGCTATGCTTGCTTGATGGAGTAGATAATTACACTCTTGGAGGTAACGTGAGCATTAAGACGAGGATCCTTTACTTGTTTGTTTATTTTCAATTACATGTAATGAGTGTTGCAATTACTCATGGACTGATGCAAGATCTAGGAAAACATATGTCCTGTTTGATGGGTGGATGGGTGGAGTTTCCAAGTTTCTTCTTTCATTTTGTTTGCTAATTACTATTCTATGCAGAGAGAGAAAGTGAGAATGAGTTAGAGAGAGAGATAGGAATAAGAAAAACAAAGGAGGGTTATTGAAGTTTGAAGATAGGTGCTGCAAAAAAATAAAATTAAACAAAAGGAAAGGGATATAAATGAAATGAAAATGGGATGATGTTGTTTCTCTGCTAATTGTAACATCCTAGTTATTACACATATGATTAATTATTTTATTTGGATGTTTATGTTAATTTTGTTATGTGGTTTAGTTTGAGTAATTAAATTACTCTCTTCAAATTATTTTATTGGGTGCGTTAGCACTGACTTATTTCAGTGAATGCACGCAATAAGTTACATTATTGTCACTATTATTACCGGTACAGAAAAATATTTTAAATAATAAGATTAAGAGAAAAGCATTTTCATATTTTCATTCTATTTAATTTTAGAGTTGAAAATAAACTGGTTTGACATTTATCAGAGATTAAATTTTGGACTGAGTATTTTCTTAGTTGATCAGTTCAACTATTAATCTTTACTCTAATTTGAATTTCGAAATCATATATTTATCAATCTTTATTTTTAGATTCCAAAAAAAGTAAAAACATGATTATTTTAGGCTTAATATTTATCACTCATTTTGTACCTATTACTAAATAATTAACTTAAAAACCTAACTTTCTCATTTTTCTCTCTCTCTCTCGACGCCTCTCCCTCACTTTCTCTTTTATTTCTCTACTTCTCCTTCTTTCTCCCTTCTTCTTCTTCCCCACTTCTTCTCCCACCAAACTCAGCTCCTCCCGGTTCCTTCCTATCTGGTTCGCGTCGCCACTAGGGAGGCCAACGTCCGGCCACTTCTCAGAGCAAGGGGTAGGCTACGTGCTTCTGTTCTCCTCCTACGCGTTCTGTTCAAGCGTGCCTCAGTTCGCTGCTGTCACTGCCACGGTGAGCTCTTCTGGTCGCCGTTTATGGTGTTTCCACCATAGTTTGGGTTGTTGATCCTTCTTTTCTCTTCCTTTGAAGCTTAACTCTTGTTTCTTTTGGATTTTGGTGGTTGTACAAAAAATATGTTGCCGTTCTCCGCCCCTACTGCCGCACCGTCCACCGTCACCACCACCTTGGACCGTCGTCGCAATGCCTTTTCCTTCATCTTGGGTAAGTGTTTACCCCTAATCTCTTCTAGATTCAAAACCCCCAAATTGATTTTGAAACCCTAACCCAAATTTACTTTAATTTCAGTTGTTAAACATGAAATTAATTATGTTTTAATCAATTGAATTGTTGAATTAGTGATTTCTTGAACTAATTTCATGATTCTTTAGTTAAAATGAGTTTTCCCCAAATTGTATTTAGGAGCCCTAAACCCCAATTTGATTTTATTTGAATTTGATTCTGTTTTTGTGAAATTAATTATGATTTAGTACAATTAGGACTCTTAATTGATGATTCCTAAGTTCATTTTCATGATCCTTTAATCAAAACAAAGTTTCCTCAAAGGGCATTGTGAAGCGTAAGCTCCAAACATGATTTTCTTTGAAAATAACCTTGTTTGGTAATAACATAAAGTATTTAGATCAAATTAGAATGTGTATTTGATCATGTGTAATTGATTTCTTGATATCTGGTTGTTGCGCGTTGTGGGATTCCCTCTCTGAGACGTTTGACACGGCTATGCTTGCTTGATGGAGTAGATAGTTACACTCTTGGAGCTAACGTGAGCATTAAGACGAGGATCCTTTACTTGTCTTCAAAGGTAAGGGGAGACTGCTTGAGGGATTTTCGGTAACTGCATGCTATTTGTGCGTTGTATTTGAGTTTATATGTTGTGATGTGTGGTGTTAAATCAAGTTGTTATATGACTGTTATGTGGTTTTTAATGTTTTCTGTGAAAGCGTGATTATACTATGATGTATGGAGTCGTGCCAAATTTTTATAACCAATTTCAGACGTTTATGTATTTATATAAATTATTTTTCGAAAGCAACCAGCAAACTATCCTTTTAATTTTATTTCCGCACGTGATTACAAAGTAATGCCCAAGGGGGGTGTTACACTAATGCTGTACATGTAGCAGTTTTTGGCTGGTTGCAACCTCCTTATTTTTAGGCTTTGCTGTTTCACTTTATTTTGCTTTTAGTTTTTGGCATCCAGCTTTTAGTTCTTTATTTTGCTTTTAGCTTTTAGTTCTTGATATCTGATTTCTATTGAATGTTCATTTGCGCAGATTGAAAAGCCCTTGCAAAGACATGGAGGCAGGCTTGAGCACAATGAGACTTATTGTGGTTCCTGTTTGCACCTGAAAAGTTAAAGGGCTGTATAGATGTTTAAATACAGTTTTTGAGATTTCATCCTTCTTTGATCAATTGTGTTTCTAAACCCCAATTTTTGACTTCCATTAAGTGTTTAAATACAGTTTTTGAGATGTTGTTCCTGATCTTCTTTTATATATAGGTCCGCATTGGGCAATACTTAAATGGGATTTATATACTATTTTTTGTACTTGTTAGCCGTCCATTGTCTGTAGCTTGTTCTAAGGCTAAGTTGATGTTTGATGCTAAAGCAAAATAGTAGTATGTTTTTCAAAAATGTTTGATGTTTGATGATTCTTATCCCCTTTGGACATAGGGCTTTTCAAAAATCATCCATAGAATGCGCGTCACGGCCGTGATGGGCATCACGACCTGGCCGTGACAGCTTATGCCTTGAACATTGCTTCACTAAATGGTCTGTCACGGCCGTGATGGGTATCACGGCCTGGCCGTGACAGATTCTGCCTAGAAGGGGTCTGGCTCAGATGACATGTCACGACCGTGATGGGCATCACGGTCTGGCCGTGACAGATTCTGACTTTTTATTCTTCCGTGGGAAATCCGTTGGAAAACAAAAATAAATCTATCCGAAATCCGTCCGAACAATAACCAACAAAATCACAACATCCGTCCCAAATCCGTTGGAAAACAAAAATAAATCTGTCCGAAATCCGTCCGAACAATAACCAACAAAATCACAACATCCGTCCCAAATCCGTTGGAAAACAAAAATAAATCTGTCCGAAATCCGTCCGAACAATAACCAAAATCCGTATTTCCACGTTGTCCATATTCCGTCCGCAATCCGTCTGTAAATATTTTCGGACAGAATTTGGGACGGATTTTATAATTTCCCACGAGGCTTTTTCAGACGGGTGCCATTCCGTCCGAAATCCATCCGAAATGAATTATCCGTCAGAAATCCGTCCGAAATTTGTACAATTTTCGTCCGAAATCCATCTGAAATTCTGTCCGAAAAAGATGGATTTCTAGTAGTGCGCCCCCGGTGGTGGCGCATCCTAGAGCATGGTGTGCTTGTTTTCCTAAGGGTCCACCCATGAAAAGGTGAACTGCCCCGGCGTTGGTGCTTATTGGCCAATGTGGAAGTGTAACTCCGAAGTCGTACGCCCGATGTAGATGGATCCACATGCATTCGGAGTAGTGAGTCGCATTGCATTATATAATTAATGTGTGTGATATGTTGCGATTTATTTGTTGTGTTAGTATGATGATGTATAATGTGTTGCTTGTTGTATGTTCATCCTACTAATTATCCTGTTGCCTTTATGTTTATATATATGGTTATTACTCCTTGTCTTTTATTGTTTGCTTTGCATGTATCTTTTTGGTTATGTAGAGGACGGTGAGCAGCTTGCTGATGAGTGACTCTGAGAATCCGCTACTCATATTTTATGTTTAATTTCAGTCTTTTTATCCCAGTTGTTTATCGGATTGGTTATACCAGCTCTGTAATGTGACATCGGGGTTGGGTTTCGTTTATATCTTTCAGTATGCTTATGTTATGTCTTTCTTTTTAAAAACCTTTGTTATGTTTTATTTTCCACGTTGAGACCTTGTTACAATGTGGTATTCTTTACCCATTGGTTTTCATTTCTAATAAATGATATGCATGTGTTTATCGTATGCATTGGTAGAGGGTGTCACACTTTTAGGCAACCCTAAGTGTGACAACAGCCTCTCCATTCCTTCCCCTTTGAACCCAATTGTTTCTTGGTGTTTTGTTCGTGTTGGGAGAGTAGGATCACTTGTTAAGTGCCAATCTAAAGGTAATAATTCTTCCCTCTTCTGTTTCATCTTCTTTTCATGTTAAGATGTTTTCTAATAAAGATAAATCTGTCATCAGCAAGAGGTTTAGTAAAGATATATGCCCATTGATGGTCAGTATCCATAAATTGTATATCATTAACACCTTTTTTGCACATAATCTCTAATAAAATGATGTTTGATCTCTATATGCTTAGCTCTGGAATGTAATATTGGATTCTTAGATAGATTTATTGTAGCAGTATTATCAGTAGTATTATCACACATGAGTGGAATACTACTTACAAACACATTGTAGTCCTCCAATTGGTGTTTGATCCATAGAAGTTGTGAGCAGCAACTAGCAGCTGAAATATACTTAGCTTCAGCAGTTGATAAGGCAATGGTACTTTGTATTTTGCTTGGCCATGAGACTAGATTAGCTCCAATGAAGTGGCATCCTCCACTGGTAGTTTTTCTTTCAAGTCTATCTCCATCATAGTCAGCATCACAAAAACCAAATAATCTGTAATCATTATTTTTCTTAAAGCACAAACCCAGATTAGTAGTACCTTTCAAATATCTAAATATTCTCTTAAGTGCTAATAAGTGAGATTCTCTAGGATCAGATTGAAAGCGAGCACATAAACATACACTGAACATAATATCAGGTCTGGACGCGGTAATATATAGAAGAGATCTTATCATACCTTTATATAACTTTTGGTCTACCTTTTTATCTTTATCATCTTTGTTCAGTATGGATGTGGGATGTATAGAGGTGTTCATTGGTTTGCAATCATCCATCTTGAATTTCTTTAGAAGTTCCTTTGTGTACTTAGTTTGATGGATGTGTACCTCGTCCACTGTTTGATTAACTTGAAGTCCAAGGAAGAACTTGAATTCTCCCATCATGCTCATTTCAAACTCTTTCTGCATTAGCTTAGAAAACTCTTTGCATAGAGATTCATTAGTAGCACCAAAGTTTATGTCATCAACATATATTTGAACAATGATAAAACTGGACTTACTGGATTTTCTAAACAAGTTTGTATCAACCTTTCCTCTACTGAATCCAATGTCCATTAGGAATGAACTTAACCTTTCATACCAAGCTCTAGGAGGTTGCTTAAGGCCATATAAAGCTTTCTTTAGCATATATACATGTTCGGGTTGGGTTTCACTTTCAAAACTCAGAGGTTACATAACATATACTTCCTCATTTATATAACCATTAAGAAATGCACTTTTTACATCCATTTGATATAGCATAATATTATGATGTGCTTCCAATGATTTGATCTTGAGGATGGTAATTCTTGAAGTACCAAGATCTCTGAACATTTTCTTGTTGTGAAGATTCAGACTCAGGTTGTTATTGATCGTTTACTTGATCCTCAGCTTTGATGTTTTCTTGATTTTCAGAGTCTTTGAGATTCAAATATGCAAAAGCTTCATCAATCTCTGATAATTTCTTATCAGGCTGCTTATCATCAAATTTAACATGTATACATTCTTCTACTACTAAGGTTCTAGAATTGTAAACCCTAAACCCTTTAGATTATTCAGAATATCCTAACAGAATTCCATTGTCTACCTTCGCATCAAACTTACCAAGTTGATCTTTAGTATTTAATATAAAACATTTACAACCAAAAGGATGAAAGTAAGATATGTTGGGTTTTCGTCCTTTCCACAATTCATAAGGAGTCTTATTCAAGATTGGTCTTATGTATATTCTGTTTTGAATGTAGCAGGCAGTATTAACAGCTTCAGTCCAGAAGTGTCTAGGGACAGAGTTGTCATTGAGCATAGTTCTAACCATCTCTTGATGAGATCTGTTATTTCTCTCTACCACACCATTTTGCTGTGGTGTTCTAGGTATTGAGAAGTTGTGAAATATACCATTTTCTTCACATAACTTAAGAAATAGCTCATTTTCAAACTCTCCCCCATGGTCACTTCTGATTAAAGTGATACACATTCCTTTTTCATTCAGTACACGTCTGCAGAATACAGAGAAGACCCTGAATGGCTCATCCTTGTGAGCTAGGAACATAACCCATGTCCATCTAGTGTAGTCGTCTATTATGACTATACCATATTTCTTCCCACTGATAGAGGCAGTCCGTGTTGGTCCAAACAGATCAAGGTGTACCAACTCTAGTGGTCTATTGGTACTAACAATATTCTTAGATTCAAAAGAACCTTTGACTTGTTTTCCCTTTTGACATGCATCACAGAGAGCATGACCTAACCTTTGGCAATCCTCTCATGAGGTTATGCTTATTTAGCTTTGAAATTAGCTTCAAGCTTGCATGACCTAGTCTTTTGTGCCAAATCCGTCGGTCATCTTCAATGGACACTAGACATGAGACACTTTGATTTGTGAGGTCCTCCAAGTCATTCTTATACAGATTGTTTTGCCTCTTGGCAGTGAACAAGAGTGATCTATCAGCCTTTTTGACATTACACATGTTCTTATCAAAAGAAACATCAAACCCACTATCACATAATTGACTTATGCTCAGTAGATTGTGTTTTAAACCATTAACTAAAAGAACATTATCAATGGAGGGAAAATAATGTTTACCAATTTTACCTATTCCAATGATTTTTCCTTTTTGAATACCTCAAAAGGTAACCCATCCACCATCTTTATGTCTAAGGTATTGGAACATAGACCTTTCACCCGTCATGTGACGTGAGCATCCACTGTCCAAGTACCAAGATTCGTGTTTCTTTCATGTTGTTAAGCAAGTCTCAGCATCAGTGTATTCATTTTCTGAAGAAGTGCCAGCCATGAGACATATGTTTGCCTCTTTCTCAGCTACATCTTGTTCTTCAGATGATAGATCAAGATCCTCCCAAGTAGCCATTAAACCCTTTTTCTTTTTGAAGAACTTCTTTTTGTCCTTCAGTTCTAGGCAGTCGGCTTTGAAGTGACCAGGCTTTCTTACACTTGAAGCATAGAGGTTGACCTTTTTCCTTGGGGTCAAATTTTTCCTTGAAGAACTTTTTGTTGAACTGCTTCCTTCTGAAACCCCCTTTCTTTCTCCACATATGTTGAATCTTTCTGGAGATGAAAGATAGTTCATCCTCATCAGATCCTTCATCACTGTCAGAAGGGTCTGCTTCATCTGAGGATTCCTCAGCTTTGAGAACTTTGGATGAGCTAGCCTTCTTTGCCTTTAGGGCAACAGACTTTCCTTTTCTGATACTTTCTTCTTCATTGAGCTCAAGCTCATGAACATTCAGAGATCCAAGAAGCTCCTCCAAAGTGAGAGTATTGAGGTTCTTTGCCTGCTGAATAGCAGTGACCTTAGGTCTCCACTGTTTATGTAAACTCCACAAAATTTTTTTGACATGATCTCTATTCACATAGGTCTTTCCAAGAGATCTAAGAGTGTTGGTGATAGTTTGAAATCTTCCAAACATTTGATCTATGGTTTCATGTTCAGCCATTTTGAATAATTCATACAGGTGAACCAGCATGCTTATCTTTGACTCCTTGACTTGGGATGACCCTTCATGAGCTAGAGCAAGAGTATCCCATATTTCCTTAGCGGTGTTACAGCCATGGAATTTATCATGCTCAGATCTAGTGATAGCACACATCAAGTAGTGCTTAGCTTTAAGATCGAGTTGATGTTGAGTTTATGCTCTAGAGTCCGTTGAGATCTAGGAATAGCAGCTCCAACATCACCTCTTGGCTCAGTGTAGCCAGTTTTAATCAGCTCCCACATAAACACATTTTGTGCATCAAGAAAATCCATCATTCTCTTTTTCCAATAGTCATAATCACTACTATCAAAGAGAGGAGGTTTGTTGATTGCTTGTTCTTCTGTACCCATGCTTGTTGGATCGTACTCCTCGGCACTTGTTAGACGCTCAACCCTTTCGAGGCTGAGCTTTGATACCAACTGAAGTCGACACAGGGAAACACAAGAAGGGGGGGTTGAATTGTGTTTCTTAACAATTTTTCGAAAAAGCCTTTTCTCAAACCTTTTAGCAAGCAAAACAAGATAAGTACACACAAACAATAAAACCTTTTTAAAGAGTTAACAAACTCAGACCCAATTCCCCACAGTTAGTATAATCAAATACTGTTAAAGATAAGGGATAGAAGATTAACACAAGTGATTAATCCTGGTTCACTCCTTTCCAACCAAGAGCTACGTCCAGTCCCTTCTACCTGAAGGTTTTCTCCACTATTCCTCAAATAGGTTACAAGTATTCAACACCTCTTCAGGGTACAAGTATTCTTTCTCTACCAAGCCTCTTCAAGCTCTAACTCTAACAAAGAGATTTACAAACTTTGATCTAAGAACTCACTAAGTGTGAGAGTATGAAAGTTTAAGATCAGTTAAGTGTTACAAAGGAATTTGTTCAAGAGAATTTTTAGTAGAGTTTAGGCACTTTGAGATATCAGAGCTTCGATATGTTCTTTACAGGGGTTATCCAGTATTTATAGATGAGGTGCTCTACTGCCTTGAACTTTTTCAATAGTGCTCAAAATATATTCGTTTAGGTATAGAATTAAATGCTTGAGATCCGTTGAGACTGATAACTTGATATGGACTTTGGAGAAGAACTCTTGGTTATCAGAGGAATGCTCAAAATGGGGCTTTCTTTTCTCCGTTGTACTGAAGGTAGCTTTTAGACTTTAATTCTTCGTACTTCCTTCAACTTTACAGCAACAAAGGTGACAGAGTACAAAGTTTTGTATTCTCGATGGTACTATGTTTCTCTTACCAAGAAACAAAGATATAAACAATTTAAAAGCACATAAAGAGACATACATTCTTGTGAATTAAATATTCAATCATTTGAAATAAATTCACTTCTCACAGACGGGTTCATATCTAATAGATAATAGACGCACAAGACTTTGGACACGCAAACTCTTTTCTTAAATAGAAAAGAAAGCTCGTCTACTGATGTGGCATTTTTACTCGTCTGGACTTTAAGTCTTTGGACTTGCTATTTTCTGAGAGTTGTTAAAAAGGCTCGTCTACTTCTTATTTTATACATAGACTTAGACACTCGTCTATTGTCTTTTACCTTAGCCAATTTTTAAAGCCTCTTCTAGCGATAACTTTATAGACTCAGATTGTTACCATATGTTTGAAAGGCTCATCTAGCGACTTAGAACTTGGACCCGATTTTTCTTCTTAGTAAAACTAAGAAACTGGAGGAATGTTCCTTCGTCTAGAAAAAGTTTAATAAGCCTGCAAGCTAGAATAAACATGTTAGATCTTTGACAGAACTTTGCCAAACAAATTTAACCTTTTTGTTAACATCAAAACTTAAGAGATTATTTTAGCCAAAACCACTTTAGTTCTAACAAATACATGTCGGTTGTGGCTCCTAGATACTCAAGAAATGGGGGTTGAATTGAGTATGGGTGATTTTTGAAAACTTTTCCCCTTTTTGAAAAAACGGAAACTTTTCTAAACCTTTTGAAAAAGTTTTGTCAACCAACTAACCAAAACAAGTTTATGCCAAAGCAATGGATTCAAGACTTTGTTCTTTAACAAGAAAGACAGATGAAGGGATTGATTTCAAATATTTAACATTCACAAATTATTCCATAACAATTTCCTAAACATACATTCATCAATTAAAGCAATTAAAAGAGTTAAGGGATAGAGAAAAATGCAAACTGAGATTTTATCCTAGTTCAGCTACCTCCTCTGGTAACCTACATCCAGACCCCACAATTACTATGAGTTTTGTCCACCAAAATCAATATCAATTACAAAATCCTTTGCAAGCTTCAAGTCTCAGGTTCCTTCTACCCAATTGACAGCTTTTCAGTCAAAGCGATGAGCCCATTCTACTCTTGTCAAACCACCAAGAGTCCCTTCTATTCTTAATCTACACAAAGAGAACACCTTCTCTCCAATCTTCCTTTTACAGTAAGAAAAGATTTTGATTCTGACTCTAAGTAATCAAATATTACAAAATGAAGCTCTAACATAAATATTCAAGTATTCTCAATGAAAAGATATCTCAATGAATTATTGTTTAATCTCGATATTGAATGAATTGTTGTACAGAAAGTGTTTACCCATGCCTTTAAATAGTAGTATATCAAAATAGATCTGTTGGGTACACTTCAGAAGTTAGTTGAGATCAAAACAAACTTTCTTTGAAAAATTCAGTTATCAGTCAATCAATTGTGTAATCTATGTATTAAACAAAGTTTCCATTTTTATAGCTGAGTATATCAACTGCCAAATCGATTGGGTTCTTGGAGATTTTTTATTTTGACTAACACATAGATGTGTACATCGATTATGTTCTTGATAATCAAAAGCTTCTCAGCCTAGAAGTCTTTACATTGATTGGTTAATCGATTGCATAATCATTTTCAAAAGTCTTTGCCTCTGTTTAGGCTTATGCATCGATGTATCAATCGATTGTTCTATCATTTTCAAAAGACTTTACTTCTGTTCTGTGTACACACCGATGTACTAATCGATTGGATGCATATTACAACAAGTGTTGGCTTCTGTTTAGCCTTATGCATCAATTGTGCAATAGATTGTATGCTTCTTTCAAAAAGTGTTAGCTTCTGTTTCACCTTATACATCGATTGTGCAATCGATTTACACAAACTAGTTTTGCATACATATCAATTTAGTCAGAAACAATTGATGTATATATTGATGTATAGCATTTATACATTGATGTACACATAGGCTTTCTTTAAAAGTTAGTTAATTAAATGAAAGTACATCGATGTACACATAGATGTACAGAACATGCAGCAGTAGTTTTATTTTTACTTTTACTCCCTCTATCTAAGTGATAGTTCTTACACATTTTGGATCATGAATTAATATTAGTTTATATAGTATGGTATCCTTTTTCTTCTCTCCCTTTGTCATTATCAAAAAGAAATATTGGGAGATGTAAATCACATATACAAGGTACATACTAAATAATATTCATGTAAAAGCAAAGTTCATTAATTCATATGTATGGTTCCAAAACAGAGAGTACATTATATCAAAATATGATTCAAAGTAACAAAACAACAATCATTGATCATTAAATACAATCATGCTAATATCAAAGACACAAACACTAAGATACCCTAAACACTAAGCATATTCATTGTTCCTTGGCTCTTCAGGGTGTTGTGTAGGCTCAGTTGCTTGAACATCAAGAACCCCTTCATCCTCTGGTGCATTCTCAGTAGCAGCAGCAACAGCTTGCCTTGCCATTTGCACTACATCTTCAGAAGTTGGAGTTGCTTCTGGAGGTGGAGGTGCAATGATGGGGATGCCTAAGTGTTGATGTACATTGGCCATCCTCCCTTCAAGAGTATTGATCTTTAAACTCATGTAGTCAAAAGTCCTCTTGATCATCAAGTTTTGCTTGTTCTTCCATTTCTGAAAGAGTTCAATTATTTTGATTAGCCTATCCATCTTGGCATTCAATTCATTGTTTTCCATTGGAGCCCTTGGCTTATCTCCAGCCATTCTTACCCATTCTCTATCTGAATTCTTAGCCAGCTTCATCTTGCTTATGGTGCCCTCACCAAACTTGTGAGTCACTTGCCATGCTTGGTGTTAACCAATATGGCACCTCGAGAAGGGGGGGGGGGGGGGGGGGGGTGTGAATTAAGGTTTAATCACTTTCTTGGAAACTTTGGTTTCTTAAAAAAAATTGTTCAAGAAACACAATGTATGATGCAAAGAAATTGAGTAGAAGAAGAGAATGATTATGTATGAATGACCTCAATTAAAAATCAGAGTATTAAATCCACCACAATTAACCGAATACAATAAAGAACATCAATTGAACAATAATTGCAAGAACTAGAAGAGTGAGGGAAAGAGAAGATCACACAAACGATTTTATTGGTTCGATCACAACCTGAGTGATCTACATCCAGCCAAGAACCTTGAAAGATTCCATTATTTAAAAATTGTTTACAAGATTACAATTTACAAAATCTAAAGGATACCCCACGTTTACCTTTGATTATTTTGAGATGCCCCACTCAAAATAATCCTTACCTCCTAAGGATGCCTCACCTTAGATTCAAGGATTCCCCACCTTGGCTTCAAGGATTCCCCACCTTGAAATTTGATTTGGATGCCCCACCAAATCAATGAAGCAATTCTTCTATTGCTTACAAGAAAATTGTTTCCAAAGAGAAATAAAAAAGAAACTATAATTGCCTTTTACAAATTGAAGTATGAAAGCTCTAATGATTTTTGTGGAGGTATTTTGGCAGAGTTTTGTTATCTCAAAAAGTTTTTTTTTTCTTGCCAAAGTAAACCCCTATTTATAGATAAAAAGTTTAGAAGAGATTTTGAAATTTTGAAAATTTTTAATTCTTTTTTTTACTAAAGTAGTCGACTACTTTATAGTAGTAATCGACTACTTTGGTGTAATAGAACCAAGATTCAAGAATTTCAGCTGAGTAGTAGACTATCTGACTAAAGTAATCGATTACTCGAAAAAGTAGTCGACTACTTTGATTCAAACACGTTTCTGGAATTCTGAAGAACAAAGTAGTCGACTGCTTAACACAAGTAGTCGACTACTTGCCTTTTTCACATGAAAAATCAATTTTTTCTTTTCAAAGGCAAGTCAAGAAACTTGTTTTTAATGTCTTGAATCAAATTGAACTAATCTTCTAAACATTTTAACTCTAAAACACTTATTACATCACTTACAACTTATACTTCAACCTTAAAGGCAATTTTACAAAATATTCCTTAAGAAAATATTAAACCCTTCAACAATTGGAGTTTATTCCTTGGTGTGAATTTGGAGATCAATCATCAAAACCATATGTTGAACTTCAGTCTCCCTATTTTTGATGATGACAAATGCTTTATGCTCTTCATATCATTTGTTAACTCCTTTGTTGAATGAAGATATGGAATATTTTTGGAAAGTCACAAACACTTTAGCACTCCCCCTGAATTTGTGCATTATTTATAAAAAAAAAATACAAGACACCTTTCTCCCCCTTTGACATTATCAAAAAGGAAACATTAAATGCATAGGAGAAAAGTATCGAAATGGGAGCGCATAGGGAGTAAAGAGAATAATGTGACAAGCAAAACCATACACATACACATCATGCATTTTTCATATTAACAAGAAAGGAACAAAGAATTCAATGGAGACTAGGATCATCAATTATGCCAAGTTCTCTACGGATATAAAAGAAATTTTCCCTAGCCAAGGGTTTAGTAAAAATATCCACTAATTTTTTACTAGTCTCTACTTTTTCCATTATACAATCTCCTTTTTGTATGTGATCTCTAATGAAGTGGTGCCGAATTTCTAAGTGTTTGGTTCTAGAATGTTGGAGAGGATTTTTAGAAATATTTATTGCCTATTATTGGGTCTTGGGACTAATTCCCAAACTTGGTTTCTAGTGAATTGGTTTAATTCGTCATTCATAGCTATTAGCCAATGCTCATCTAGAATGGCATCGTCTATGGATTTAGGCTCAAATTGAGAAACAAAAGACATATAATTGCAAAATTATATTAAAGAAGACCTTGTTGTAACTCCCTTTGATATATCTCCAATTCTGTTATCAATTGGATGGTGTGGTACTTGATCATCATCCGATTGTTTCCCTTCACAAGGATTATGAGGAATTTCTACAAAATCATCAATAAAACCTTTCCCATCCTTTTTGGGGGTGAGTCTCATCAAAAGTAACATGAATAGACTCTTCAACAATCATAGTTCTTTTATTAAACACTCTAAAAGATTTACTTGATGATGCGTAGCCTAAGAAAATTCCTTCATCCACCTTGGCATCAAACTTGCCAAGATTGTTTTTACCATTATTCAAAATGAAACATTACAACCAAAAACATGCAAGTGAGCTATTTTGGGCTTTCTTCCTTTATATAACTCATAGGGAGTCTTTTTAATTATTTGTCTAATGAGAACCCTATTAGTTACATAGCAAGCGGTGTTGACAGCATCGGCCCAAAAATACTTTTGTAAATTTGATTCACTTAACATGGTTCTAGCTAATTCTTCTAGAGACCTATTTTTCCTCTCAACAACTCCATTTTGTTGAGGGGTCCTAGGTCTTTTGTAAATTTGATTCACTTAACATGGTTCTAGCTAATTCTTCTAGAGACCTATTTTTCCTCTCAACAACTCCATTTTGTTGAGGGGTCCTAGGTGCTGAAAAATTATGAGTAATACCATGCTTATCACAAAAATTTTCAAAATCAAGATTTTCAAACTCACCTCCATGGTCACTTCTAATACATGCAATTTTTAGATCATTTTAATTTTGAATTTGTTTGGCTAATTTTCTAAAGGCATGAAAAGCATTATTTTTATGTGCAAGAAAAAGAGTCCATGTAAACCTTGAAAAATCATCAACAATAACTAGTGCATAATAATTTCCACCTAAACTCATAGTTCTAGATGGTCCAAATAAGTCCATATGCAAAAGTTGTAGAGGTCTATTAGTAGAGACTATATTCTTGGATTCCAAGCTAGTTTTAACTTGCTTACCTTTTTGGCAAGGATCACATAAGCCTTCCTTTTGAAATTTGATTTTAGGGAGACCTATAACTAAGTCTTTAGAAATTAGTTTGTTAAGATGTTCCATGTGAATGTGTGCTACCCTTCTATGCCATAACCAAGCCTCATCATTTTTAATAAACAAGCATTGAATATTATTATTGATGTCACCTAGGTCTAGCATATAAATGTTGTTAATTCTTTTTCCAACAAATTTAATTTCATTGTCAAGCAAACATTCAACCATGCAACATTTACTATCAAACACAACTCTATAACCCTTATCACAAAGTTGGCTTATGCTAAGTAAATTATGCTTTAAACCATCTACTAAAAGAACATTTTCAATAGTAATAGACTCATTTCCTATTTTAACAATACCAAGAATTTTACCTCTATTGTTGTCACCATAGTTTACGTGACCACTTTGCTTTGGGGAGAGATGAATCAACTTTGATATGTTTCCCGTCATATGCTTGGACCACCCGCTATCAAGATACCATTCCTTTCCATGGATCCTCAAGCAATCCTACAAAGCAAGTTTAGAGTTTAGGTACCTAATCTTTATTGGGTCCTTGAATATTAGTCTTAGGTATCATTTATTTTGGAACCCGCATCATCTTAGCTTTTTCAAGACCAATTCTTTTAACATAGCATCTAGGAGAAATATGACCATGTTTACAACAATAATGACATGTTACTCTATTTCTAGCATTTTTACTAGATGGAACAAATATTGTTGAATGTGTTTCTTTCTTATCATAAGAATTATACCCTAAGCCAGTTTTTAAAAAAGGAGATTGTTGATTACCAAGCAAATTATTCAAATTCCTTCTTCCATTTGTAAATTTAGCAAGAGTATTCTTTAAGTCCTTATTCTCTTTTTCAAGATACATGCATTGATCACATTTTGAGGAACTAGGTATATCATTTCTAGAACTAGCATGCATCAAGGTCATAGAATTAATTTCTAATTTGAAGTCATTTATATCCTTAGCTAATTTTATTTTATCATTTTCATGCATAGAGATTATTGACTTTTGTTTGGTTACCTTTCTAGTAAGTTCTATAAATTCCTCATGCAATTCTTCAAAGGCTAATTGCAATTCATCATAATTGAAAGATAATGCATATTCATCGTCACTTACCTCGTGGTCATCTTTTTGACTTGCCATTAAGCAAAGATTGAAGACTTCATCATCCGTGCTATCACCACTTGATGAACTTAGATCGTTGTCTTCCCATGCTATGTATGCCCTTCTCCCCTTCTTTTCTTTCTTAGGCCTCTTGTCACCTTTATCTTACTTTTGGAGAGTAGGACATTCGAATTTGATGTGCCCGGGCTTTCCACATTCATAGCATAGAGGTGTTAATGATGGTGCATCTTTCTTGATAGGTTTCTTGGAATTGTTGAACCTCTTCCACTTATTTTTATTCTTGAGAAACTTCCCAAATCTCCTTACTAGTAGATTGATTTGTTCATCTTCCTTGTCATCTTCACTAGAATCATTGCTTTCTTTGTCACTTTCATCTTTCTTTGAAGAAGAAGCCATAAGTGATATTCTTTTGCCCTTTTTATCTACTTCTTCATTCTCCTTGAGCCTTGTTAGCTCCAACTCGTGCTCCTTGAGCTTTCCAAACAAAGTTGCTAGAGACATTGTTGAAAGATCCCTTGACTCCATGATGGTCGTTACCTTTGGTTGCCATTCTCTACTAAGACACCTGAGTACCTTAGTCACAAGATCTTCATTAGTTAAATTTTTCTCAAAAGAAAGCAATTGATTTACAATGACTTGAAAACTATTTTGAACCTCATTGATAGAGTCACCCTGATTCATTCTAAATAATTCATATTGATGCATCAAGGTGTTTATCCTTGATCTAATAACCTCACTAGTTCCTTCATGAGTCACTTGTAAAGTGTCCTAAATTTCTTTTGCACTCTTGAAATTAGAGATACGAAAGAATTCATCAATTGACAAAGCGGTGGTGAGGATATTCTTAGCTTCAAAGTCAAGTTGAACTTTTTGCTTTTCATCTTTAGTCCATAGACTTTTGGGTTTGTTTCTCTCTTCATCTCCAACACCATGTTTGGGGATAAAGGGACCATTTTCAATAGTATCCCATAAGTCTATGTCTATTCCTTCAATAAAAATGTTCATCCTCGCCTTCCAATAAGGATATCCTTCACCATCAAAGATTGGAGGAGAAGTGGTAGAAATGTGTTTATGTTTCCTACTTGATTCAAGTGCCATTTTCAAAAATAATCTTGAAAGCTATTAAGCCTTATTCAAGACCCTAGCTCTAGATACCAATTGTTAATCAATATGGCACCTCAAGAGGAGTGTGAATTGAGGTTTAATCACTTTCTTGGAAACTTTGGTTTCTTAAAAAAATTGTTCAAGAAACACAATGTATCATGCAAAGAAATTGAGTAGAAGAAGAGAATGATTATGTATGAATGACCACAATTAAAAATCAGAGTTTTAAATCCACCACAATTAACCAAATACAATAAAGAACATCAATTGAACAATAATAACAAGAACTAGAAGAGTGAGGGAAAGAGAAGATCACACAAACGATTTTACTGGTTCGATCACAACCTGAGTGATCTATATCCAGCTCTCAAGAACCTTGAGAGATTCCACTATTTGAAAATTGTTTACAAGATTACAATTTACAAAATCTAAAGGATACCCCACCTTTACCTTTGATTATTTTGAGATTCCCCACTCAAAATAATCCTTACCTCCTAAGGATGCCTCACCTTAGATTCAAGGATTCCCCACCTTGGCTTCAAGGATTCCCCACCTTGAAATTTGATTTGGATGCCCCACCAAATCAATGAAGCAATTCTCCTATTGCTTACAAGAAAATTGTTTCCAAAGAGAAATACAAAAGAAACTATAATTTCCTTTTACAAATTGAAGTATGAAAGCTCTAATGATTTTTGTGGAGTAATTTTGGCAGAGTTTTGTTAGCTCAAAAAGTCTTTTTTTCATGCCAAAGTAACCCCTATTTATAGATAAAAAGTTTAGAAGAGATTTTGAAAATTTTTAATTCTGTTTTTACTGAAGTAGTCGACTACTATATAGTAGTAATCGACTACTTTGGTTTAACAGAACCAAGATTCAAGAATTCCAGCTGAGTAGTAGACTACCTGAGCAGTGAGGGTGACGAGTGAAACCCTCAAAATTGGCACTTTAGGCAACCCTAAGTGTGACGACAGTCTCTCTCATTCTTCCCTTTTGAACCCAATCCTTGTTTGGTGTTTGGTTCATAGTTGAGAGAGTACATTCACGCGCTAGTGCCAATTAGCAAAGTTAATGGTCTTCCCCTCTTTTGTATCCTTTTTTGTTTCATGAATTGGGAACTAATGGGTTAACCTTGTTTGTTTTAACCAGGGCTTGGGATCGTTCGTCGAGCCGTTCGAGGGAATCGATTTAGGAGTGTCTTCGGTTTAACGGGAATTCTTCATACCAGGTATGAGGAGAAGGAATAGTATAAGTATGTAGGCTTAGGGGTAGTGAAGGGTTCCCATAGCCCTTTATGTTTGATAACATGTTGTATGCCTATATGACTAATTGTTATATGATGTTAAACTATTCGTTGTTATGATATTGGCATGATTGTATTAATCGTTTATTGATGTCTGTTATGTTCATGTTGATGTAACGACGCCATGATTGAGTGTTTTATCATAATTATGATATTGTGATATAGTGGCTGTTGTTTGGTATTATGAATGCGTGGCGTAAATACAATAAAACTGTTAAACGATGTTAAAGGAGGTTGTTCCCCTTGTTCATAAGACTAAATGTTAGTAATGAGTGAGGATTATGCCAATGGCTTATTCGAGGACCTTAGGGATTGATCTTGAGCGATTAGGGACAATTAATGGAATGAAACTAAAGGATTAATTCCCCTTTAATTATAAGACATGAACATTTAATCAATACTAATGAAACTGATGATCAATGAATTAGTGAGAACCCTTAAGATTGAATCTGAATTGTTCCCAATGGATTGGCAAAGGGTCTGTTACCCTTCTACCCAGACCAGCAGGACGCACACTCGAGCACGCCTATGCTCAACAGGGAGCATGCACGTGCTCCCATTCAAACCCAGAACTGGGCACACTGCTTAAGCACGCTCGTGCTCAATAGTCAGCACGACCGTGCTTGAGTGTGAGGACCTTCTGAGGGGTGAGCACACCCATGCTGAGCTATGCAGAACAGAATGCAGAACAGTGCTGAAGCAGGGGTTTCACCCCAAATGCTCTAAAAGACTTAATAAATTACCAACGTAACATGAAGACCAAATACAAGTGATAAGATTGTGATACCTTGGTAGCCTAGTGGCCAAGGGAGCCTTGATGCATGATAGTCAAGGTGGTAATCTCTAGTACTTAATTGCTAGAGTGTTAATGATGATATGGTGCCTTGGTAGCCTAGTGGCCAAGGGGGACTTGATGCTTGTTAATCAAGGTGGTAATCTCTAGTGAAGAATGACTAGAGTGTTTAATTAATAAATACGAGAGATAACGATAATCCTTGATAGCCGAGAGTTTGAGGAGATGATGGTGTTAAAACTTGGGTAGCCTATGGGCCCAAGCGGAGGTGGAGATTGTGCTTGTGTGTTGTGTTGTGCATGCATTCACGCATCGGAGATGATAATGGAGGATGTTCAACATAAGGGAGGTCGTCCAAGAGTTAGGCGATCTGGCCATCCGCGGCGATTCAAGTGAATCATGTACAACCGTGGTGGCGCATCCGTGAGTAAGGTGCGTTGGCTATCCTAGGGGTCCACCCAAGGTTTGGTGGATTGCCCCGGCGTTGGCGCTTATTGGCCATTATGGAAATGTAACTCTGAAGTTTACTCCCTGAGATAGACGGATCCAAGTGCATAATGGAGTACTGGAGTAGTGTTGCATTGCATAGCATACACGCTTATATTATGATGTTGATATGTTATACTGTTGTTTGCAATAACATGATTGTGTGATGTATGCTCGTCTTGTTAACTGCTTCCCTGCCATTATAGTCATATTCATGTTTCTTACTCCATATTTCTATGTTTCTTGTGTGGCATGTATCTTTTATGCAGAGGATGGCGAGTAGCCAGTTGAGGAGTGACTCCAAGGAGCCGCGACTCTTTAGTTAGGATTTCCAGTTTTCAGAAATTAGCTAGTTGTTCAGTTTGTATCCGAGGATATTTTTCAGATTGGTTATACCAGCTATGTATGTGACTTCAAGGTTGGATTTTGTTTATGTTATGTTTTTATCTTCCGCGTTTTGAGACTTGATATGATGTGGAGCCTTTGACCTTGGTTTTGATTATTTTCAATAAATGATGTTTATTTTAAAACTACCTTATCTTTTAATGCTTTATATGTATTCGGGGTAGAGGGTGTCACATTTAGTGGTATCGGAGCAATTTGGCCCTGTCCGGACGTGGTATGAGTCTGTTGTGAGTCTGTTGTGTGCTCTTGTTTGAATTGTCTATACTTGTTATAGACAATGATGTTATATGTTAGGAGCCGTAGCTTTTCCTTCTTTGAGTTCCTTATATTTAACGGGTTGTCTTGGGCGTTTACAGCAACTTATAGCAGGAAGAGGAGGCAGAAACGTCTAGGCTATCGCAGATGCTTTGGCACTCCTTGCCAACACGATAGCCCAGAATTAGAACGTCAACAACAACGGGGGACCAGCTGAGTTCCAGGGTCTCGACAAGTTCCAGTGGAACAATCCGCCGTCTTTCAAGGGAGCTTACGATCCTGAGGGTGACCTGTTATGGATGTGGGAGACCGAGAAGATCTTCTGAGCCATAGGATGCAAAGATCAGCAGAAGGTCGTCTTTGAGACTTTCATACTGGCAGAGGAGGCTGAGCATTGGTGGGAGAACTGTCGTCAGCGCTTGCAGGCTGAGGGTACTATAATCACATGGAATGTATTCAAGGACAGATTTCTCGAGAAGTACTTTCTGGCAGATATCAAGGATATGAGGGAGATGCAATTTCTAGCGCTGAGGCAAGGCAATATGTCGGTGGGAGAGTATGTAGCTATATTTAAGGAGCTCGCCCGTTACTATACACTGTATCAGTATGTGGCGGACGATCGTTCCAAATGTGTGAAGTTTGAGGATGGTGTACGTCCAGAGATCAAGCAGGCTATCAGCTACCAGGAGATCAGAGTCTTTCTAGTTTTAGTGAACAAGTACAGGATCTATGAAGATGCTTGCAAGTCTGGAGGGTCAGTCTCAAAGGGATCGGACAACCAGAGTAATAAGAAGAATGATCAGGGAAACAAGTGAAAGCCGCATCTCGCTCCAGCTGGCAAGGACTTCAAGCGGGATGGCAAGAAGTCTTAGTTTTCTTTAGACAGGTCCAGGAGATAGGATTCTTACGATTATAGACCTCTTCGATGCGGCAAGTGTGGACAGAACCACTTCACTATCCAATGCAAGGAGCCGGACATCATCTGCTTCAAGTGTGGCAAGTATGGCCACATCACCCGGAACTGCGAGGGAGGAAAGTCAGAACCACATAGTGCGAGAAAGGGTCAGAAGCCTCAAGCCAACCAACTGAAGACCACGGGGAGAGTCTTTACTCTTAGTGGAGCCGAGGGCTCCGAATCTGAAGATTTGATCCGAGGTGTGTGCCTCATTAATAAAGTTTGTTTGACTGTATTGTTTGATTCAGGTGCGACTCACTCGTTTGTGTCATATGAATGTGCTAAGAGTCTTAAGTTGCCTGTGACACTTCTTCAGTGTGACACCCACGAATAAACCTGTTCTTACTTCTTATGCAAGCAAGAATATTCTTATTACCATAGATGGTAGAGACTTTATCGTTGATCTTGTATGCCTACCTTTGAAAGACCTTGATGTTTTTCTTGGCATGGACTGGTTATCTTCCAACCACGTCCTTCTGAATTGCTTTGATAAAACCACAGTTTTTGGAACTCCAGTGGAGTCTAAGGATCCGACCTTTCTCTCTGCCAACCAAGTTAGAGCTTCGATGAAAGAAGAAGCCCAAGTGTACATGATGCTATCTTCCATGGAAGTCGAGAGCCTTCCTGATGTTGATAGCGTGCCTGTTGTGCGAGAATTTCCTGAAGTGTTCCCAGGGGATGTTTACGAACTACCCCCAGAGAGAGATGTGGAGTTTGCCATAGTCTTAGTGCCTGGCACTGTGCCTATATCCATAGCACCCTATAGACTGTCTCCTCTAGAGCTAGCTAAGTTAAAGGAATAGTTAGAAGATCTGATGCAGAAGCAGTTCATCAGGCCTAGCATATCCCCATGGGGAGCTCTAGTGTTGTTGGTGAAGAAAAGGATGGTAGTATGAAGTTGTGTGTCGACTATCGACAGCTCAACAGAGTGACCGTTAAGAATAGGTATCTGATAATCTGCTAGATTATCTAGTTTTATTCTATATTTTCATGTGAATTTTACGATATTGATGAGTTGTATTCTCAATTAGTACTCAACTTTGGCTTTGTTTTCCTTAAGCAGTGTTTAGAGTCTTTGAATGTATTTTCTTTGTTTTAATTAGGAAATTGAGTATTTTTCTATGATTCTCTAGTTTGAATAAATTTCAGGTTCTTTTTTTTTTTGACGAGTGAATAAACTTCAGGTTCATACATGAGCTTGGGAAAGATAAAAGTGAAGCTTGGGAGCAAGGAAGAGAAGTAAGAAGAGGCTAGAAATTTTGAGTCATCCACCCCGCGAATGGACCATTCGCCCCGCCGATGGTGCACTTCTGGACTGAGCTATGATTTAAATTTCGCCCCGAGAAATCTAATTCTCCCAGCGAATCGCTGATACCATAACTTATAAATTCTAGCCTTTTGTACGGAAATAGGGTTCCACTCTTTGTTCTTTTGGCTGCGTCTCCCTCTGTTTGGCTGCGCCCACGCCCTTCTTTTCTTGTTTTCATGTTGGTTTCTTTGATAGGGTGACGATGTAACCGCACCATGACGGTTTGGTGATTTATTTCAGTTTTTAATTTCTTATTCTCTTTCTTTTGTATTTTATTCTCTGTTCTTCATGCTTCTAATTGCTTGTTCACCAATTAGATGACAGACTAATCATAATGAGACCGAGAGGAGATTTATGTGTCAAGGGTATTGAGATAAAACCATAGGGTTAATACGGATAGAGATATACCGTAGGAGCTTTATGCAACTTCAATAGAGAACCATAGAACTTAATGAATTTCTTGATAAATAATCATCATAGAGATATAGTTGATTAGGGATTAAGTGATTTGTTCTAGCGTACTCGAGAGAGACATTAGAATAAATTAGGATTCTTGGTTGACATTAGAAGTTGATTAAGGGATTAGGAAGAATTGATATAATTCAACCAAACTAAGTGGAATGAGGATTCCTTGTCAATGAGGAATGTGAATTCATAGTGTTGGTGAAATTGGATCCCTAGAACTTTATTTATTTGATTGATATTTGTTTAATTTTACTTTTTTAATTAATTAGTTCAAAAATCTAAAAATATCAATTTTAGTTTCTTTTCATAATTTTTTATCATAAACAAATCCTCAATTTATTTTGGTCTAAATAGTTGTTAAATTTGTGAAGTGGTACTTGGTCACTCAATCCCTGAGTTCGACCTTGGTATACTTACCATGTTTTATTACTTGCTTTGATCTGGTACACTTATCGGAGCCCATCAAGTTTTTGACGCCGTTGCTGGGGATTGGCATTACCAATATCATTAGTAACAAAGGAAACAACTACTTTAGACTTCTTTTTTTATTTTTGTATATATTTGATTTTTTCTTTTGAGTTTTGTTTGTGTTAGGTGGATACAACACATGAACCATCGTTTCTATCCAAACCGGGAATCTCAAATTGATTGGATCGTGCTTAATAGTATTGTTGATAAGCATGTGAAGACATACTCCACGGAGGAATGGAAAGCATATTTGTAATCTTTGCAACCACCACCACACTTCAATCTGAATCCTGATTTGCTAGAGTTTCTTTGGGATATAGATGCTCAACTTGTGATCCAGATCATAGAGCGTAGCAAGGAGGAATTTAGTTCCATGATTCAGAGGTTTGAAATGCGAGTTGGGGAACATTCTAAAGAGTTAATAGCGGAACTAAGTGTCATGATTCAGAAGTTAGAAGCAAAAGCTAGGGAACATTCGAAAAAGCTAGCTGAGGAGCCACATGACAACCCAAATTCAAGATAATGTGGTTGAGGAGATGGACTTTAATGATGATGAAGTGATAGTTGAAGATGATTCACAAGAAGTCATTTCATTGGAAGACTTTCATTTGAATTGGTTTGATGAAGATGAGGAAATATCTGCAATTGTTCCTTCCCAAAGGACAAATGAAAATATTCAAGTGGAAAGCAATTCCCTCACCATGCTTTCTAAGGAACCAGGAAATTCTGAGTTGGATAGGTATATTGGTCTACATGCATGTGTCGACACTACAAAGTTGGTGCCATCCATTTTTATACCACATTACTTTGATAAAATACCAACTTTGGAGTTTAAGTCATTGCCTAAGTATTTGGAGTTTGCATCAATAGAGGTAAAGGCTCTAAGGTCGCCTCAAGAAGTTACAGTTCTCATGCTTCATGGAGAAGTTATATACAAAAGGGCCATACATGGAGTCGATGACTTACCATTTGACGGAGGAAGGGAGCTCATCATAGCACTTAGAGAAGTTAATGGAATCCCTTCACATTTTCTAATTACATCTCCATTTCACAAGCCATAGGATCCGAGATTAAGATTTTACATTTTCAACATCTCTTGGCCGTTGTACCACATGCAATGGGATCCGGGTGGAAGCGTCTTCATAAGTTTTTCTAAACCCTAATCTTTGAGAATCTTTCAAAGTGAATGGCCAAAGGCTCAAAGTGTACTTGGGAGGACATTTTGAAAGGCAAGAAATTGCCTTGGCATTGACTTAACCCTTTTGAGGGCATGACCGTCAGGCTCGGGACTTTAAACAAGTGCTAACTGGGAGGCAACCCAGGTTTATATCCATTTTCTGCATCTAGTCATTGTAATTAGTTAGGTGGTAGATATAGCTTTGCATTTAGGGTAGCATAATTGTGCTAGAAAATGCATTATTTGCATACTTTTGCATATTAGTCTCAAGTAGGTGCATTCATGGTATTTAAGTCATTTTTAGACTAGGATCTGCCTTAGGAGGTATGTAGGGACTTTCAAATCAATGAAAAAAGAAGAAAAATAACACTTTGGGGAGTTGCAGAATTTCTGCATAATTCGCCCCGCGGATTCATGTTTAGCCCTGCGGATTGGCTTATTCAGCTCTCTGGAATTCAGCCATCCGCCCATGGTTCGACAAAATCACCCCACGAATCTGGGTACCAGAGGCAGTCCACCCCGTGATTCACCAAATCTGCCCAGCAGATGAATTTCAACTCTCTGAAAAATTTTAAATCGCCCCCCGATTGCAGGATTCGCCCCGCGATTCTGGGCGAGTTATTCACCGAGGGATGGCAACATGTGTTTCCATCTGAAGAGGATATTCGGGCTCGTGTCGACTGGCACAATTTTTCTGGAGACCAGGAGGGCACGCCAGTAGGAGGAGGTGACCCCGCGGACGACCAGGAGGGTGATCCGGATATGCCCATGGATGCTTTGGACCGTTTGGTGGAGGTTTGAGAGGGTTTCGCTCGGAACCCTAGAGATTAGCTTTCTTAACTCCTCTATTTCCTTATACTGTTTTTATTCTTTTGTTATGATAAATTGTGAGTCTTTATGTGTCCTGTCATTTGATTTTGTTTAGAGAGTCAAAAATATATTAAAAAAATAGGGTTGAATATGTTTTTAGTCCCTCATTTTTTACAAAAGTTTGATTTTAGTCCCCCGTTTTGAAAAAGTACTTTTTTAGTCCCCTATTTTTTTAAAATGTGTTAGAAATGGTCCCTACACAACACTTCCATTTGAAAAACGAGGGACGAAAACCGAATTTTTATAAAAAAAAAATGAGGGACTAAAATTGTGTGGTTGTGATAAATAAGGGACTAAAAATGTATGGTATAGGACCATTTCTGACACATTTTAACAAATGGAGGACTAAAAAAGTACGTTTTCCAAACGGGGGACCAAAACCGAACTTTTGTAAAAAAATAAGGGACTAAAAACATATTTAACCCAAAAAAAATATAAAATGAAAAAAAATTGCTTTGAGTTGCTAAATGGATTGTAAGTGGATTGACCATGTAAATTCCCATTCTTGATTGCCATGCCATTTTTGATTGATTAATGCATGTCATGCTTAAGTGAAAAACATGATACTTGAGGGAGTGATTGGATAGTGATGCAATTGAGTGTGCCTTAACTTGAATGCATGAACCACGACTTGTTTGAGGTGTTAGAGGACTTAGCATAATTCATGATGTTTGATATGAGCCTCTATTTCTGTCTGGGTGAGGAGTTTGAGCCTTCAACATGATTTTTGTTTTGAGAGTAGCTATTGAGTTATGAACTCTTAGGTTTGCTTGAATCTCGTCTTGGTTTACATGATTAATTTATTCATGAGCATGATAAAGTCACTTTCTTTCAAATAGCTAGTTGGCCAAAAAGCTTACCTAAATGAATTATCCCTTGTTAGTGCCATTGTGCTTTAAGCCTATTTTTGTTGTTTACCTAAATATAATTGCTAAATCCGGAAAAACCAAGTGTCCGCGATGATGGTTAAGTAGATGAATTTGATCGAGGAATTTAGAGATATGAACTTAGGGATAGAGTTAACTGAGGATAAGATCTGTTTGGGCGTGGTTACCATCAGCAATGAGTTCATGAACGAGATCAAGGAAAAGCCAGCACATGATCATTATCTGTAAGAAGTAAGTCAGAGGATAGATGAAGGTAAGGTAACTGAGTTCAGTAGGGGATCAGACGGAGTGCTTAGGTATAGAGACCGAATTTGTGCCAGAGGATATAGAACTTAGAAGGATGATCTTAGAGGAGGCACATAAGAGTAAGCCGAGTTTTCACCCCCGGAGCTACAAAGATGTATCAGACCTGAAGAAGATGTTTTAGTGGCCGAGGATGAAGAAGGAAGGGGCAGAGTATGTTCTGTCTTGCCTAGTATGCCATAAGGTAAAGATTGAGCATCAGAAGCCCACAGGTCTGTTGTAGTTTGGGACGGACCTATAGCTACCAGTGTGGGAGCAAATGTCCCCCACTTAAATGTCAAAAACTTTTCTAAATAAATTATATATATGTGTTTTATTGAAATAAATTACTTAAAAGCAACATAAACTCTCATAAAAAGCACTGAGTTTTGCCTCCATAGCATAAAATTTATGGGTAATTATGATGTATGTTTATATTTTCAGAAATGATATGCTATAATTTTTACGTTGCAAATTTATATATGAGTTTTGCCCCCGCAACATAAAATTCATGGGTCTGTCCCTAGTTGTAGTCCTTGGATATCCCAGAATTGAAATGAGATAATATAGCTCTGGATTTTGTAGTTGGATTACAACGAATTCCTATGAGGCATGACGTGATTTGGGTTATCATTGATAGGTTAACGAAGTATGCACACTTCTTATCTATCGGTGAGAGTTATACCTTGAAAAGGTTGACTCAGATCTATATCAAGGAAGTGGTCAGGCTGTATGGAGTGTCATCTAGCATTGTCTCCGATCGAGATCCTAGATTCACATCTAGATTATGGAGACGGTTGCACAGTGCTTTGGGGACGAAGTTAAAGATGAGTCCTTCTTATCATCCCCAAACAGATGGGCAGTCAGAATGGACAATTCAGTCATTGGAGGATCTTTTGAGAGCTTGTGATTTAGAGCACACTACAGTTGGGATGAGTTCTTGCCTTAGGTTGAGTTCACCTATAATAAGAGTTTTCACAACAGTATCGGGATGGTACCGTATGAGGCTTTGTATGGCAAAAAGTGCAGCACCCTGTTTTACTGGTCTGAGACTAGTGAGAGTCAAGTATTAGGACCGGATGTGGTGCAGCAAACAACGGAACAGGTCAGGAAGATAAGGGAAAAGATGAAGGAAGCACAAGATAAGCAGAGGCGCTACAATAATAAGAGGAGGAGACTCCTAGAGTTCCAGGATGGTGATCACGTGTTTTTGAGAATTAATCTAAAGATCGGAATTGACAGAGCCATGAAGTCTAGAAAGCTCACTCCCAGATTTATTGGACCCTTTCAGATTCTTCGACAAGTTGGTCCAATAGCCTATCATATATCTTTACCACCTAACCTTTATAACCTTCATGACTTCTTTCACATCTCCCAGTTGAGGAAGTATTACCCTAATCCTTCACATGTTCTTGATCCCGAGTCAATATAATTGCGAGAGAATTTGGTATATGAGCCTTTACCTGTTAGGATCGCAGATAGAATGATTAAGGAGCTTCGCAGTAAGCAGATCCCTTTGGTTAAGGTCATATAGGATGATATCACCGGAGATGCTACATGGGAGCGCGAGGCAGATATACAGCAACAATATCTGCATTTTTCTGAGGTAGGTGAATTCCGATACGGAATTTCTTTTAAGGGGGGTAGTGATGTAACATTTGTGTTTTAGAATTCTAGTTTAGATGCTTGTTATGCATGTTCAAGTGTTTTAGATCATGTTTTAAAGATCTAGGATCAATTGGCTTTGAGTTAGACAACCGTGCGAGAATCGGCTTCGCTGACTAGGCAACACGCTAGAACATGCCAGGACTCCACGTCCTAGCACTAGCACGCTCAAGCGTGGCCTTCTGGGTGCTCTAGCATGGCTGGTTAACCAGACATGGACTAGACGTCGATTACACATGGCGAGCATGGAGGAGACACGTGGCTTAAAGGGTGGTGGCTTAACCATTAAGCAGTCTCCACGCTAGAACGTGGGACTACCCAGTGCTCAAGCGCTGGAGCGCTAGACCGTGGGGCAATTCCCACGCTATAGCATGGGCATCGGGAAAAACAAAAATAAAAAGAGCCAAATGATGAAAGTTATAACACTGTCACCATTCGACACCAAGAAGAGAAGAGAGGAAACGGAGATTAGGGAGAGTCCAGAGAAGGGAGAAAAAGTTCCGGAGCTTGGTACGAGTAAACCGGCTAGAGTTATGAGAAATCGACTACATCTTTGCACTCGTAGCAACCATTGCTTTACATACCTACCTTCTTTCTCTTGCTAGGGCTAACGTCAACCTATACTTGTAGCATGCCGACATGCTGACAGCGTCGGTATTGAGGTTTTCCTTTTGTTTGTCTATCGATTTCAAGTTTCATTTTCGTATTAGGGTTATCAACATCGTCTGCTTCGTGTATATGTGTTCAGGATAATTTTCAGAGCCCCAGGGGACCAGAGTGGATGTCTGGAAGATTTGAAAAGGTGAGGAGAGTGTTCGTTTCGTGGTTCCAAAGACATCCACATACATCTCAGATGGGAGAAAGAAGCATCCTATCGTCGGAATCAGCGAAATAACGTAAAGTGCAATAATGGTTGTAGGGCGACCTAAACCCTTCTAGCAAGCGAGTAATTAAACAAAACCAAAATCACACTAGTGACTACCCAGTAGTACCAATGATGATTGAGGATTATAGGTTTGTCGCCATTAAGCTAATTTTATCATTTTCGAGGATGTCTGATTTTACTGTTGTGCTGGTTACTGACCGGATATGCTTATCATGCTATATATGCCTTGCTATGATAACATGTTTATTTTATTATTATTTTATTATGTGTAACATGCTCGGCGTGTTTAACATGCTCTATTTTCTATTTTATGCTTATTTGGTCTTTAGGCGATGATATATGGTATTTTGGAGACATGCATGTTGGGGAGAGTATGATCTAAGATTTAGGTGTACCTCGCCTAACAAAATATGATGTTAAATATGATGAGCTTATGCAATATGATTTGAATATTTGTCTGCGTTTTCTGTGAAAGGTTGAGGCACTACGTTATGACCCGATAAGAGTAAGTGAGACTCATATTAGAATGCATGATGTTGTTCACAGTTGTGTGGGTGGAACACACAAGATTAGCATATCCGATTACAGATGCCGCATATCACGGGCTAGTTCCCTAACGAGAATGACGGAGACTACCGTGATTCTCTTGTAGTCCTTGTCGAGTCGTCCCGTTTCATAACAGGAATGGGGATACTATTATTATATTCTACCACTATTCACTAACGGGAACGGGAGAATAGTTTCATTATTTGAATGAGCACCCTAACAGGAATGGGGGTGTGCAGCGGCATTTATGGATGCGTCGCTTGGACGGCTGACTAGAATCCCTAACGGGAATGGAGGATGTGTGACAGGATTGTAGGTGGTCACGTCAGCATCTAGGCTTAGCTGCATGAGTGCTCAAGGGTAAAGGATGAGTGATTTTGAGGATGGTTGATATCTATATGTGTTGCATGTGGTTGTGCTGTTAGTGTATCTTATGTATGTACCATTTTCCATTACATGATGATAGTATAGTTTCTTATCTTCCTATCCCTTTCTCTGTATGTTTCGTTCTCGGAACGTGGAGCAGAGCTGGTAGAGGAGGATGTCGCATTTACACCATCCTTGGATGACGGAGCCGATAGGGATTCCGATCATGGGGACCATTGAGCTCGAGTTTCACGATGAGAGGGGATGGAGGATTGACCCGGCCGCATTCCTCTTTGTGTATATCGGGCATGTTACAGTCTACATGTGTTTTGGTTATGCACCCTACTCGTGCTTTATAGGAGTCTTCTGTTTGCGACAGTGCGTCTTCCGTTGTATATCGTCGCGGTCTCTAGTATCGACAGATACATCAGCATCGTCGTGTGCTATTTCTGATAGCAACGAGGCGACACCATTAGCACCAACACAGTGAACACCTTGGAGGGTGTACAGATGGAGACGTGGGGGGAGTCAGGGTAGTAGCAGATACCCACGTCATTAGTTGGTGGCCAGAGCGTATGTTAGTATATAGGTGTGTGGTGAACCATTTTTTATGTATTTTGAGTCTGGGTAGGCTTAGTGGAGTGTGGCGAGGTTGTTTTTTGTATCTGGATCTTCTTATGTATTTTGTTATATCAGTTATGACCGTTTATATCAAATGGGGCCCTACTAATGGGGTATCTTGGACATGTTATGATGTTTATTTTTCATATGTTTTATGTTCTATGTTCAAGTTTTTAATATATCGTTTTTCTGTTATACGTCTTTAACGTTAATATCACGATTTAGGCTTAGTTAATTAGGTTTTCTTTAATGGGACATCGGGGTGCCTCATAGGTCAACTATACTTTTTAATGTTTTGATGTATGACAAACTACACAAGTTTTATAAATGAGATATCACTTGTTTAACACCGATCATTTGTACAAGTGTTTTTAAGTTTGACTCATAAAACAGAAAGTCAAGTGATGTAAGGATTGATTTCAAAGAATATCATGAAGATCAAAGATTCAAAGGAGATCACAAAGGGAACAAAGCATCAAGATCAAATCAAATGGATATCTTAAGTTCTTTGATGTCTTTGTAAGGATAGCTCACTTAATTACCTGATAAGCTCTAAAGATATATTGAAAAACTAAGCTTTTAAAAGGACAATCAATTAAGTTTTTCAATCAAGGGATTTTCAAAAGAACTTAGAAAGAAAAGGTAATTTAATTGAATCCATACACCTGTGTGATGCACATCTGTATTTTCAGTTAATTTACCTACAGTAAGTAAAAATATTTCAATACACTTATGCACGCAAGGTGCACACATGTGTATTAATTATATCTTGAGGAAATCACAATATACATCGATATACAAGAAGACCCGTGTATTGTTCCAAACAAAAACAACAGAAATTTGAATTGTGACATAATTGATGTACATGATCGGTGTATATATGTTCATTTGCTGTACTCAAGAACATAAAATAAGACAATCGATGTACACAAGAATGTAATATGTGTATTGTAACGTCCCAAATTACTTTATGGATTGAAGACTGCCCCCACAAACCAACACGAGTCTTTTCAGCGTGCTTTGTCCTCACTCACACGCTTCCTAGGAAAACTTCCCAGGAGGTCACTCACCCCAGAATTACTCCAAGTCACACACGCTTAACTGTGGTGTTCTTAAGTGATGGGCACCCGAAAAGAAGATCATGCCAGGAGCCGCTCCTTGTCCGTGCCTTCTTGCACCGGCGACCATCTCCCGCCCTCGTCGATCAGCATCGGGTGTCACATGCCTACCAGCTTTCGCTTGGTTCGTCCTTGAACCACACCGTATTGGGAGAGGTGCCGCTCTGATACCATTTGTAATGTCCCAGACTGCTTTTATGGATTGGCGACTGCCCCCACAAACCAACACAGGTCTTTTCAGCGTGCGTTGACCTCACTCACACGCTTCCTAAGAAAACTTCCCAGGAGGTCACCCATCCCATAAATGCTCCAAGTCAAACATGCTTAACTGTGAAGTTATTAAGTGATGGGCTACCGAAAATAATATGCACCTTGATTGTATAGGTAGTACCACTCAATTCATATAAGTCATCCTCACCTGTATAGTCTCATACCTACACAGCCTCAAGATCCCTCTCATTCCGGTGTGTAATCGGTTCATTCATGTGCCCATCCGTCGAGCAGCATGCCAGGAGCCGCTCCTTGTCCATGCCCTCTTGTACCGGCGACCATTAACCACCCTCGTCAGCACCGGTTGTCACACGTATTCATGTGTAAAAGTTCAAAGCATACTTAATACACATGTGTACTACATCGATCGACTCGTATCAGAAAATTGAGTAACCATTCTTTTTTTATTCTAACTGATTTTATCACTTGTCCAATGAATCTAATTCTTCAAATTTCTATATAAGGACATTGCGGAAACACTTTTCAACGTCCAATTCACTTAGTATTGTCAATCACGAATCAATACTCGTATTGTTGTAAAGAGAGGGGGAATCTCTCATCTGTTGTACAGGGATAGAAGCAATCCTTGAGGTTTTAGAAAGTGTGCTTTGGTTAAGTTTTCACAAAGGGTAGTGAGGCTTAGAGGTGAAATATTGGAAAGAATTCTGTAAAGTTCTTCAAGTACCTATTGGAAGCTTCCATTTTAGTGGAAAAAACTAACAGTGGAGCGAGGACTGGATGTGGGTTACCAGTGGAGGTAAATGAATCAGGATAAATTCGGTTTGTGCATTCTTCTAACCCTAAAAATCTTAATATTTGTTATATTCATTCTTTCTTGATTAGAAGTGTTTTAATGCAAATGAAATTGAATCTTTATGTTGGAATTCATGATTGAAATAGCCAAAATTATTTGTGCATTACTGTGACAAGCATTGGTCAAGTTGCAACTTGGTTCTTGGAAAAATTGATTTCGAAGATTGGGTGAACACATTTTCAAGAAAACTTCAGGCTTTAGAAAAGTGAAAGAGAAGTTTTTGAAACTCGATTCACCCCCGTTCTTGAGTATGAATCCATAACCAACGAAGAGCACAAGGCTTAACGAGTTGGAAGGTGGCTTATTGTTAATTTGAAATTTGTAGCACCAAAAGAATGGGAAATAAGCAAAAGTGAGCACTACCTTTCTTGAACAAAGTTGTCACACATTTGAGTTCAATCCATTCAGAAGGTTCTCATCAAATTTTAGTTCAATTCATTTAGAGAGATGAGGAATTGTTACCGGAAGAGGGATAAAAGGGAAACTTTTCATCCTCTGATCTAAATGAAAGGAGTGAACTAGAGTCTTTTTATTTTTTACATTTTTTTATTGGCTTAATTGAACTTTTGGTCCCCTTACTATTGACCATACACGATTTTAGTCCCTTTGATTTTTTAGGACATTTGGTCCCCTTATTTATTTTATGTTTTAAATTCGGTCATTTAGTTTAATATTCGTCAATTTTTCAATTATCAATAGAGAGGAACCACTTCTTTAAGTGCATAGAACTTATGGTTGAGTTTTATGAGGAAGGACCCTGTGGTGGAACAAAAAATGTGATCCCGTAAAGGAGGAACGAAACCGATAAATTGCAAAGAAGAATCATTGAATCATATTGAACCAAAGAGGTAGAGGAGGAAGAAGTTCAACCATAGGTTCTATGCACTTTGAGCAGTGATTCCTCTCTGTTGATCATTGAAAAAATTAATGGACATTAGACAAAATTACCCAATTTGCAACATTAAAAAAATAGGGGTACCAAATGTTCTAGAAAAATCTATAGAGACCAAAATTGTACATATCCAATACTAGGGAGACCAAGAGCACAATTAAGCCATTTTTATTTTAATATTTTAAATTTTTAATGACATGCCACTTCATCATTGGTTGTATCTAGTGATGATATGTTGGGTATGTTCCTACCAAGTGTTGCTTTAGCGATGGGATTTAGGGTTATTTGGTATAATCAGTGGCAAATCTTGGGGTAAAACTTTTGGGGGACTCATTAGAACTAGTCAAAATGATGCACTTAAAAATTCACAATTAATCATACATAATTTTACCACTCAAATATATAAGTGAGTGAATATTTAATATGTAAAATCCTAGATAGTGTTTGGTCGTCTTGCAATGGTTCAAATGCGTGTAGGAGATATTAGGAAGTAGGAGTGGACAAATCTGTCCGATCCGACCCGGACCCGATATAACCGGACTAGAAAATGGAAAACGGGCGGGTCTGTGCGGTTGGGCAGGTCCATCGGTTGCCAAAACTGGTTTCATACGGGCTGTAACAGTCGGGTCCGGGAGTGAAAAAACAAACCCATCGGTACCCGGACCCAACCAAATGTATCAAGTTATTATTATTATTTTATATCTGGTTCCCCTTCAATCCTATTGGTTGCCCAACTTCAATCTTATTGGTTATCACATCTTATCCTTATCTGTTAACCCAAAAAACAAATCATATCCCTGTTGGTCACGCTGTCGCCACGCGCCAAAAAGAACGAGCGGGTTTTAAAACTGTAGTTAGGGCGACAACTCGGATGTCGTCTCACACGGACTCTTAAAGTGTTATTTTCCACAAAAATCATTTTTTTTGGGGGGGGGGGGGGGGGGGTTTTTTGGATGCAATCAAAGAAAATAAGACAATGAAAACAGAGCAATAAAATAAGGCAGTTCAAAAAGATTATCAAATAGCAAACAACGATTAATCTACTGTTCTCGAATTCCCACTATCATTGGTTCATGTAATCCCAAGCCCTAAGCAGATTCTAATCCCCTTTCAGTTGTAGCAACAATTAACAACGCAATCGCTACTACGGATATATATTCCTATTCCCGAAATAACAAACTGGGTTAAGCCCTCATGAACTAACGAACATGAATGAACACACGCGAAATAACAAACGCGATTTAGTATAGGAACATAACATCACTGAAACGAATCAATACAACACTACACACTCCTGAAATAACAAACAGAAATGTATAATATGGTATTGAAAAGGGAAAAGCAATTAAAATAGGAATTACAAAACCTCAAGTATATGGAATTCTCATACAGTAGATTAATCTAAGAACTCAGTTCTCCATGACAATAACGAAACACACAGAAAAAATGTAAAACTATGGAGAAGCAAAAGTTGTTCATAATCTGCCCAGACAGCTATTTATAACATTCAGGAATTTTTGCCCTCTCGCGAGGCGAAGCCTCTCTCGCGACGCGAATCTTGTGAACGGTCTGCAACCTTTGGTATTCTCGCGAGGCGAACACACCTTCGCGAGGCGAGAATTGGAAGGGTCTTCTTATTACGCCCGTTATGAACATCAGGGGCCAACCGTGATGCTCTCTGACTTCCAGGCTCGCGAGGCGAATGGATGCTCGCGAGGCGAGACTCTTCAATTTCCAAACTGCCACAGCCGTGACCTTTAGAATGCATAAATCGTGCTGACTTCTGGTCTTCAAGGTTGGATTACTCGAGACGCGAGATCTTCGTCGCGGGGCAAACCAGAGACCTTGCATTTTCTTGGAACAGTCAGCCTTCGGGGTCGCGAGGCGAAGAGCTGTTCGCGAGGCTAACCAGAGAAGATGTCATTTTCACTGTTCTGCTGGCTTTCAGGTTCGCGAGGCGAGACAACTCTCGCGAGGCGAATCACCTGTTTCTTTATTTCCTCAACTTCTACTTAACCTGAAAACAAAGAAATATCTATAAGTGCATTATTTGACTCAAAACTGGATAATTTAACCTAAAACTACTTTAGAGACTCAAAACCTTGCTTGAGGACAATCTAATCTAATTTGGGTGAAAATAGGATATAATTTGCACAAAACCCTGGTCATACTAGCCATAAAACTAGATGAGCCAAAGGCTTATCAAAATACCCCAAACTTAAACTTTGCTTGTCCCCAAGCAAACTAGGACTCAAAAATCAAAAAGACTCAAGACCTGGCAAGCTTAAAAGATTCAATCAACCTTACACAAATTCAAGCAGTTTCATCAAAACAGTTTTCTTCAATGTCTCCCCTTTTCAAACAAAGCAATCCCCACATTCATTTATTCTAAACAATTGAGAATTTCATCATTCAAGCAATCATTAATCTAAGCAGGGGATCTGGGTTACACATAAAAGGAAGATCACCAAATTCAAACAACTGCCTTCCTCACAAGGGAGTTTAGTATTTCACTCAATCGCTCAGCTTGTGTCTAGGCTATCAACATTTCTCTCAATTTCACTTCCAAGAGCACTTCCCATGAATTTGATTTTCATCTCAAAATGATTCCCACAGAAAACATGCATGCAACATCAAAAGGTCTTTTATGGGTTGTAATGAGGCCTGGCTAAGGGAAGGATATACACAAGGAACTAGGCTGAGGACCCTAGGAACTAAGAGAGCATGAAACTTTTTACACTTTGAAATTAAACTCAAGTTCCTTTCTTCATTCTTCTTTTTTTGCCTTGGGTGACTACAGCCTTCTTTTTTTTTTTACAAGCCTTTGGCTCCAATTGTTTCTATTATATTTTTTTCTCAATCCCAACAACACATCACCTTGTAGCCACCCCAAACTTAGTTTCTTGCAACCATTCTCTTATCAAGATTCCATGTTCTCCTAATCCTAAGATCGGGTTAACATGGGTTTTTCAGATTTTAGCTTGTAACATAAGGTTAACAAGAATTAACAATAGGCTAATCAGGCTCAATGGGGCTAACTAAGGAACATGCATTAGGAATTGATTATTTTTAGTCTAAGTAGTTATTTACAAAGAAAACGTCTAAATCATCTGAAGCAAACACATAATCATGCAAACCAAAAAGAGATTCAAGCAAATTCAGGAAAGTGCAACTTGAAAGTGATTTCACACAGTCTAAAACATGTTGGAGGCTCAAAACCTCACCTGGACATTCATGCAAATTGTTTGACAGAGATTCTATCCCTAGTGTGTGCTTCCTATCACCCCAAACTTATCATAAATCATGCCATCATAACAAAATCCCAAAGTTCAGTTTTCAATCATATGAGAATCACTTTTCAAAAACAAAAATCTCTTTTTCAGCCTAGGGGGAATCATCACATAAATCATGCCATCATAACAAAATTCCAAAGTTCAGTTTTCGATCATATGGGAATCACTTTTCAAAAACAAAAATCTCTTTTTCAGCCTAGGGGGAATCATCACATAAAGCATGCAATTAATTTGTGCAAGATCAATCAAAATCCATCAAACTTGCCAACAAAGACTCAACACAACTCCTGAGCTTCTCAAATTATTCAGGAGCTTTATTCAAAGCAAAAAGGAAAAAAACAAAACAAAACAAAACTACAACTAGTTCCCTCCCCCACACTTAAAATATACATAGTCCCCAATGAAACAACATAACAATAAAATCAGAGTGAGGGAAAGGAAAGGGAACTCCCTGATCAAGTGGCAATGTAGGAGCTTCCGCCTGGATCCAATTTCTTGTAGCCTAAGGCCAAAGAGGTAGAGTTCATTCCATGGTCCCATAACTTGCATCCTTGATATATGAGTAAACACTTGACAATGATGGTGACCTTGCTCAATGCGGCGGACTCATCACCTCCTCTTGGGTCAAAGACGACCGCTTCATCAACAAAGTCCTCCCAATAGAATTTGGCTTCAATCCCTTGAACTATCCATGGTGCAAAATCCATTTCCTCTGGTGGCTTCGCAGGGGGAGGTGGAAGATAGGTAGGGAGGGCCTCCGGTGCTGCTTCATATTCTGCACGTTCCTCATGCACTTCATTGACTAATCCATCACCTGCTAAACATGCAGCAATCTCAGTACACACCACACAATGGTTAGTGTTAGTACAATCAGGGCAAGAAAAAATATCATCAAAGCCAGAATTAAATGGAAATTCAGAAACCAAATCATCACAGGTATCATCAATAAGCTCAGAGAGCAACTCCATTTGGAAAACAGAGTGCTCTTCCAGGGGCTGCTTCATAGTATCAAAGATTTTAAACCTCACCACTATATCACCAAACTCCATAGACATGGTCCCATCATCAACATCAATTTTAGTCTTGGCTGTCTTCATGAATGGTCTGCCCAGGATTATTGGTGATTTACTGGAATTTTTCTCTCCTGCCATGTCCAGGATGTAGAAATCAGCCGGGAATATCAAATCATCAACTTGCACCAGCACATCTTCTACCATTCCCATGGGGCGGGCACTAGTCCGGTTAGCCAACTGGATGGTAATACCTGTATACTGCAAGGGCCCAAGATCAAGGTTATTAAAGATGGAGGTAGGCATGACATTTATGGAGGCTCCCAAATCCAACATGCAATTTTCAAATCTTATATTCCCAATAGTGCATGGAATAGTAAATGTGCCCGGATCCTTGCACTTCTGTGGTAGTGCCTGAGTAGGGGTTAAAGCGAAGAACTCTTTCCTCAGTGCAGGCCTAGACTGGATAAGAGCTGAACCATTTCTTCCCAAGTCAACTTTCTCATGATTATTCAACTTCCTCTTGTTGGTGCATAGGTCCTTGGGAGGAATTTTGCATACTTGGGCACCTGCTTGATCACGTCTAGAAGAGGAATATTTACAGTCACCTTTCTGAACACATCAAGAATTTCCTTCTCCTTATCTTCACCACCAATCTTCTTATTATTCTGCAATCTGTGTGGGAATGGGATTGGTGGTCTGTACATTTTCTCAACTTCAACTTCAGCAGTAGGCTCAGGAGTTACCTCAATATGTTCTTCATCCTTTCCAGAGGTGGCCTCAACAACTTTCCCAGATCTCAGATAAATGGCACTCACATTAGGGTTGGAGGCATTGGGATTTATCACTGGCTGTGCAGGCAGCTGGGTTGTTCTTTGACCTTGCTGTATGTTATTCATGGTTGTGGCCAGTTGTCCAATCTGTGTCCTCAAATCTTGAATGCTAGCATTTGTTTTTCTTTGAAACTATGCCTGTGAGGCCTGGAGCTGTCCAACTTGCTGCTGGAAAAGTGTAGTCATTTGTGCATTCATTTGTGAAGTCAACTGTGAAGTCATTTGCTTGAACATGTCCTCCAGTGAAGGTCCAAAAGGTGCAGAAGCTGTCACTTGAGGAGGATTCTGAGGTGCCATCGGTTGTTGTTGGGATGAGTTCCCATACCGCAGATTAGGATGATTCCTCCAGTTGGGATGGTACCTATTGGTGGAGAGGTCTGGAGTGTTGTGTTGGTTCTGACTGTTGCCTGGATTATAGGGATGGACTGCATAGGCTTGAGACAAATCAGAAAATGACCCTTCCTTCAGAATGGGGCATGCATCATAAGGGTGCTCAGGAGAGTTGCACATGCTACACAACCTTGCAGGCTGAACCCTGTCTATTTCCAATTGCCTTACAAAAGAAGTCAGCTCATCCAATCTATTCTTAAGGGCGGCCTGGTTGGAAGATGAACTATGAACCTCATGCACACCTCTTGTCTCAACTGAATTTCTTCTGGTAGTAAACTGCCGGGAATTCAGTGACATATTCTCAATGAGTTGCTTGGCAGCAGCTGGGGTCTTATCAACAAGCGCTCCCCCACTAGCAGCATCCAAAAGATTCCTATCCATCGGCAGTAATCCTTCATAAAAGTACTGGATAAGGAGTTGTTCAGAAATCTGATGCTGGGGGCAACTGGATACCAAATGCTTGAACATTTCCCAATATTCAGCTAGCGACTCATTCCCTTGCCTGATGCCACATATTTCTTTTCTTATTGACGCAGCTCTTAAAGCAGGAAAATATCTTTCTAGGAAAACCCTCTTCAAATCATTCCAAGTGGTGATAGAGTTGGGCTCAAGATACAACAGCCAATCCTTTGCAGCTCCCTGGAGTGAGAACGGAAAAGCTTTCAACTTGATGCTATCTTCAGTGACTCCCTCTGATCTCGAGGTTGTGGAGCATACAACTTGGAATTCCTTCAAGTGCTTGTGTGGATCCTCACCTGCAAGACCATTAAACTTTGGCAACAAGTGAATGAAACCAGATTTTAGTTCAAAAGGAGTATCAGCACCAGGATATGAAATACACAGTCCATTGTAATTTACATCAGGGGCAGCAAGCTGTCTTAATGTCCTCTGGTCACCCATGTTTTCAAAAACAGTTTTGGAATTAGAATCACTACTAGTGCTAGCCGGAAATTCTCTACAGAGTGTGTACAGTGTTCTTTCAATTTCCGGATCAAAATCACACAATTCAGGGCAATTAGACCTAGTAGCCAGACCAATTCAAAACAAAAACAGAAAATAAAATAAAGAAAAGAAAGGAAAAAAAATGGAAAAATAACAAATAAGAGTCCCCGGCAACGGCGCCAATTTTTTTGGTCGCGCTGTCGCCACGCGCCAAAAAGAACGAGCGGGTTTTAAAACTGTAGTTAGGGCGACAACTCGGATGTCGTCTCACACGGACTCTTAAAGTGTTATTTTCTTCAAAAATCAGTTTTTTTTTGGGGGTTGTTTGGATGCAATCAAAGAAAATAAGACAATGAAAACAGAGCAATAAAACAAGGCAGTTCAAAAAGATTATCAAATAGCAAACAACGATTAATCTACTGTTCTCGAATTCCCACTATCATTGGTTCATGTAATCCCAAGCCCTAAGCAGATTCTAATCCCCTTTCAGTTGTAGCAACAATTAACAACGCAATCGCTACTACGGATATATATTCCTATTCCCGAAATAACAAACGGGGTTAAGCCCTCCTGAATTAACGAACATGAATGAACACACGCGAAATAACAAACGCGATTTAGTACAGGAACATAACATCACTGAAACGAATCAATACAACACTACACACTCCTGAAATAACAAACAGAAATGTATAATATGGTATTGAAAAGGGAAAAGCAATTAAAATAGGAATTACAAAACCTCAAGTATATGGAATTCTCATACAGTAGATTAATCTAAGAACTCGGTTCTCCATGACAATAACGAAACACACAGAAAAAATGTAAAACTATGGAGAAGCAAAAGTTGCTCATAATCTGCCCAGACAGCTATTTATAACATTCAGGAATTTTTGCCCTCTCGCGAGGCGAAGCCTCTCTCGCGACGCGAATCTTGTGAACGGTCTGCAACCTTTGGTATTCTCGCGAGGCGAACACACCTTCGCGAGGCGAGAATTGGAAGGGTCTTCTTATTACGCCCGTTATGAACATCAGGGGCCAACCGTGATGCTCTCTGACTTCCAGGCTCGCGAGGCGAATGGATGCTCGCGAGGCGAGACTCTTCAATTTCCAAACTGCCACAGCCGTGACCTTTAACATGCATAAACCGTGCTGACTTCTGGTCTTCAATGTTGGATTACTCGCGACGCGAGATCTTCGTCGCGGGGCGAACCAGAGACCTTGCATTTTCTTGGAACAGTCAGCCTTCGGGGTCGCGAGGCGAAGAGCTGTTCGCGAGGCTAACCAGAGAGGATGTCATTTTCACTGTTCTGCTGGCTTTCAGGTTCGCGAGGCGAGACAACTCTCGCGAGGCGAATCCCCTGTTTCTTTATTTCCTCAACTTCTACTTAACCTGAAAACAAAGAAATATCTATAAGTGCATTATTTGACTCAAAACTGGATAATTTAACCTAAAACTACTTTAGAGACTCGAAACCTTGCTTGAGGACAATCTAATCTAATTTGGGTGAAAATAGGATATAATTTGCACAAAACCCTGGTCATACTAGCCATAAAACTAGATGAGCCAGAGGCTTATCACTTGTCTTTTCCATATTCCCTTATTAATCGTTAACATTTACCAACCCACTAATTTTTCTTCTCGAAATCTCTAAACCTGAGCCTCTATCGTTCAACTTCACTCACCTCAGCCTCTCTCAAGTTTCAATCTCTCATTCCCAACAAGAAACCTAGCACCGCCGCCCCTCTCTCAGCCTCTCCTAATCTCTCGTTCAGACTTTTGTTTTGTATTCTACGAAGTGCGATGCAAACACCTCTTGAATCGTCGCTCCAAATCTGCCAAATCTCATCTCCAACCAGCACTGCCTCGTTCTGCTCTGACTGGTGTTGCTGAGCCGCCTATCATGCCTGTCATCTTTGGTCTTCTACTTCACCGCATCACAGGTCTTACGCTCCGCCGCGAGTCACTACCGTCATCTGCTTCTGCATGTTAAGATCCAGATCTACGAATGAAGAACCATACAGAGAACTGACGAAGAAGATTAGGTGTTTTGGTTGAAAGTCTGAAGCTTTTTGTTAAAAAAAGTTTGCTGCTTTTTGTTTAATTTTGTTTTGTTTTGTTAAAAGATTGATATATTTTGATTTTGGTTTGTTTAACTATTTTTGTTCTCTTCATAGTTCATGTATCTTCTTCTTTGTTTATGATCTTTCTTCTTTACTCTGTTTTTTGCTCCACAACCGTCGGAATCCAACCATCGACCCGTAGACCCGCCACCCGCTTTAATCGATGCCATAAACAGTAGGGAATGGGTTAGCTTTTTTCCTCCTCGGTTTGGTTCGGATTGGCCTGTTTGGGCCCGAACCCGACCAAACCCGACCGTTGTCCAACCTTATTAGGAAGGTTGAAGTAGATATGCATATAAGGAGAAATAATAACCGTTTTGATGGAATTGTTCATCTATTTAAATATTTTTAAATCATTAGGTCTAACAATAATGTTCTAAAAAATAAAATATATGATAGTTTGTAGGCTTTGCATGTAATACGTGTTGTATTGTTCAACTATTTGAATATTGTCAAACCAATAATCTAATAATAATGTTCCACAAAATAAAATACATGATAGTTTATGGACTTTGCATGTAATATATATTGCACAAATTATTTTGAAAGTTTTATATCTAACTTTTTTATATAAAAATTTGAGGAAAAACTTTAAAGGGAAGTCGTGGCTATGCCCAACTTCCAAGAAAATTTGCCTAACGAGGGTTGAATAAGTTATCATACTACTTGTTTAGTATAATTTAATAACATACAATAAATACTTTTATTTGTTAGTTTCGTTTTTTTTTTTTTTTTTTTTTTGGAAAAAAATGTTAGTTTAGTTTCGTGAAAGTAAATAAATAAAAACATATGTAAATATATATATTTTTGGTAACAAAAGAGAAGAACCAAAAAGAACCGTAAAAGGGGAGGCACCTAGTGCCTAACAAATTGCACTCCCATAAAATCAGCTAGTAAAATAACGCCCATCCCATCTGGGGGCTCATCTATGAAGCAAAGATCCACACCACACCTAGCAACCAACTTGGCAAGGTTGTCAGCAGCTTGGTTCCCTTCCCTAAGAGTATGCACAATGGACACACTCCAATCCTGATGCAACAAGTTTTTAATGGCAGAATGCTCATTTCCAAAAGTATGGTAAACATTCAACTCCCTATTAATAAGATCAACAGCATTAAGGGAATCTGAATAACAAACCACCCTTCTAAAACCGTATCTCTAGCAGAGAGAAAGTCCATGATAGATTGCCATTATTTCTGCATGCATTATACATGAAATGCCCATACTACCATAATAGCCATGCAAAAATGAACCTGTTGAGTCCCTCATAATTCCTCCAAATCCCGCATAACCAGTATCAGGGGAGGCACTACCATCAACATTCAAAGCTAAGCTACTGTATCCACATGAGGGCACATCCAACGCACCTGACGCGGGATTTGGGGACCAGAGTTTTAGGGTGTATAGAGAATATTTAGACCTTAATCAATGTCACGTTATCATATTTATATCCTCTATATAACATAAAACAAACTATGGTAATGGAAAGAATAAGTGGAGAGGTAAAAGCGAGAGGAGAGCCATTCAATTGCAGCACGGTGAAACCGCTCAATTATCTAATGAGCTGCTGAGTATTCATTGCCATTTGCGTACATTTTGTTTACTTCTTTAATGCTCTGCTTGGTTCACTACAAAAAAAAAACTTATTTAGCGACCGAAGATTTTGGTCGCTAAACATGATAATTCGGTTGCTATACTGTATAGCGACCGAATTAGCGACCGACTTAAGGGGGTAGCAGAAACCCTGGTCGCTAAATGTTTAGCGACCGAAATTATATTTCGGTAGCAAATCTGCGACCGATATTTCGGTTGCAAAAGTATATATTTCGGTCGCCGTATAGTTGGTCGCATACCAGCTCGCCTAATTTGGTGACCGATATTCGGTTGCTATTTCGGTCGCAAAATTTTGATTTTTTTTTTCCTGTAACGATCCTGCCGACCAAATATAGTTTTTCAACTATTACCCCATTGATTTTTAATTTCTGATATAAACAAAATACACCAATATTTTTTTTAAATAAATAGAAAACATAAATATGATGTACTAACGATCCAAAACACCACAGTCAATATGATCAAGAAAACATATACATTAATTAACGCAAGTTTAATAATGGTTTATAAAAAAAAGTTTAATAAGTATTAATTAACGATCAAAACATAAAAATACACCACAAATAATAAGTACTAATCAAAATATCAAAACTCATCAATCTTCCAAAGGGATGAACATGTAGAAACGAGAACCCCAAGGTACTTAAACTTTGCCAATGCACCAAGTGGACAACAAATACAACTCCCCGATACCATTTGTTTCATTTGCAAAATATGGGCGATCCTCATGGATTACTATATTCCCATTGAACAGATTTCCGCTTTTGTCTTCAATAGTCACAACACGCGGTATTTGTTGTCCCCAACGACGGTAGAATGATCGCGGGATTGAAATCAAATCCTGCAAATACACAAGAACAATTTAGTAAATGATTAGTTTATGCCTTAACCATCATTACGTGAATCCGATCGTTATTCTTAAGTTGATGAGATCATGCACTGGTCTATATGGATGACTGTCTCAAAACATTTAGTCGGGTCCATTTTCTGAGAAAACGATAAGGAAAACAAGTCATATGTCTAAACTTCATCAAGTGATAATAAGAAAAGATGGAAAGATCCATGTAACATACTATCATGTTAAAATAGAACAAAGAAATGCAACTTCACATGCAACTTTACATATTAGCAAACATAGTAGTTTTCGGAAAGCGGATGCTTTTACGTCGTTTTGAAGGATGGTCATAGAGAGGATTAGCATGGTTACTACCTTTGGATGCCAAATGGTGTTTCACAATCATTTAATCATAAGATTGAATAACTTAACTCATAAATCAATCTATCGCTTAACAACTAATGACATAAAACAAAACACATAAACCATTCACATGAGCATTCTATAATCTCTCAATCTATCGCTTAACAACTAATGACATAAAATAAGAATCATAAACAAAATAGTTCTACGAAAAAGTTATAAGGAAAACATCGAACCTATGTCCATACGGGTTTTCAGATGACAAAGAACTATAACATCTCCTTGTAAACAATATAACAAACACCTGTCAAGCAAGATCCTTTAACATATCTATTCTCACATATTGGCATATCAAACACCATCACAAAATCAAAACCAAATTACAATACACATGCAAACAACACATAATTGCAAATGCATGCATAAATATTAAATTATCAAGACACACCCGGCATCTTGCCTTTCGGGCGAGGATACCTTCCTATTGAGCTCAGCTCTCCACTAACAAACAACAAGATATATAGTAGTGATAATAAGAAAAGATGGAAAGATCCATGTAGCATACTATCATGTTAAAATAGAACAAAGAAATGCAACTTCACATGCAACTTTACATATTAGCAAACATAGTAGTTTTCAGGAAAGCAGATGCTTTTACGTCGTTTTGAAGGATGGTCATAGAGAGGTCTTTTCCTACCGGAAGTGCCTAGATAAGCTAGTAAGGATGGTCATCAACAACTATTTCTGAAAAGCTCCATTTCCTAATAAAACAAATGAGTAAAAAACCAGAGTTGTTTTCATAATATTGTGTACAAAGCTGCTTTCTAATGTGAATAATGTTTTAATGATGACGGCCCGTCATGCATGTGCCTGGCAAACTGTGCATAGCCCTTCGTTTTATCTAACCCTATACTTAATCCTTCATTATCTAAGAGACTCGCTTTTGTTGGCTTCAAGAAGAGACTTTCTAATTAAGCTCATGGACTTTAAATTAGTAAATGGATATTAACAACAACAAAGTCATGCCATTTACGAACTAATAACACTTTATCAATTCATTCCAATGCTTATAATGTAAATATATACAAATATGATTCCATAATCATTTCCAAACAAGTTATCAATAAATACATATCAAATTATTCTAATTACATTGATTCATTGTTATTGAAAGATTTTTATTTTAAAGAGAATAAACTATTCTTCATAGCAATCCAAATGTATGAACATGCTCAGATATAAGTACCAGCCTTCAATAAATTTACATCAAATAAGGTACACTCAAATACAATGAAATAGACCATGGTCATTTCATGTGCTTTCTGAAATCATCAATCACCAAAAAGAAGTGATTCAGAAACGCAAGAACCATGGGTGAATAGCCTATCAATAGAATGGTTTAAATTACTTACATAAAGTTATAGACTTCAAGTAACAAATGTTAAATTAAATTAATAGATAAAGCTTGATAACCATATATACCCCTCATATTCGCAACCGTGCAACAATTAATCTTATGACTTCTCTCACAAAACGAAACAAAAAAATGAGATGGGTAATAAATAGGAAACAATTACCAATACTCAAGCAAAAAAACGTAATTGGCAAAGTAGCCACACTTACTCTCCTCGTCAAAACTCTTTGCTCTCCCCGTAATTTTACCTTCTCTTAAGCAACCCGTATCATATTCTTAATTTTCTAGTTCAAACAAATCTCACATATCTCATATCAAAACATATCTTCCACAAATCTCAAGTATTAAATATAAGATATGAATCTATTAACAAGATTAATTACAAATTAATGTCCGTAATATCGGTCTCAATCTCTTTTATCCACAATTTATTGCCATTATCTCTACATCTCTACAACACATCTCAATTAATGTCACCCCTTCATATACCTTTACCAATTCCCCAAACAAGTATTTATAACCCATAAGAATTAAACTTGACAAGTAACCACTAACCACCATAATTTTTTTTTATAAACAAGCAAGTCGTGTACATTAGAAACAATGGTAAGGTCTTATTTTAAACAAATCTCACATCTCATATAATGACATCTATTATATGTATCTTAATATTCATTACATGATATAAATATATGAATGAAAATTGAAAACCACAGTAATTTTTAAATAGGAATTTACATCAACATTAATCACAACTTACATTAGAAACAATGGTAAGGTGTTCTACTCAATCACAGTCACCTATATCACAACTCACATGAAATACACAAGTAGCTCTTCTCAGTAGTAAGCAATAAAGCAAGCAATGAAACAATGAAGCAAAATAAAAAATTATACATAGAGAGTCCATGCATGGTTACCTCAAGGCAAAGCAGGGAATGCACAAACTGAGGAGAGAAGAGGGTAGGAGGAGCTCTGCCCGTGCGTGGTGACCGGAGAGCTACGTATGGCGGCCTGAAACAGAGGGGGTGGAGTATGGCGGCCTGAAACAGAGGGGGGGATTAAAAACAGAGCAGGAAGAGGGGAAAGGAAGAGAGGAGAGGAAGAGGGAAGAGATGGAAGAAGAGGAGGAGGAGGACGGAGGCTTACCGGAGACGGCGGTGGTGGCGGTGCCCACTGCACGGTGGTGGCGGCCTGAACGCGAGGGAGAAGATCGAAGATGGGTGAGGGAGGAAGGAAGAGAAGGCAGAAATGAGGAAGAAGGGGAAGATTTCACGATTTTATGGATTTATAATTTAGCGACCAAAAATAATCGGTCGCTAAATCGGTCGCCAATCACTTAAATAAAAAATGGTCGCTAAATTCGGTCATGGGATGAGTTAATTTGAAATTTGAATTCATAAATTTAGCGACGGAAAAACTCAATCGATCCGCTAACACGCGCGATTTTAATTTTTTTCATGCGCGTTTAGCGACCGAATTAATATCGATGTAAAAATGTAAATAAAATTTAACCGTTGCATTTAATTAATTCGCTATTTCTTGTCGCTAAGAATACATAAAATTTCTGGCTTTCAACCGTTTGCATTTAAGTCGGTCGCTATTTCGGTCGCTAAGAAGGATAAAATTATCGACTTTTAAGTTCCTTCATATAGCGACGGAAATAGCGACCGATAAATTCTCGCTTCGCTCTATTTCGGTCGCTATTTCGGTCGCAGTATTATCTCTAATCACTATTTCATGTAGATCCTACAATCGGTCGCTAGTTCGGTCGCAAAAAGCAATCGAAAAATTCGGTCACTATTTTCGGTCGCTAAACAACCTTTTTTTTGTAGTGGTTGTTGATGAGAAAGCGAGAAGAAAGAGAGAGGCGAGGAAGAAATAGATGAGAAAAAGAGTGGATTTATGTATTGTTTGGTAGGAGAGAAATAGAAAGAAAGAGGAGAGAGAGAGAGGTGTGAATTCTCCAAGGTTGTTAAAACAAGACCAGACCAACCGGTTTGACAGGGAACCTTTAAAAAAATCGAATGATGAAAACCTGGCGAACCAGTATGGAACCGGGAAACCTGGCAAAACCGGTGGTTCATTGGTTTCTAGTGGTCCGAGAAAAAGCAGAACCTCCGACGAGCTACAGGGTGAGAAAAAGCGAGAGGAGGAGATCGTGAAGAACCATGAACGAGTTATGATTAAGCAGAGAAGAGACAAGCAGAACGAACCAGTTGTGAAGAGACGAGCCGAACCAGGCGTGAAGAGACACTGAGAGAGCCGAATCGTATTTTTAGTGTTTTTCATAAAAGAGGAGTGAGAGGTACATGGGAGTTACGGCTGCTGGTTGAAAAATATATGTAGGGTTTCTTTGCTTCATTGCTTGTATTGTGTACAAAAGAAATGGGCTTGAGTTGATAAGGCCCAACTTTAGTTTTTATTTTTTATTTTATGGATAAAAGCATATAAGTTCGTTCGGGTTGATACACCTTGAAATTGGTTTATTTTTTAAACTTATGAGACCAAATACAAAAATTAGTTTTATAAATTCACTAACATAAAATTCGAATATTTTATATTATTTGAAAGAATATGATAATTTAAAATTTATGTTAATATTACTTAATATATAATTTTTTTTAAAAATATTATTTAATTATTATCGGTTCAATCACAATTGAATCATTGAATCTTGAACCGGTGCGTCCACCGATTCAATGATCGGTTCGGTTTTAAAAATATTCGAATTCTCTCGTCTTTTGTTTGGTTGGATAGAAAATAAAAAAGAAAGAGAATGAGTTTTTTCTAAATAGACTATCAAGCCCCAAATAACATTAATAATAATTTTTATTGTGATTTTAAATTTTATATTAATTTAAAAATTCAAGAATTATTTTGTAATAATAAATTTATTTTAATGATCCATAAATAAATATTTTTTTATTTTTGGTAACAAAATGTTTAAAAACAATTTTTTTACTCTCATTATTTCTTCTCTAGGAGACCAAAACCTTTTGTCTTCCATTTCCTTCTTCTTTGTTTCAAGCCTAAGTGAGTCTCTTTCTGTTCCACGTGCTCATTTTCTTCCATTTCCATTCCATTTCCATTTCCATTTCCATTTCATATCTCTTCGATCATAAGCTTATTCAAGTATCTATGGTACTCTTTCTCTTCCACCTTGCAAGACCACCACATCGGGGCCACTGTCCGGGACTGAGCACCGCCGCCGTATGGCCACTGTCGAGGACCATCGTTACCACCGTCTAGAACCGAGCGTCACCATCATAAGCCTGCACCACTGTTTGAGAGAAAGAGTGAAATATGGGTGTTAATTGCTAGAGGGTAAATGGGGAAATGACAAAAAGATGCAGCTTCCTCCCTCTGTTTCTCAGCATGTACGGAGAGAATAAAAATTGGGTGGGCCACCCATTTTATTTCTATCTTCTCTTATTCACTCTCAAACCAAACAAGTTGAAATGTTACTTTCTCTTCTATTTCTCTCTCCAGTCTTTCTTTCTTCTTTAATTCACCTATACCAAACTAAGCAAGTTTCTAAATGGATTCACTGACTAGTGACTTGTGAGTAGGGATGGCAATGGGATGGGGCAAATAGTTCTTCCCAGCATCCATCCTCATCAATATCCATGGATATTGATGCGGGTGGCGGGTTTCCATAGATATTCGTGGGTATTTAAGAGTCTAGAATAAATGGAAAGAAAATAAAATTATACAATATATTATAAAAATATATTATATTAACATTATATAATATACTATATGTATTTTTTAAAAATTATTATTATGGGTTTAACCACTAAAAAGTATGAAATAATAAAAAGGTAAAGTTTATTTCATCTCAAAGTGATAGAAATTGGCATAATATATATATATATATATATATATATATATATATATATATATATATATAATAAAATAATATTTATTATGAATACGCAGGTATTCGTGAGGCAGGTAATATGATCCATATCCTCATTTAATAGCTATTCATCTACTGCCTATTACGGGTAATCCATGCGGGTATCCGTAGTGCGGATAATTTTGCCATCCCTAATTGTGAGCTAAATATATGTTGATGTTTTGGCAAAACCTCAAAATATTCCATTTCGTTTAAGAATTTTAATTAACAAAATAAACAAAACGAAGTAAGGAAGTGTGATGGGCCAACCCGACTTCCCAGGTATAATAAAAATAAAAATAAATAATTTTTTCACCTAAGACAAGTCTGCCTTCACGGGTTAGATTTCTCATCTTCAATAACGAGTATTTTGGTAAGTAATATGGAGGCGTCTTCGGTGCACCACCCTCCTTAGTGGAGCAGTGGTGTACCACCCAGCTGTCTAGATGTCCACCAATGGGGTGCCAAGTATATTATTATGTGTTCGGTTTGACATTTCAAAGTCAGTTGTAGACAAAGATTGTATATGATAGTATTTTGGCATGTAAATACATGTATATGTGTTGTATTCTTCCATCAAAATAAGTTTAACTAATATAAATTAAATGTTGTGATTTTGTTTTTTAAAGTTTCGTTGAATTTTTTTTTTTTTTTTTGAAAAGGAGAACATATCTTTTTAACCAAACTCTGTTCATTCATGGTGGCGGCCCCGGAGACCGGCGGATGGACGTTGCCGAAAAACAAATTACAACTTCCAGATTTGTGAATGTGGGTGTTTACGGATTCTTCAAATTCCATTGTAGCTTCATATGTTGTACCCGTGCGGTCTCCCTCCGTTCAGCCGCAGTCGGCCACCATCCTCCACCTCTTTCCCTCTTCCCTTTTCCTTCCTCTTCTCTTCCCCTCGCCGCCGTCCGCCACTGCAGCGGCCTCCTTTTCTCTCTCCCTCCTCGCCGCCGCCATGCGCGACATCCTTTCTCTTTCTGCCGCCGCGCGAAACGAGCTCTCTCCCTGCGACGGTGTGCGCGGCCTCCCCGCCGACGGCGCCGCTGGTGGCAAGATGCCACTAATGAAGATAAGGATAGCAGAGAAACTAACTCTGTGATGTCGTGTGATCCGGCAAGTGTACCAGATTCGTCGCCAAGTAATAAAAAGATATCGATCCCACAGAGACCGTGATCTCAAATCACAACTAATCATCAAATCGATTAAACTGGACTCTATAAAATAGGATTTTAATTTTTGAAATAAGAGATAACTTGGATAAGGAATGCAATCAAGTAAAACAGAAAACAAATCAATTTATGGTTTTTCAGATCTAAATGGATTTCTAGGAATTGGGTTACCAACAAGATTGTTCATGTTACTAAATTGATTACCCCTTGTTAATTATCGAAATTGCCTTGAAGGCGAATTTATCATCTAATAGTTAATGCTCCCACTCGGGTTACAAAAACCGTGCCCAATTAAACCAACCCCTACTCTCGTGGTAGTCGAATTTAGATTGAACCCTTTGCGCTTTGTGACAATTCGTTGATCCTCGAAGGACCTTTTCTAACTCTCGTGATTTAAGTCCTAAGTCTGATTCTATAGATCTGATACCTAAGTTCACCGCTAGGTTCCTCCTTAGAATATCTATGACACGCAAACAAGTGGCCACCGAATTCACGAGTAATTAAAACACTAGAAATCAGATCTAAAGCAAAATCGCAATTAACAAGAAATTGAAATCAATTCATAACATGAAAACAGATCTTGGGCATAGCCCCAATCCCTAGAACTAATGCTACTACTCAAGCATTGCCATGGTTATGACAAGCTTGGTTAACAACAACATAAAATAAAATAAGAGAAGAGGAGAAGAAGAAGAAGAAGAGAGATCCTAAATTATTGCCTAAGTGTAGTAGCCCAAAAATCTTCCTTTGCCTCTGCCTGGATGCCTTATTTATAGATTAGGGAAGTTTGAATCCCAATCTAACACAAATTCAGATCAAAATCGGTTGCTTCATATCCAAGTAATGCGCGTCACGGTCGTGATGGCCATCACGGCCAGGCCGTGACGGATTCTGCCTTGGGTGTTTCTTCAGTGATTGGTCTGTCACGACCGTGATGCTCATCACGGCTAGACCGTGATCAGTTCTTCCTGTGAGGGTCTGGTTCAGCTGACATGTCCATCACGGCCGTGATGGACATCACGGCTAGGCCGTGACCAGTTCTGACTTCAGTCTTCTTTCTTTTTAGCTCTGCTTGATCATGGTCGTGATGGTCATCACGGCTAGGCCGTGATGGGCTCTGTTTGGCTCATTTTCTTCACTTTTCAAGCCCCATCTTCATCCAAGCTCCATCATGGTCAATCTTGAGCATTTTATCCTTAATTCCTGCAAAATCACACCACAAAACCGCCTTACCCGTTCCAAGGTAAAAACTAACAAAAATCAAATTAAAAATGCCTAAACTATATGAAAATGCATGCAAAATGATAAGTAAATATGAGGTGGAATCACACTCATCAAATCACCCCAAGCTTAAGACTTTGCTTGTCCTCAAGCAATAACTAAGGCCAGAAAAGATAATCAATCAAAGCATGGATAGTGAACCAAGAACCCGAGTAACTAATCCAAGCAACAGGCATATTCAATAAATACCCAAGAGACAATCAATTTAAAGTCCAATTAGAAGCTTAGGTTCCCTAAATTCATATTCTCATTGATTCGGGCACTCTTCTCACCTCATTCAGGTGTATATGACAATTCGCTCAATTTCCCCAAGGAGGGTATTCTACCATAAGCTTGATTATCAACCAAATCTCTACTTTATTAATGAAAACACATAAAAATCAAGAGGTATTTTACTTTGGTTGTAACGAGGCCATGGGATTAATCGTTAGGTGGGGAAATCAAGAAAAGGAAATTTCAAGAAGGCTAAACAAAATATCAACATTGCAAAGCATGACACCTTCTAAAATACCTTTTTTGGGCTTTGATTCATCTTTCCACCTTTCTTTCTTTCTTTTTATTATCCCCTTCTCCTTTTTTTTTTTGTTTATTTTATTTTATTTATTTGGAGAAGGAGAGATTTTCATCTCAAGAGAAATATTTTTCTATCTTTCTCATCCCACAATTTTTCAACTACCTTTTTACCCTTTTTGCAATACTTTAAAAGGTGCCATATCAAGCATCATTCCTCAAAATATTTCAAGGTACCAATAAAAGTATTTCGTTCTTTTAGGCTCAAAATTGGGCAACTAAGGGGTAGCATTTAATCAATCAAAGCTTAGAAGGCCAGAAAAATACCTAGTGCCTCAATCATTTTCAAAAATGTTTTCAAAATTTTTTAAGTTTCAAAACGGTTTCAAGTCAAGTTCTAGAGAATACAATCCAAGAGGAATAAAACACTCTATCACAAAGAATGGGGTAGATTTAGTAAGTACCCCTTTTAGGCTCAAAAATCTCACATTTAGTAGTTTAAAATCATTGAGAAACACAAATTTAAGGAACCACATGCTAATTATCAACTATCAAAAGATCATCTCAAGAATTTTTATTTTTAGCCTTATCACAAGAATAAAAAATTGGGTTCAAAAATTCACTATCTCAATTCATTTGGCACCAAGTTCTCACAATTGGATGCATAATCTAAGCAAGGGGGTAATCTAATCATGTGATCATGCAAAACTATGCCTATATGAATGCAACATGAAAAATGCAAAAATGCAAAAATTTGCAAAAATACCCCTATCCCAAGCTTAAAAACTTACATTGTCCCCAATGTAAATAATCAAGTCGAAGAGAGGAGAAAAATGGAACAACTCACCGAGGTGATAGCAGGTGCTGGCTCACATGCCAGTCAAAAGCTTGTTGGAAATTGTATCACGGCCGTGAGGCTCATCACGGCTGGGCCGTGATCAATTCTGGTTTTCAGGAGCTGGCCTGTCACAGCCGTGACCTGTATCACGGTTTGGCCGTGATACTCTCTGATCTTTAGGGTCCTTCCCATCACGCCCATGACGCTTATCACGGCTAGGCCGTGATCCTTTCTGGTCTTCTTGGTTAGTGATCAGCCTCTGGCTAACTAGTTTTATAACTAGTAAGATCATGGTTTTTGTGCTAATTATCTGAGTTTCGATCTCGTTTTAGCCCAGATTTGGATTTGATCGTCCTCAAGCAACGTTTTGTGTTTCTTAAGTAGTTTAGGACATTTTAGTTAGTTTTTTAGTCAAATAAAGCATTCACTGTTATCTCATGTTTTCAGGTTAAAAAGGGAAGCACTTAAAGTCAAGAAAATGGAGAAAGCAGTGGAAAATGCAAGTCTGGAAGTTTTCGCCTCGCGAGGAGCTACTCGCCTCGCGAGACTGAAGACCAGCCTGAACAGCAGAATGTCATCCTTTCTGTCTCGCCCCGCGAACCATGTCTTGCCACGCGAGCCTGAGGACCAAAAGCTATCACGGCCAGGCCCTGATACTCATCACGGGCGTAATGAGAAGATCCTTTTCTGTCTCGCCACGCGAATCCCTGTTCGCCTCGCGAGAATCCAAATTTGAACTGGCGCCATAATTAATATTCGCGTCGCGATAGGCTATTCGCCTCGCGAGCGCGCGCAGATTCTGAAGGGTATAAGTTGCTGTTTTAGGGCAGATTGCAGGGAGTTTTTCAGCTTCTTTTCTTTTTAGAATAGTGACGGCTGCGAAATTGTTCGTAGGTTTTTGTCATAGTTGTTAATGGAGAACTAGTCTCCTTGGATTGATCCGCTGTAATCGGTTCCACTGACACTTGAGGTTCTGTAATTCCCGAACTCATTGCTTTTCTCTTTCAATAGCCATGCCATATGTTCTGTTTGCTTAATTCAGGATTATATAGAATAGCTATTGATTTATTTCGATGATTGTATGTTTCTAAACTTAATCGCGTTTGCTTAATTCGCGTGTGTTCATTCGTGTTTGCTTAATTCACGAGGGCTTCACCCTGTTTGCTTAATTCGGGAATTAGGGACATAAATCTCATAGCGGTGATTTCGCTTGTTAATTGCCGCTACAGTCGTAAGGAGATTAGAATCCGCTTAGGGCTTGGATTTATATGAACCAATGATAGTGGGAAACCGAGAGCAGTAGATTAGTCGTTTCAACTATTTGATAATCATTTATTTGCATTCTTTTCTTAACTGTTTTCTTAATTTAATTTCAAATTCAAAACCCCCCAAAACTGACTTTTCTGTTAACAACAATCCAAGAGTCCTTGTGAGACGATACTCGAGTTGTCGCACCCTAACTACATATTTTTACAAACCGCTCGCTTTTTGACGCGCGCGCGACAGCGTGTCAAAATTGGCGCCGTTGCCGGGGACTCTTGTTGTTATTGACAGAAATTAAAAAAAAAAACTTTTGCATTGCTGAATTAGTTACGGCTGCTTTGTCTGGTTGTGAATCTTAGTACTTCCCATGGATAATTACATGCATGGTTATATGCCTAATGTTGATTATAAGCCACCACCATGCATATATTATCCTAACTTTGATGGAGGTTATGAGTTTAGCAGTGATTTTGGCATGTTTGGAGTGAATGGTTATTCTAGCCAACATGGTGAAGGACAAGGCAGCTTGGATGAGATTGCCTCTTTGGTGCATCAAATGACAATACGCGAGCAGCAATATCAGCCTGAGCCTACGCCAGTCCAGCCCAATCTGGAGGAATTGGTACAACAAATGGCAGAGCACACTCTTTAACTCCAACAAGCAAGTTTTCAGGAAATGGCACAAGGCATGCTTGAATACCAACGGAGGACAGAAGCAAGTCTTCAGGATTTGGCCGCTCAAATTGATCACATCGCCTCCGCCTTGACCACACTGCAAACTCAACGTCTCCTTGAAGAACATACAGATTCACAAATAGTTGTTCTTGACAATACTTCTTTTGAACATGATTTTGATAATAATGTCAAGAACACTATTACTGATGAACTGTGTGTTGAATTTCCAGACATTCAAGCCTTTTCTGATTCAGTTTGTTGTACTATATGTACTGACTGTACTAACACTAACCCTTGTGTGGTGTGTGCTGAGATTTCTGCATGTATAGCAGGTGATGGATTTGATAATGCAGTGAGTGAGAATCGTGCAGAAGTTGAAGCGGCACCAGAGATCCTCTCTACCTATATGCCACCTCCCACTGTGGAACCACCAGCGATGGAGTTCAAGCCTCTGGATTTTACACCCTTGGATATGAAGGCACTATGGCAAGTCCAAGAGGTTGAACCCCATTTTTATTGGGAGGACTTTGTTGACAAGGTTAACAAGGAGGTCATCTTTGACCCAAGAGGGAGTAAGAAGCCCGCCGGACTTGGCGGGGTCACCATAATTGTCAAGTTCTCACCTCCATATCAAGGCTGCAAGTTAGGGGACCATGGAATAAGCTTCCGTCCCTTGTCTATCACTTGGGCCTTATGCTACAAGCCATGGGATTCGGGAGGATCATATTGCAATTTGAGCATTCCTTGGCCGATGTATCACAGACAGTGGGATCCCGGTGGAACCGCCTCCATGAGTTTTCTCTAAACCTTACTCTTTTAAATCATCCTTGCTTTGTTTCTGTTTTGTTTTCTTTTAGCTCTTGAATAATTTGAGAAGATCAAGAGTATGTGTGTGAGTCTTGTGTCGGTGAGCTTGTTGGTTTTTGATCAAAATTTGCATAGATGGATTGCATGATATTTGTTGACTGTTGATGATTTTCCCCCTAAGTCTTGAAATTTGAAAATTGATCCCCATTTGAAAAATTGAAAATTAAACTTTGAGATATTTTGTTGCGATTGCATGATTTATGATAAGTTTGGGGTGAAGGGATGCACACACTAGGGATCGAATCTCGGTCAAACAATTTGCAAAATTGTCCGGGTGAGGATTTGAGCCTCCAACATGTTTTTAACTGTGTGAATCACTTTTGAGCTGCACTTTCCTGATTTTGCTTGAATCTCTTCATGGTTTGCATGCTTATGTGGTTGCATCAGATGATTTAGGCAATTTTCTTTGAATTAACTACTTGGCCTGAAAAGAACCATCCCTAATGCATGTTCCCTAGTTAGCACCTTTGAGCCTAATTAGCCTATTGTTTCATGATGACCCTATGTTACAAGCCGAAAAATATGGAAAGACCATGTAAACCCAATCTTAGGATTAGGAGGGCATGGAAGCTTAGCAAGAGAAGGGTCGCAAGAAACTAAGTTTGGGGTGGCTTCAAGGATATGATATGTTTTTTGGGATTGAGAAAAAGAAAAAAAAAATAAAGGTTGGAGCCAAAGGCAAAGAAAAAAAGAAAGAAAAGTGCAAAAATGTCAAAAAGGGTATTAGAAGAAAAAGGCTGTAGTCACCCAAAGCAAAAAAAAAAAAAATGGGAAAAGGAACTTGAGTGGGAATTCAATATGTCAAAATGCTCATGCTCTCTTAGTTCCTAGGGACTTAAGCCTAGTACCTTCGAATATCCTACCCTTAGCCAGGCCTCATTACAACCTTAAAAGACCTTTTGATGTTGCATGCATGTTCTCGTGGGAACTTTGTTTGAGATGAAAATCAAATTCATGGGAAGTGCTCTTAAAATGTGAAATTGAGTGAGAGGTTGATAACCTAGACAAAATTGAGCGACTGAGTGAAACACTAAATGCCCTTGTGAGGAAGGCAATTGTTTGAAATTGGTGATCTCCCTTTTGTGTGTAACTTGGATCCCCTGCTTAGATTAATGATTGCATGAATGATGGAATTCTCAACTGTTTTAAAGTAAATGAATGTGGGGATTGCATTGTTTCATGAGGGGGAAACATTGAAGGGAAATCGTTTTGCTAGAATTGCATGAAATCTGTGCGAAATTGATTGAATCCTTTGAGCTTGCCAAGTTTGAGTCCTTTTTGAGTTTTAGTTTTCTTGGGGACAAGCAAAGTTTAAGTTTGGGGTATTTTGATCAACCTCTGGCTAACTAGTTTTATAACTAGTAAGATCATGGTTTTTGTGCTAATTATCCGAGTTTCGATCTCGTTTTAGCCTAGATTTGGATTTGATCGTCCTCAAGCAACGTTTTCTGTTTCTTAAGTAGTTTAGGACATTTTAGTTAGTTTTTTAGTCAAATAAAGCATTCACTGTTATCTCATGTTTTCAAGTTAAAAAAGGAAGCACTTAAAGTCAAGAAAATGGAGAAAGCAGTGGAAAATGCAAGTCTGGAAGTTTTCGCCTCGCGAGGAGCTACTCGCCTCGCAAGACTGAAGACCAACCTGAACAGCAGAATGTCATCCTTTCTGTCTCGCCCCACGAACCATGTCTCGCCACGCGAGCCTGAGGACAAAAAGCTATCACGGCCAGGCCCTGATACTCATCACGGGCGTAATGAGAAGATCCTTTTCTGTCTCGCCACGCGAATCCCTGTTCGCCTCGCGAGAATCCAAATTTGAACTGGCGCCATAATTAATATTCGCGTCGCGATAGGCTATTCGCCTCGCGAGCGCGCGCAGATTTTGAAGGGTATAAGTTGTTGTTTTAGGGCAGATTGCAGGGAGTTTTTCATCTTCTTTTCTTTTTAGAATAGTGACGGCTGCGAAATTGTTCGTAGGTTTTTGTCATAGTTGTTAATGGAGAACTAGTCTCCTTGGATTGATCCGCTGTAATCGGTTCCATTGACACTTGAGGTTCTGTAATTCCCGAACTCGTTGCTTTTCTCTTTCAATAGCCATGCCATATGTTCTGTTTGCTTAATTCAGGATTAAATAGAATAGCTATTGATTTATTTCGATGATTGTATATTTCTAAACTTAATCTCGTTTGCTTAATTCGCGTGTGTTCATTCGTGTTTGCTTAATTCACGAGGGCTTCACCCCGTTTGCTTAATTTAGGAATTAGGGACATAAATCTCGTAGCAGTGATTTCGCTTGTTAATTGCCGCTACAATCGTAAGGAGATTAGAATCCGCTTAGGGCTTGAATTTATATGAACCAATGATAGTGGGAAACCGAGAGCAGTAGATTAGTCGTATCAACTATTTGATAATCATTTATTTGCATTCTTTTCTTAACTGTTTTCTTAATTTAATTTCAAATTCAAAACCCCCCAAAACTGACTTTTCTGTTAACAACAATCCAAGAGTCCTTGTGAGACGATACTCGAGTTGTCGCACCCTAACTACATATTTTTACAAACCGCTCGCTTTTTGACGCGCGCGCGACAGCGTGTCAGTTAGCTCCTCACGGCCTGTGACCACTGTCACGGCCTACGCGTGATGACTTCTGACTCAATTTGTCCTTGGCCTTTTTGAGCTTCCTTCCTTCATAACCTGAAAACACTTGGCAAGCCATGAATTAGTGATCTTTCTTTTCTTATCTTCTCAAATTATTCAAAAACAAAATTCAAAAACAAATGAAAAAGGGAAAGAAAATTTGGGTTGCCTCCCAAGAAGCGCATATTTACGATCTTAAGCTTGACCATACTTCTTTCAATCAACCGGGGTCAGCTGGGTGTAGAAGTGCAAGTACACTTATCTTCCATGAAAGTCCTTCAAAGAGCTGATTTCGCTCATATGGCCAATTTCGCTTTCGCTTTACTCTTTTCACTCTGAGTTTCATGGCCTTACTCCCTCCCGGTGGAAGTTTTGTTTCCACATGATGAGCTACTCCAACTTCATCACTACTAGGTGCATCATTTGCCATGCAAATCTTCGGAGTTGCTTCCATGTTGAGCTCTTCCTTTACCACTGGAGACGTTATATCAATCCTGCACACATGACTCTCAAAAGGAGCGTTGTTATATGAGTTAGTCAAATAAAAATCTACCCTACCTTCCTCTACCTTCAGAGAGAGTTTGCAATTCTTTACATCTATTATCGCTCCAGCGGTGGCCAAGAATGGCCTTCCTAGGATGATGGGGAATTTAGAATTCCCGTTCGCATCTAATACCAGGAAATCGGTAGGGATGAACAATTTCCCTACCTTTACGGGAACATTCTCTAGTATGCCTAGAGGAGTTTTAGTTGAGCCATCCGCAAATTGTAACGAGAATTTGAATGGACTCAACTCCTTGGTTTCCAACCTCTCCAAGATAGTAAGCGGCATCAAGCTCGCACTAGCCCCTAAGTCACATAAGGCTTGGTCGATTTGCACTTCTCCAATTGAGCAAGCGATAGAGAAACTACCTGGGTCTTTCAGTTTAGGAGGCATATTAGTTTTTATCTTGACATTGTGCTCCTCAATTAAGCTTTTAGTTTCTATTTCTACTTGCTTTCTCTTGACCAACCTTTGTGGGAAAGGTATTTGGGGTTGGTAAGGTGGTGGACGGATGTATTTTGGCTCTGTCTCTTCAACTTCGCTCATGTTCTCCTCTAGTTACACGTCCTTTTCAACCACCCCAAGCTTATCATACCTCAAGTATATGGCATTACAATGTTCATTGGGATTTGCTTCGGGTTTCCCCAGGAACGTAACCTTAGGTCTAGAGTATGTGCTGGCTTGTTGGGCAATCTGAGTTTCTAGCATCTTGTTATGGATGGCTAAATTATCTACCTTAGATGCTAGCTCTTTTATTGCCTCGTTGGCTGTCCTACCTTGTTGCCTAAACTCTTCATTTTGTTTTGTTTGAGTTTCAACAAAACTTTCCAAAAGAGACTCAAGTTTAGACTTTTGTACCCGAGGATACCCCGATGCGGGTTTCCTATTACCTTGGCCTTCTTGGAACTCGTGGTTCAGCGTGTTGCTGTAGTTCCCGTACGAGAGGTAAGGGTTGTTCTTCCTTCCTTGGTTGTAAGAATTTGGGGGAGCATAATTTGGCAACTTCGGGTTCGTGTCGTATAAGTTGTGACAAGAGTTCACTTGTTACCCCGAAGCGCCGGATCCATGAGCAATACCACGTGGGCACTCCATTATGTCATGTCCCCGCATTCCACAAATCTCACAAACAATGTTAGTAGCACCAATTGAACTCACGTTAGCCCTTTCAAGCTGAACAAAGTGTTTGTTCAGTGAGTCAATTTTAGACATAATAAGATCTGTGCTATTCATTTCAAACTTACCCCCCGAAATCTTTTTCGAGTTATTACCTCTTTCTGAACCCCATTAGTGGTAGTTGGTGGCCACGTTTTCAATGATGTTGAATGCCTCAGTCAGAGGCCTACTCATAAAGGCTCCACCAGCTGCGGAATCAAGTGACACCTTCGAAGAGTAATCCAATCGGTTGTAGAAGGTGTACACTAATAACCACCTCTCGAGTCCATGATGTGGGCAAGACTCCAGCAATCCCTTGTAGCGATCCCAAGCTTCGGATAAGCATTCTCCATCCTTTTGGAAGAAGTCGGTGATCTGGGCTCGTAGGTAAGCCGTCTTGGATGGAGGGAAGAATTTCTCCAAGAATGCCTGCTCTAGTTGGTCCCAAGTCGACAAGGTATTAGCGGGCACTTGCTTCAGCCAAGCTTTTGCCTTTCCAGTAAGAGAGGAGGGGAACAACCTCAAACGAATAGAGTCAATCGAGGCGCCTTGAATTCTAACTGCATCGGTGAACTCCAAGAATGTCTCCATGTGATCAGTTGGATCCTCCGAGGGCAATCCTCCTTTGTGCTTTGTGACAATTCATTGATCCTCGAAGAACCTTTTCTAACTCTCGTGATTTAAGTCCTAAGTCTGATTCTATATATCCGATACCTAAGTTCACCGCTAGGTTCCTCCTTAGAATATCTATGACACGCAAACAAGTGGCCACCGAATTCACGAGTAATTAAAACACTAGAAATCAGATCTAAAGCAAAATCGCAATTAACAAGAAATTGAAATCAATTCATAACATGAAAACAGATCTTGGGCATAGCCCCAATCCCTAGAACTAAAACTATTACTCAAGCATTGCCATGGTGATGACAAGCTTGGTTAACAACAACATAAAATAAAATAAGAGAAGAGGAGAAGAAGAAGAAGAGAAATCCTAAATTATTCCTTTGCCTCTGCCCAGATGCCTTATTTATAGATTAAGGAAGTTTGAATCCCAATCTAACACAAATTCATATCAAAATCGGTTGCTTCAGATCCAAGTAATGCACGTCACGGCCGTGATGGCCATCACGGCCAGGCCATGACGGATTCTGCCTTGCGCGTTTCTTCAGTGATTGGTCTGTCGTGGCCGTGATGCTCATCACGGCTAGGCCGTGATCAGTTCTGCCTGTGAGGGTCTGGTTCAGCTGACATGCCACGGCCGTGATGGACATCACGGCTAGGCCGTAACCAGTTCTGACTTCAGTCTTCTTTCTTTTTAGCTCTGCTTGATCATGGCCGTGATGGTCATCACGGCTAGGCCGTGATGGGCTCTGTTTGGCTCATTTTCTTCACTTTTCAAGCCCCATCTTCATCCAAGCTCCATCGTAGTCAATCTTGAGCATTTTATCCTTAATTCCTGTAAAACCATACCACAAAACCGCCTTACCCTTTCCAAGGTAAAAACTAACAAAAATCAAATTAAAAATGCCTAAAATATATGAAAATGCATGCAAAATGATAAGCAAATATGAGATGGAATCACACTCATCACTCTGCCAACCAATTCTGTTACAGCTAAAACTGATTATGATATTTGATGATATAGTTATTGGATTTTAATCTCTTTTTCTGTTATTAGTGATAACTGATAAGTGATAGGCCTAGCTTAGTTTGTTGAGGAGTTTGTTATGTCAACTCCTATAAATGTAAACCATCTGGTTGATGAATAATCTATGAGAAACGTCTAAAGCATTCAGCATCTTTGTTTTTCATCCATCTTTCATTATGGAATCAGAGGGCGATCCAGAGGACTCTGATAAGAAAGACAACCCCAAAGGTGTCAAGTCCCTTGGCGACTCATCCAAAGGTCTCAAATCTGGCACCATGATTCCTTCAGCCTATCAATTGAATCCATCAGACAATCCTGGAACCCCTCTTGTAGCAGTACTACTAAAAGGAGACAATTACAGAAATTGGGCAAGATCCATGAAGACTGAATTAAGGGCAAAAACGAAGTTGGGTTTCATTGATGGTTCAATCAGGAAACCTTCCCAGACTTCAATACACTACCAAGATTGGGACAAAGCGGATTCAATGATCACAACTTGGATAGTAAATTCAATAGATCCTGCACTACATGGAAGCATCTCACATGCCACGACAGCCAGAGATATATGGCTCGATCTTGAGGAACGCTTTGCCCAAACAAACGCTCCCCGCGTGCATCAACTATGGCGTGATTTGTGCTTGATGCAACAAGAATCAAGTACAAATGTATCAGATCATCACACAAGATTCAAAACTATTTTTGATGAGCTGAGTGAGTTGCAGCCTTTGCCCGAATGTACTTGTGGTGCTTCTAAAGAATTAGCACAAAGAGAAGAAGATCAACGAGTCCATCTTTTCCTGGGAAGTTTGGACAATGACCAATATGTTCATATAAAGAGGACAATTCTCAATTCAGAACCTTTGACTTCCCTTAGGCAAGCCTTCAATCACATCCAAAGAGAAGAGTCGGGGATCTTGGCTGAAATAAGCAGAGAAGTAAAGCATGATATTGGTGCTGCCTTTCATTACTCCAAACCTGAAGCGGGTGCAGCGTTCTACTCCAACAGAAATAGGAACAAAGACTCCAAAGATGGTCCAAAACCAAAGTGTGATCACCGTGGAAAGCTTGGACATGAGAAATCCAAGTGTTTTGAGATTGTGGGATATCCATCTTGGTGGGATATGACCAGAATGAACAGAAAACACACCACAAATTCAGGGGGAGCATAACTAGCTTGGGCAGAAAATGGTGGTCAAAGCAGGAACACAGCTCAAGAAGGACACAATGTTGCACTTCATGGAACTCGCAACAACACATCAAATAATCAACAAGAATACATGTCTGGTAATAAGCTTATTTTTGGCAAAAATAGTTGGGTGCTGGACAGTGGAGCATCCCATCATATGACTCCATTGTACCATCTGCTCAACAATGTGTGTGATCTTGAAGAGCCTTTGCATATTATAGTTCCTACTGGAGCTGTTGTGATTGTCCAAAAGAAGGGCAATGTGACTCTTAATAGTAACATAACTTTATTAGATGTGCTCTTTATACCACAATTTAGCTGCAATCTGATTTCTGTTTGCAAATTATCAAATGACATGAATTGTGCAGTCACTTATTATCCTAATAATTGTGTGATATAGGACCTAACCAGGAAGAAGATGATTGGATCATGTGATATGTGTGATGGGGTGTTCTTGTTAAAGACAATTGAGGAAGGAGCATTATTGGCAACCTATACTCAAGACAAGAATTCTCTATGGCATGCGATAATGGGTCACCCTTCTAACCATTACATGTCTAAGCTGTCTAGATACATTAGATTTACTTTTGATGCAAATAAATTGGGATGTTGTGATGCATGTCATCGTTCCAAACAGTGTATGATAACTTTTCCTTTAAGTACCAATAAAGCCAATAAAATATTTGAGTTGATTCATTGTGACTTATGGGGAAAGTACAACACAAGATCACACAATGGCTCACACTATTTCTTGACAATAGTAGATGATTATTCTCGTGCTACATGGGTTTATCTATTAAAAGATAAAACAGAAATAGCAAACCATCTCATTAATTTCTGCAGGATGGTTGCAACACAATTTGAAACTAAAGTAAAGGTTATAAGGAGTGATAATGGAACTGAATTTGTTAACACAAAGGTTCACACTTTTCTTGATAATGAGGGAATACTCCATGAGACTTCATGTGTCCATACACCATAGCAAAATGGTCGTGTGGAAAGAAAACATCGACACATCCTTGATGTGGCACGAGCTCTTAGGTTTCATGCCAATCTACCCTTACATTTTTGGGGTGAATGTGTCTTGACTGCAGTTTACCTCATTAATAGAACTCCAACATAGCAAATGAAGGAATTAATCCTTTCCAATTGCTTTATGGTAAGCCTCCTTCTTATGAGCACTTAAGGGTTTTTGGTTGTCTTTGCTATGTAAAGACACCAACAAAAACTCATGATAAATTTGATGCTAGAGCAAATAGATGCATTTTTGTTGGTTATCCTAGGGGTAAAAAGGGTTGGCAGGTGTATAATCCAAGTACTAGAGAGTTCTTTATCTCTAGAGAAGTCAAGTTCTATGAACACATATTTCCATATAAGGAACATGAAGGAAACCGAATGGTAGATATTGATAATACAACAACCATTTTCTCAAATCTTACTTCACAAAATGAAGTTAATCAATCTAATTTGATGGATTACAATGATGCAGCAGCTGATTCACCTAATGATGGATATGAATCGGCTGATGACTTGGACGTTTCGGGCAGTCCTACTGATATGGCAGAAATACCTACCAATACAAGTGCAGCAGAAAATCAAGAAGCCTTACAACCAAAAGAACCAAGAAATAGGCGACCCCCCACCTATTTGAAGGACTATTATTGCAATTCAGCAATTCAAGACCACCCACACATCACCTCAACTTCAACATCTTCTCCTGGTAAGTGGTCGCGCTGTCGCGCACGCGCCAAAAAAGAACGAGCGGTTTACAAAAATGTAGTTTAGGGCGACAACTCGGATGTCGTTTCACAAGGACTCTTGACTTGCTATTTACCACAAAAATCAGTTTTGGGGGGGTTTGGTTTGAATTGCAAATGTGAAACAATGCGAAAACAGAACAATAAAACAGAGCAAGTTGAAAAGATTATCAAATAACGAAAGACGATTAATCTACTGTTCTTGATTTCACAACTATCATCGGTTCATGTAATTCCAAGCCCTAAGCAATTCTAATCCCCTTTTCAGTTGTAGCAACAATTAACAAACGAAATCGCTACTACGAGATATATGTTCCTATTCCCGAATTAAACAAACGGGGTTAAGCCCTCATGAACTAAACGAACATGAACGAACACACGCGAATTAAACAAACGCGATTAAGTATAGGAACATAACATCACTGAAATAAATCAACACAACACTACACACTCCTGAATTAAACAAACAGAAATGCATAATATAGTATTGAAAAGGGAAAAACATACAAAACAGGAATTACAAGAACCTCAAGTATGATGGAAATCAATTACAGTAGATTAATCTAGAAAATTAGTTCTCCATAAAGAAAACGAAACACACAGAAAAATGTAAAAACTATGGAGAAGCAAAAAGTTCTTTCAATCTGCCCAGAACAGCCTTTTATACTATTCAGAAATTTAGACCACTCGCGAGGCAAACCCTCATTCGCGAGGCGAACCCTCATTCGCGAGGCGAATATCATGAAGAGTCAGCAACGTTTGCTCTTCTCGCGGGGCGAAATAGTGCTCGCGAGGCGAGGAGTGGAAGAGTCTTCTTATTACGCCCGTGATGAGAATCAGGGCCTGACCGTGATGCTTTCTGACTTCCAGGATCGCGAGGCGAGTTATTGTTAGCGGGGCGAGACTCCTCAACTTCCAAACTGCCACAGCCGTGGCCTTCAGCACGGGTAAGCCATGATGGTCTCTGACTTTCAGGGTTGGATGTCTCGTGGGGCGAGATCTTCTTCGCGGGGCGAGCCAGAGAAGATGGCATTTCTTGCACAGTCAGGCTTCAGGGTCAAGAGGCGAGAATAACTCTCGCGAGGCGAATACCTCCAGGATGAAATTCCCCTTTATTTCTTCATTCCCTTGACTTCTAACTAACTTGAAAACAACAAAATAGTCATAAGTTCTTTATTTGACTCAAAACTGGCTAAATTAACCTAAAACTACTTTAGAGACTCAAAACCTTGCTTGAGGACAATCTAATCTAATTTGGGTGAAAATAGGATATAATTTGCACAAAACCCTGGTCATACTAGCCATAAAACTAGATGAGCCAGAGGCTTATCAAAATACCCCAAACTTAAACTTTGCTTGTCCCCAAGCAAACTAAAACTCAAAAATCAAAAAGACTCAAGACCTGGCAAGCTTAAAAGATTCAATCAACCTTGCACAAATTCAAGCAGTTTCATCAAAACAGTTTTCTTCAATGTCCCCCCCTTTCAAGCAAAGCGATCCCCACAATCATTCATTCTAAACAATTGAGAATTTCATCATTCAAACAATCATTAATCTAAGCAGGGGATCCAAGTTACACACAAGAGGGAGATCACCAAATTCAAACAACTGCATTCCTCACAAGGGCATTTAGTGTTCACTCAATCGCTCAGTTTGTGTCAGGCTATCAACATTGCACTCAATTTCACTTTTCAAGAACACTTCCCATAAATTTGATTTTCATCTCCAAATGATTCCCACAGAAAACATGCAAGCAACATCAAAAGGTCTTTTATGGGTTGTAATGGGGCCTGGCTAAGGGTAGGATATACAAAGGTACTAGGCTGAAGACCCTAGGAACTAAGAGAGCATGAAACACTTCAAAACATTGATATCCCACTCAAGTTCCTTTTCTCATTCATCTTTTCAATTGCCTTGGGTGACTACAGCCTCTTTTTTTCTAATACTTTTATATTTTTTTTCTTCATTTTTACACTTTGCTTTTCTTCTTTTTTTTTTTTCTTTTACAAGCCTTTGGCTCCAACCTTTTTATTGTATTTTTTTTTTCAATCCCAAACAACACATTACACCTTGTAGCCACCCCAAACTTAGTTTCTTGCACCCTTTCTCTTTCTAAGATTCCATGCTCTCCTAATCCTAAGATCGGGTTAACATGGTTTTCTAGATTTTTGGGCTTATAACATTAGGTTATCAAGAATTAACAGGCTAATCAGACTCAATGGGGCTAACTAAGGAACATGCATTAGGGATGATTATTTTAGGCTAAGTTGTTATTTACAAAGAAAATGCCTAAATCATTTGAAGCAAACACATAATCATGCAAACCATAAAGAGATTCAAGCAAATTCAGGAAAGTGCAACTTAAAAAGTGATTCTCACAGTCAAAAACATGTTGGAGGCTCAAAACCTCACCTGGACATTCATGCAAATTGTTTGACAGAGATTCTATCCCTAGTGTGTGCTTCCTATCACCCCAAACTTATCATAAATCATGCCATCATAACAAAATATCTCAAAGTTCAAAGTTCAATCACATGGGGATCACTTTTCAAAAACAAAATATTTTTTTCAGTCTAGGGGGAATCATCACATCAATCATGCAATCAATCTGTGCAAAATCATCAAAATCAATCAAACTTGCCAACATAAGACTCAACACAATTTATTCAAGAGCTAAAAGAAAAGAAACAAGACAAGACAAAACAAAACTACAACTAGTTCCCTCCCCCACACTTAAAACATGCATTGTCCCCAATGAAACAACATAACTATAAGATCAGAGTGAGGGAAAGGAAAGGGTACTCCCTGCTCAAGTGTCAGTGTAGGTGGGAGCTTCCAAGGAGAGCTCCTCAACAATAGCATCGTCAGGAACACCAGCATCCACACCATGGAATGGCTTCAGCCTCTGCCCGTTAACCTTGAAGGACTTGTTGCTACCTGCATCTTTAATCTCTACTGCACCATAAGAAAACACATTAGTAACAACAAATGGTCCAATCCACTTGGCCCTAAGTTTCCCAGCCATCAATTTCAGGCGGGAATTAAACAGTAAGACTTTCTGGCCCACAGAAAATTCTTTCCTAGCAATCATCCTATCATGAAAAAGTTTTGTTTTCTCTTTATAAATCCGGGAGCTTTCATAGGCGTCTAGCCTAAGCTCCTCAAGTTGCTGCAGCTGTAGTTTCCTTTCAACACCAGCCTTCTTCATGTCCATGTTACAGCACTTGACTGCCCAATATGCACGGTGCTCAACTTCCACCGGGAGATGACATGCCTTACCAAATACCAACCTGAAGGGGGATATTCCTATTGGCGTCTTGAAAGCGGTCCTTTGAGCCCATAGTGCGTCTTCCAGACGGCGGCTCCATTCCTTTCTATTCAGCTGTACCATCTTCTCTAGAATCTGCTTGATCTCCCTGTTTGATATCTCAGCCTGGCCATTGGTCTGGGGATGATAACCAGTGGAAACTCTATGTACAACTCCATATTTCCTGAGTAAGGCTTCCATGGTTCGGTTGCAGAAGTGAGTGCCCTGGTCACTGATGATAGCCTTAGGTATGCCAAACCTGCAAAAAATGTTGGACCTAACAAATTTGGAAACAACTTTAGCATCGTTAGTCCTAGTGGGGATTGCTTCCACCCACTTTGAAACATAGTCAACAGCCAAAAGAATATACAGAAAACCAAAAGAAGCAGGGAAAGGACCCATAAAGTCGATCCCCCACACATCAATAACCTCACAAAAAAGCATGGGCTGCTGAGGCATCTCACTCCGACGAGTGATGGCAGGGCCTGTTGTTTGACATTCCTTACAATTCCTGTAGACCTCATAGGCATCTCTAAAAATTGTGGGCTAGTAGAACCCAGAATCAAGGACTTTTCTTGTCGTCCTCTGTGGTCCAAAATGTCCTCCAACTTGAGAGGCATGTGAAAAGTGCAAGATGGACTCTGTCTCATGATCGGGGACACACCTCCGGATCACCTGATCACTGCAAAACTTCCAAAGGTACGGATCATCCCACACATAGTACTTTGCATCGCTCATGAGCTTGTGGAACTTGGATCTACTTGTACCTGCAGGAACAATACCAGCAACAAGAAAGTTAACTATGTCAGCAAACCAGGGGGTTACCCCATACAGATGTAGAAGTCGCTCATCAGGGAAATCATCTTGGATGGGAGAAGGATCCTCATCCCTTGCTATTCGGCTCAAGTGATCGGCTACCAAATTTTCAGCTCCACTTCTGTCTTTTATCTCCAAATTGAACTCTTGGAGCAAAAGCATCCACCGGATCAGTCTTGGCTTAGCTTCTGGTTTCTTTAACAGGTACTTCAGAGCTGCATGGTCAGTGAAAACAATAACTTTTGAACCTAGCAAATAAGACCTAAATTTATCAAGTGCAAACACAACAACAAGCAGCGCTTTTTTCGGTGGTGGTGTAATTGGATTGTGCAGCATCTAATGTCCTAGAAGCATAATGAATTACATGGGCAGCCTTGCCCACCCTTTGGGCCAGAACCGCTCCCACAGCAAAATTGGAAGCATCACACATGAGTTCAAAAGGGAGTGTCCAGTCTGGGGGCTGGATGATGGGGGTAGAGGTCAATGCTCTTTTCAGGTAGTCAAATGCCTTCTTGCAATTTTCATCAAAATGGAACATGGCATCATTCTTCCGCAGGTTTGACAATGGTAGAGCTATCTTGCTGAAGTCCTTAATAAAGAGCCTGTAGAAACCTGCATGGCCAAGAAAAGAACGGATCTCGCGTACGCAAGATGGGTAAGGCAATGAAGAAATCACATCAATTTTTGCAGGATCTACGGAAATACCCTCTTTAGAAATAACATGACCCAAAACAATCCCCTGTTCTACCATAAAGTGACATTTTTCATAGTTCAAAATCAGATCAGTCTCAATGCATCTTTCTAGAACTAAACTCAGACTATGCAAACATGCATCAAATGAGGAGTCATATACAGTGAAGTCATCCATGAACACCTCCATGCAATTTTCAATGAATTCAGTAAAAATGCTACGCATGCATCTTTGGAAGGTGCCAGGAGCATTACAAAGGCCAAATGGCATCCTCCTATAGGCAAACGTCATCAAGGGGGCACGTGAAAGTGGTCTTTTCCCGATCCTCGGGGGCAATATGGATCTGGAAATACCCTAAAAGCCATCAAGAAAACAAGAATGAGATTTACCAGCCAGCCGATCCAAAGATCTCGATCTATGAACGGCAAAGGAAAGTGATCCTTTCTCGGTGGCCTGGTTCAACTTCCTATAATCTATACTGACTCGCTAGGCTATTCTGGACTCTAGTGGGTACAAGCTCATTATTATCATTTCTAACTACTGTGAGACCGGACTTCTTGGGTACAACTTGCACTGGACTTACCCAAGTACTATCAGAGATGGGGTATATAATACCTGCTTGCAGAAGTTTAGTCACCTCCTTCTTCACCACATCCAGAATCAATGGGTTTAGCCGCCTTTGGGCCTGCCTTACTGGTTTAGCCCCATCCTCCAATAGAATTCTGTGCATACATCTGGAGGGGCTAATTCCTGGAATGTCAACTAAGGTCCACCCAATCGCCTTCTTGTGCTTCTTCAGAACCTCTAAAAGCTTAGCTTCCTGGTCAGAGTCAAGGCTGGAGGAAATGATGACTGGAAGTTTTTCATTCGTCTCCAGGTAGGCATACTTCAGGTTCCCAGGAAGTGGCTTGAGCTCTAAGGAGGGTGGCTGCTCAACGGATGGTACATTGGGAGTAGCCATGATGTCAAGGACTTCTGCTGAACAGATAGCTTCACTCTCACTATCACTATCACCCTGCAAAGTTGAATCAAGAAACTCAGCACAAACAGCACACGGGTTAGTGTCAGTACAGTTAGTACATGAATATAAATCATCAAAACCAGAAATAAAAGGAAAATCAGAAACTAGGTCCTCATGGGTATCATCAATGATCTCAGAAAGAAACTCTAATTGGAAAACCGAGTGCTCCTCCAGTGGGTGTTTCATAGCATCAAAGATGTTGAACTTTGCCACAATATCACCAAACTCCATAGACATGGTCCCATCATTCACATCAATTTTAGTCTTGGCTGTCTTCATGAATGGTCTGCCCAAGATTATTGGTGATCTAATGGAATTTGTCTCTCCTGCCATGTCTAGGATGTAGAAGTCAGCAGGGAAAATTAGCTCATCAACTTGCACCAGCAGATCTTCTACCATTCCCATGGGGCGGGCACTGGTCCTGTTGGCCAAGTGGATGGTGAGACCTGTATACTGCAAGGGCCCAAGATCAAGGTTATTAAAAATAGAAGTGGGCATGACATTTATGGATGCTCCCAAATCCAGCATGCAATTTTCAAATCTTCTATCCCCAATAGTGCATGAAATAGTAAATGTGCCCGGATCCTTGCACTTTTGTGGTAGTGCCTGAGTAGGGGCTAAAACAGCAACTCTTTCTGGTGCAGGCTTAGACTGGATAAGAGCTGAAACATTTCTTTCCAAATCAACTCTCTCATTATTCTTCAACTTCCTCTTATTGGTGCATAGATCCTTCAGAAATTTTGCATACTTGGGCACCTGCTTGATCACATCCAAAAGAGGAATATTTACAGCCACCTTTCTGAACACATCAAGAATTTCCCTCTCCTTGTCTTCACCACCAATCTTCTTATTTTTCTGAACTCTGTGTGGGAAGGGGATCGGTGGTATGTACACTTTCTCAACTTCAACATCAACTGACGGCTCAGGAGTTACCGCAACAGTTTCTTCATTTTTCTCAGAGGCTGCCTCAACAACTCTTCCAGATCTCAGAGAAATGGCACTCACATTAGGATTGGATGCATTGGGATTTATCTTTGTCTGTGCAGGTAGTTGGTTTGTCCCTTGAGCTTGTTGTATGTTATTTATGGATGTGGCAAGCTGTCCAACCTGTGTATGCAAAGCCTGAATGCTAGCATCGGTTCGCTGCTAAAACTGTGCCTGTGAGGCCTGGAACTGTCCTACTTGCTGCTGAAACTGTAGATTGGTTGCAGCCATTTGCTTGACCAAGTCTTCTAATGAAGGTCCAGAAGGTGCAGAAGTGGTCACTTGAGGAGGATTCTGAGGTGCCATCGATTGTTGTTGGGATGAGTTCCCATACCGAAGATTAGGATGATTCCTCCAATTGGAATGGTACCTATTTGTGGAGAGGTCTGGAGTGTTGTACCGGTTCTGACTGTTTCCTTGATTATAGGGATTTACTGCATAAGCTTGAGGCAAATCAGTACTTGACTCTTCCTTCAGAATAGGGCATGCCTCATATGGGTGCTCAGGAGAACTGCACATGCCACACAACCTTGCTGGCTGAACCCTATCCGTTGCCATTTTCTCCACCAAAGAAGTGAGCCTATCCATTCTATCCTCAAGGGCCTGGTTAGAAGAAGAGCTATGGACCTCATGCACACCTCTTGTCTCAATAGAATTTCTTCTGGTAGTAAACTGCTGGGAATTCAGTGACATATTTTCAATGAGTTGCTTGGCAGCAGCTGGGGTCTTATCAACAAGTGCTCCCCCACTAGCAGCATCCAAAATATTCCTATCCATCGGCAGTAACCCTTCATAAAAGTACTGGATAAGAAGCTGTTCAGAAATCTGATGCTGGGGGCAACTTGATACCAAATGCTTGAATCTTTCCCAATATTCAGCCAACGACTCATTTCCTTGCCTGATGCCATATATTTCCTTCCTAATTGACGCAGCTCTGGAAGCAGGAAAGTATTTCTCTAAGAAGAGCCTTTTCAAATCGTTCCAGGTGGTAATGGAATTTGGCGGAAGATATAACAGCCAATCCTTTGCAGCGCCCTGTAGTGAAAACGGGAAGGCTCTCAGCTTAATGTGATCTTTAGTTACTCCCTCTGGTCTCAAGGTTGTGGAGCAGACAACCTGGAACTCCTTGAGATGCTTATGTGGATCCTCACCTGCAAGACCATTAAACCTTGGCAACAAATGGATTAGACCAGATTTTAATTCAAAAGGGGTAACAACACCAGAATATTCAATACACAATCCATTATAGTTAACATCAGGGGCAGCAAGCTGTCTTAATGTCCTTTGGTCACCCATTTGTTTTCAAAAACAATTTTAGAATTAGAATGACCACTAGTGCTAGCCCGAATTTCTCTACAGCGTGTGTGCAGTGTTCTTTCAATTTCAGGATCAAAATCACACAATTCAGGGCAATTAGACCTAGTAGCCAGACCAATTCAAAACAAAAACGAAAATAAAAGAAAGAAAGGAAAGAAAATAAAATGTGAAAAATAACAAACAAGAGTCCCCGGCAACGGCGCCAATTTTTGGTCACATTGTCGCGCACGCGCCAAAAAAGAACGAGCGGTTTACAAAAATGTAGTTTAGGGCGACAACTCGGATGTCGTTTCACAAGGACTCTTGACTTGCTATTTACCACAAAAATCAGTTTTTGGGGGGTTTGGTTTGAATTGCAAATAGGAAACAATGCGAAAACAGAACAATAAAACAGAGCAAGTTGAAAAGATTATCAAATAACGAAAGACGATTAATCTACTGTTCTTGATTTCACAACTATCATCGGTTCATGTAATTCCAAGCCCTAAGCAATTCTAATCCCCTTTTTAGTTGTAGCAACAATTAACAAACGAAATCGCTACTACGAGATATATGTTCCTATTCCCGAATTAAACAAACGGGGTTAAGCCCTCATGAACTAAACGAACATGAATGAACACACGCGAATTAAACAAACGCGATTAAGTATAGGAACATAACATCACTGAAATAAATCAACACAACACTACACACTCCTGACTTAAACAAACAGAAATGCATAATATAGTATTGAAAAGGGAAAAACATACAAAACAGGAATTACAAGAACCTCAAGTATGATGGAAATCAATTACAGTAGATTAATCTAGAAAATTAGTTCTCCATAAAGAAAACGAAACACACAGAAAAATGTAAAAACTATGGAGAAGCAAAAAGTTCTTTCAATCTGCCCAGAACAGCCTTTTATACTATTCAGAAATTTAGCCCACTCGCGAGGCGAACCCTCATTCGCGAGGCGAATATCATGAAGAGTCAGCAACGTTTGGTCTTCTCGCGGGGCGAAATAGTGCTCGCGAGGCGAGGAATGGAAGAGTCTTCTTATTACGCCCGTGATGAGAATCAGGGCCTGACCGTGATGCTTTCTGACTTCCAGGATCGCGAGGCGAGTTATTGTTAGCGGGGCGAGACTCCTCAACTTCCAAACTGCCACAGTCGTGGCCTTCAGCACGGGTAAGTCGTGATGGTCTCTGACTTTCAGGGTTGGATGTTTCGCGGGGCGAGGTCTTCTTCGCGGGGCGAGCCAGAGAAGATGGCATTTCTTGCACAGTCAGGCTTCAGGGTCAAGAGGCGAGAATAACTCTCGCGAGGCGAATACCTCCAGGATGAAATTCCCCTTTATTTCTTCATTCCCTTGACTTCTAACTAACCTGAAAACAACAAAATAGTCATAAGTGCTTTATTTGACTCAAAACTGGCTAAATTAACCTAAAACTACTTTAGAGACTCAAAACCTTGCTTGAGGACAATCTAATCTAATTTGGGTGAAAATAGGATATAATTTGCACAAAACCCTGGTCATACTAGCCATAAAACTAGATGAGCCAGAGGCTTATCAGTAAGCCTTACCCATTCTCACAATATATTAGTTATGATAATTTTTCTCCTTCACATAAAGCTTTTCTTTCGGTCATCAAGTCTCATGATGAGACTAAGAATGTCTCCCAAGCAGTGCAATCCTCACATTGGCAAGAAGCAATGGCACAAGAAATCACAGCTTTGGAAGAAAACAACACCTGGACCTTAGCACCCCTTCCAAAAGGAAAGAAATTGGTTGGTTGCAAATGGGTTTACAAGATCAAATACAAGGCCAATGGAGACATTGACAAATATAAAGCACGGTTAGTGGCAAAAGGCTATACTCAAATTGAAGGGGAAGATTTCACAGAAACCTTTGCACCCGTGGCAAAAATGACCATGATTCGTTGTCTATTAGCCATAGCAGCAGTTAAAAAGTGGGAGCTTCATCAAATGGATGTTATCAACGCTTTACTTCATGGAGATCTTGATGAATATGTATATATGGCCATACCTCCTGGATATGTGGTGACTGATTCACAACTTGTATGCAAATTGCAGAAATCCTTATATGGTCTTCGCCAAGCATCCAATAATTGGTATGCTAAACTCTCCCAAGCTTTAGCTCACTATGGTTTCCAACAATGCAACTCTTATCACAGTCTACTCACCTATTCTTTTGGTTCAACTTTCATTGCTACTTTAATCTATGTTGATGACTTGGTTATAGCTAGCAATGACACTATTTCTTGCACAACATTCAAACAATATCTCAGTGAATGCTTTCAGATGAAAGACCTTGGAAAGCTTAAATACTTCCTTGGCCTTGAACTTTCTTATGGAAACACTGGTTTGTTTCTTTGCAAACAAAAATACACCTTTGATATTCTCAAAGAATGTGGCATGTTGGATTGCAAACCTTGTGGCTTTCCCATGGAGCAGCATCACGGACTGTCAACAGAAGTAGGAGAACGATACTCCAATGCACCTCAATATAGACGTCTTATTGGTAGATTAATTTAACTTACCATCACTCATCCAGAATTAGCTTACTCAGTTCATATACTAAGCCAATTTATGCAAGAGCCAAGACAACCACATTGGGATGCTGTTATGCGAGTTCTTCATTACTTAAAGTCCTCTCCAGGTCAAGGACTTTTGCTGTCTAGAAATTCTAAACTGAGATTGACAGCATATTCTGACTCTGATTGGGCATCCTATCCAACTACAGGGAGATCCATTACGGGTTATTTCATGAAGGTAGGAAGTAGTCCAATCTCTTGGAAAACAAAGAAACAAACTACAATCTCCAAATCATCCAGCGAAGCAGAGTATAGAGATATGTCTCATGCAGCTAGTGAAGTAATTTGGTTGAGAAATTTGCTGTCTGCTCTTCAAGTCTCCTTTAATGGGCCTACCCTGTTGCTATGTGATAACCAATCAAATCTCTATATAGCTACAAATCCTATTTTCACGAACGTACTAAACACATTGAAGTGGATTGTCACTTTGTTAGGGAGCAAATCCAAGCTGGATCACAACTGCTCATCTGTCCACTAAACAACAATTAGTTGATATTTTTACAAAGGCATTGGATCAGAAGCAGTTCCAGAATCTACTTTCCAAGTTGGGAATTCATGATCTTCATTCTCCAACTCGAGGGGGAGTAATGAAGATAGGGATAGCAGAGAAACTAACTCTGCCAACCAATTCTGTTACAGCTAAAATTGATTATGATATTTGATTATATAGTTATTGGATTTTAATCTCTTTTTCTGTTATTAGTGATAACTGATGAGTGATAGGCTTAGCTTAGTTTGTTGAGGAGTTTGTTATGTCAACTCCTATAAATGTAGACCATCTGGTTGATGAATAATCTATGAGAAACTCTAAAGCATTCAGCATCTTTGTTTTTCATCCATCTTTCATTAGCCACCCTCCCCTTCTCACACCCTCCTTTTTCTCATTCTCCCCATCTTCTTTCTTTCTCTTTTTCTTTTGTTTTTTTTCCTCACCAACGTAACCCCACACCCTTGAATCATTATTCTAGCAAACTCTGAAAGTTAGATAGGCTAAAAGACCAATTTTTTTATTAGAAGCCATTATACTTAAAAAAGGGACTTGGGAAATGTTGGTATAATTTGACTTTAACGTACCCCGAACACAGGAACAAAGTTGGAATCACGAACTGATCATAAAAGCCTGAGGTGTGTGAAATCACATTGCCCTCAAGGGTTTATCCGTGTAGTACGCAAACCCCCCAGGATACAACAGGCCCCTCCCGGTGAATTGAATCGAGGTAACAGAACAGCCAAGAAAATTGATAAGATGAATCAGGCAATGTAACCCAGGAAGAGAAGAATGAATTTTTTTAAGGAAAAACAATATATATTTTCTCTTTCTTTTTCGTCTGATAGTTTCAAAAGAAAGAACCTCCTTTTATTTGAAACAAGTCTATCTCCATCTACTCTGACGTGCAGTACTCCCAATTAAAGGAACACAAAATGCCGTTCAAATTGGATAAGATTGATCCAAAAAATTAGGATCAGAGCTGCCAATTAGCATACATTTTGGATCAGAATTGCCAACGTGCAGAACTTATTTTAAAACGTGAAAAAAATAGTCATTTATTAGAATAGGTTGTTCCCCTTTTATAGGATCAAATTAAAACAAACAAAATATGAATGACCAAATAAAATATAAAATTATTTTCACAAAAATTAATTTGACTAAATAATAAAATCCAACCAGATTTATTTTACACTTGTTGTGTGATAATTACACAAATAAAGTAAAACATTAAACTTTTGAAATATCTCTAATTATCCAACAATCCCCCACATATTTCAAAAGTTAAAGAAAACATTTAAGAGATTAAAAAAAATTCCTGGGTTGACATCTTGGATGTAATGCATCGGGTCTGTATAGCAAGCTATGGAACCAGACCTAGATTGATAAAACTTAACACACAGTGAATTGGTGTAGCAAGCTATGGAACCCAAGACACTTAATATGTGTTAGAGGTCTATCAATCACACTACACCCCCACAATTCTTGTTGTTACGCCGTTTTGTGCTAATAGGCCATGCGCGCGCCCGGTATTCATGAGTGCTCTAGAGATTTCGCCATGATCTCATGCAAGCGGCCCCACTTGACACTCATATAGGTGATTTCATCAAGTGCATGCTGCAAATCATACACCGCCCATAAGGGATATGAAAATCATTAAAAGCTTTACAAGCTTATCCTCTCAATAATGCAGTATCTAGCACTTTCTCAATCACACCATAAGAAAGGGACACAAAACAAAATTAGTTTTGTGTGCTAGAAGAACTGACGAGTGACTTGTTCTTACCCATTGAACCTTCTTCATGGGATCTCCAATCACAAAGGTTGGGTTCCCATCACTCGTTAATTTCAATTGGCTTCATTCCCATTCCCCTTGATGTATCACATATTGATTTCCTTCCCAGGGGCTTTGTTAGAGGATCTGCCAAATTCACCTCTGACTTCACATAATCGATCGATATTATTCCATCTTTTAGCAATTGATTTACCACATTATGTCTCAATTGTATATGTCTATTTTTGCCATTGAAGGTCTTATTTTTTGCAACGGCTATTGCCGATTGACAATCACAATGCATCGACACTGATGGGGTTGGTTTAATTCCTAAAGGAATATTTGCCAAGAAGTTTCTCAACCACTCGGCTTCACTACCAGCCAACTCCAGAGCTACAAACTCTGACTCCATAGTAGATCTAGCAATTATTGTTTGTTTGGCTGATCTCCAAGTAAATGCATCACCACCAAGTGTGAATACATAACCACTAGTGGATTTTGTCTCATCTGAATCAGATATCCATTAGCATCACAGTACCCTTCTAGTACAGTGGGAAATCCACTATATATAATACCATAGTTCATGGTGCCTCTCAAATATCTCATGAGTCTAGCAAGTGCCTCCCAGTGATCCTCACTAGGACTTTGAGTATATCTACTCAATCGTCCTACTGCATATGCAATTTCAGGTAACGAAAAATTCATCAAATGTAGCAAGCTCCCAAGAATTTGGGCATACTGAGACTGATTAACAGGATCACCTCTATTTTTCTTCAAATGAGAGTTAGCATCATAAGGGGTACTCACTGGCTTTGAGTCATAATGACCAAACTTCCTAAGAAGTTTCTCAACATAGTGTCCTTGGGATAGCATTATGCTATCACCCTTCCTAATGATTCTAACTCCCAATATTACACTTGCTTCACCCATGTCTTTCATATCAAATTTTGATGCAAGAAAAGATTTTGTTCTAATCACTACATCATCACAAGTACCAAAGATAAGCATGTCATCTACATATAAGCAGATAATAACACATTCCCCATTTAATATCTTGGTGTACACACATTTATCAACCTCAATAGGAGAAAAACCATCGTTAACCAATGTTTGATTAAATTTCTCATGCCATTGCTTTGGTGCTTGTTTTAACCCATATAAGGATTTGAGAAGTTTGCACACTTTATTTTCTTGACCAGGAGTAACACATCCTTCAGGTTGTGTCATATAAATTTCTTCTTCCAAATCACCATTTAAGAAGGCAGTTTTCACATCCATTTGGTGAATAACAAGTTTGTAAATTGAAGCCAAGGCTATCAAAATTCGAATTGAAGAAATTCTGGTCACAGGAGCAAATGTATCAAAATAATCAATATTTTGTTTTTGCGTAAAACCTTTTGCTACCAATCTAGCTTTATATTTTTCAATTGAACCATCGGGAAAAAATTTCCTTTTAAAGATCCATTTGCAACCAATAGGTTTTGCTCCCGGGAGTAAATCAACTAAAATCCAAGTGTTGCACTTCAAAATTGAATCAATTTCATTTTTAATAGCTTCTTTCCAAAAGTGGGCATCAGAAGTTGAAACAGCTTCAGAAAAACTCAAAGGATCATTTTCAACAAGGTAAGTGTAAAAATCATTTCCAAACGATGTCTCTTTTCTCTGTCTTTTGCTCATTCTCAAATCCTCATATAAGTTTTCACAATTATTCTCGGAAGAAATATTTTCAATAGAATTATTTTCTATAGAAATATTTACAGATCTCAAAGGAAATATATGTTCTAAAAATTCAGCATTTTTAGTCTCAACAATAGTGTTACGATCAAGTACACTACTTCTCAAAATAAGAAATCTATATGCAGCACTACGTTCAGCATATCCAATAAACATACAATCAGAAGTTTTAGAACCTATTTTCCTTTTCTTGGGCTCAGGAACCATAACCTTAGCCAGGCACCCCCACACTTTCAAATATTTCAAATTAGGCATATAACCTTTCCATAACCCATACGGCGTTTTACCGGTTTTCTTATGAGGTATTCTATTTTGCAAGAAACATGCAGTTAAAATAGCTTCACCCCAAAGGTTATCAGGTGCGGAAGAACTAACAAGTATAGCATTCATCATTTCTTTTAAAGTCCTATTTTTTCTTTCAGCTATACCATTAGATTCGGGTGAATATGGGGGAGTCACCTCATGTATTATGCCTTCCTTTTCACAAAATTCATTAAATATATTCGCCGCCCCTATCAGATCTAACCCTTTTGATTTTTCTATTTAATTGATTTTCTACTTCAGCTTTATATAAGAGAAACATGTCAAATGCTTCATCTTTATTTCTAATCAAATAGACTTTATCATATCTAGAAAAATCATCTATAAAGGTGACATAATATTTTTTACCTCCTCTTGTCATTGTTTGTTTTAAATCCCCTAAGTCGGTATGAATTAAATTAAGTAATTCAGTTTCACGATGCACCGGGGGACAAGATTTCTCAGTTAATTTTGATTAAACACATACATCACATTTACCAAGTTGTTTATTACTTAAAGTAATCATACCAAGACGTTGCAATTTATAAACATATGAAGAATTAGTATGTCCTAGTCTAGCATGCCACATATCATACGAGTCAATCAAATATGCAGAAGAAGATGCATTATTATTAAGAATTTCAGTAACATTGAGTACAAAGAGTCCTTGGTCACAATATCCCTTCCCCACAAAGACATTATTCTTTGTCATTACAATTTTTCCGGATTCAAACGAAACCTTAACCCCAAATTTTCCCAATAGGGCCACAGAAATTAAATTTACCCTTATGCTAGGCACATGCAACACCTCATTAAGAGCCAAAGTCTTTCCCGATGTAAGCTTTAGCAATACTTTCCCTTTTCCCAAGACCGTAGCGGTTCGAGAATCACCGAGATAGACCAGTTCATCTCCATCCTCTACAGCAGTGTAAGAGGTGAAGGCATCTTTGCTCGCACAAATGTGTCTGGTAGCCCCAGAGTCTACCACCCATTTGTTCACATTTGTCACCAATATTGACTTGAGAAACGACCGCAGTAATAATATCATCTCCTTCACCCTCAACCAAATTGGCCTTAGGCTTAGGAGGATTGTCGCCTCTCATTCTATGTCGGCATTGCGGTGCATGATGACCTGGCTTACCACAAACATAGCACATGCCTTTCTTTTTGAAGTTGGGGTTAGTTGCACGAGGGATATTAGAATTTCTATTATTATAATTGTGACTAGGTTTATTGTCGTACCTTTTCTTCTGAGATTGATTTTGAATGATGTTTGCACGAGCAGCTAGTGCCTTTGCCCTTGCAGTCTGACACTCTTTCCTGTCGGTATCTTCAATTATTATATGAGTGATCAGTTCTGACAGAGAGAGTTGCTTGTGTTTGTGCTTCAGTTGTTGCTTGTAATCCTTCCATGAGGGAGGCAGCTTTTCGATCAGAAGGCCAGCTACAAACTCATGCTGTAGATTGATGTTTTCTGACTTCAAATCCTCCAAGAGCTTGTGGTATTCATTGATCTGAACTTTGATGTCCTTGTCTTCAGTCATTTCCCAATGGTAGTAATTTCCAATGACAAATTTTTGCTTTCCGGCATCCTCAACAGTATACTTCAATATCATTGAGTCCCATATCTCTTTTGCACCCTTGTAGGAACAATAAACATCGAACAACTCATTAGACAATGTATTAATTATTGTGTGACGGCATACCTTATTATAATATGTCCATTCCTCAAGCTGTTTGGAATTGGACGACGATGGCTTGGCATCGGTTAGAGCAGGCGCTACTCCATGCATGTCAAGGACAGTAGAGACACGCTCCTGCCACCTTCGAAAGTTCTGGCCACCAAAGACTTCGATTTTGGAGATGTCAGGAAATGGCTTTGCATAATTGATGACCGGCGGCGGCGGTTGGACAACAGAAACGCCATTGTTGCTTAGTGTTTGTTGCTCCTCGATGGTTACATTGTCAGACATAATAAACCCACAAATTAGCGAGATGCTTCAAGAAATCCTTCCCTCTGTGTGTTCTTTATAAAGCTGGAAAATGTAAGATTTGTTACTCTCCAAGAGGGGTCCGGCGTGAAAAGAGTGAGAGAGCCAATGGTGCTTAAACTTGTAGTACAGATTAGAAGAAGAAAGGAATACTTCAATTATTGAAGAAGAAAAGAATACTTCAATTATCGAAGTCTTTGGTCTGGTACGAGCTAGAAGTGTGGCAAATATTATAATATAGAGTAGAATCCCTAGCTAGGTAGGATGAGTTCAAAGTTCCTATCCACGGACCACACGAACAAATTGAAGAATAAACCCTTGAGATTGTTGGTATAATTTGATTTTAACGTACCACGAACACAGGAACAAAGTTGGAATCACGAACTAATCATAAAAGCCTGAGGCGTGTGAAATCATACTACCCTCAAAGGTTTATCCGTGTAGTACGCAAACCCCCCAGGATACAACAGGCCCCTCCCGATGAATTGAATCGAGGTAACAGAACAACCAAGAAAATTGATAAGATGAATCAGGCAATATAACCCAGGAAGAGAAAAACAATATATATTTTTTCTTTCTTTTAGTTTCAAAAGAAAGAACCTCCTTTTATTTGAAACAAGTCTATCTCCATCTACTCTGACGTGCAGTACTCCCAATTAAAGGAACACAAAATGTCGTTCAAATTGGATAAGATTGATCCAAAAAAATTAGGATCAGAGCTGCCAATTAGCATACATTTTGGATCAGAATTGCCAACATGCGTACTTATTTTAAAACATGAAAAAAATAGTCATTTATTAGAATAAATTGTTCCCCTTTTATAGGATCAAATTAAAACAAACAAAATATGTATGACCAAATAAAATATAAAATTATTTTCACAAAAATTAATTTGACTAAATAATAAAATCCAACCAGATTTATTTTACACTTATTGTGTAATAATTACACAACTAAAATAAAACATTAAATTTTTGAAATATCAGGAAAATCCAGATTTCGAATGTTAGGGATTTAGGTATACTTCAAAGGGAAAATCTAGGGAAATGAGACGGACTTGCACACGAAAACACTGAACAAGTAGTGTTCAGTGAGAGCTACCTAGCGACGGCCGGAAAATATGGCAGCTAAAACCTTCCCTACGAACTAAACCCTCTACATGACAGCGAGCTCAAGCTATACGGGGTTCGCGAGATGAAGGTTGTTAACAATGGGGAGGAAGCTAAACCTGTGTGAGAACCTGCTGAAGGTAGAAGACGATATGATTAAAGGGTATATCTGGAGGAAGACAGTGTGGTACAGGGCATGAAAATGTCAAAGGAAAAAGGAGTATCAAGTTTAATTTGTCTTATATGCTAAAAGTATTTATTTTTTAACAACACAAATAAGCAGTGTATTGAAAAAGTGAAAGGTACGATCTTTCCATACGGTATATTATTGAAGTTTGAATGCTGTTAATCGGTTGAAAAGTCAAACTGCACACACAAAAATCAATAAATGGACAATAAGAGGATAAGTGGGTGGTGTCATCACTGCACCATTATATGGTGGGTTGTGCATTTTTGACTCCACCAAGTAATATAAGTACATCAGCATTCTTGTATAGATTTTTTTTTTATTAGAATTAAACTACGTCTGGTTAATACAGTTTAAATATGTGATTAATTATATTTGGTAATTGATTAATGAGCTGTGATATTTTGTTACATCCTTTATAAATTTTTAGGTGTTCAAATATATATGGGATCATATATATTTGAATCTGAAAATCATGGTTAATGTAATTCAAATATGTGGTTAACCACGTTCAGTGGATGGTTAATAAATTTCAATAATTGATTAATAAGTTGTGACACCTTGTTATATCCATTAACCATCTACTGAACATAATTAACCATATTTTTAAACTATATTATACAGATATCATAGTTATCACTTCAATTATCAAAATCCAGGTCTTATAAGTGTGTGTTTGGTTTGGTGATGAAGACCCTCCAAAGTACTTCTCCAATGGTCAAATGTAATTTGACTGAAAAAAAAATGATGTTTGGCTTCCAAGGTTGTAAATTGCTTCTAGTCCCAAAATCACTTTCAACCCAAAGCAGGAATTTGTAGCTTCTGGCCCCAAACGTGATTTCTAACCTTAAATTACACTAAGTTTTATATCAAACTTACTTTTAAAATAAAAACATCCAAACATAAATCACTTCACTTCAAACTCAATTTTATTAAAATCAATTCTACAAAATCAATTCTATCCAAAATCACATTTATCAAAACGCTCCACCAAACACACAGTAAATAACCTTACACGGTTAAAAAAACCCAGAAAAGTGGTATGTCCCGTGAAAATAGTATCCTTCCAACGTCTTTTCATTAGAAAAAGTCACGCTAAAAACAAAAGATGAGGTTAATTATTATTTAAATTCTATAATTTTCAGCCAAAAGATGTCATACCAATCAAAGCATTTGCTATAGAGAAAACGAGTTCAGACTTCAGACGGCAACGCTCCCCAGTCCCCAACGCTTCCGTCATGTTTATCTGCAACTTTGTTTTAAGTTTCTTTAAAAATCCGTTTCCAAAATCGAGTTTCAGGAATTGGTTTCCAAAATTGAGTTTAAGGAATACAACAAAGTGAAATATAAAAGAATTTGCTTAGGATAATAATGACAGGAAATCTTGGCTTTTTTTTTTCAGGAAATCATGGCTTAAATTTTATTTTGTTGTGATATAAAATATTAATGAAAAATAAAGGATATAAATCCATCATAACAAGAGTAAAATTCCAACGAGAATAAAAAAAAATCTAACGTTTAATATTATAAGAAAACTAAGGTTAAAGGAAGAAATTCTGTGGAGTTATTAAATAGTAAATGCATTTATTCAAAAAGATTAACACTATTCTATATAAACTTCCCAAATAAAATTTAAAATGATAATTTTAATTTAATAAAAACATTAATTATATTGCATAAAAAACATTACTTATATTATATTGTTGTTGTGGTTGATTAATTTAAATCTTATCTTTTTTTCAAATTCAAAAGCTACAGGAGCCCTCTTTTGGTTTGCAATTGACGGCAGGTAGCAAAACATCTTAATTGATGTTAATTAACTGGTAAAGCAGTCGAAGTAACAATAACACGACATATAACTAAACGACAGGACTAAATACAATTTGATAGATATATTAGATATTGTTTTATAATATATCAATAAGATATATATAACAACTCATCATTAAAAATATAACATATATAAAAATTATTATATATATTTTATTGTCATTAAAAAATAATACTTAAATATCTATAAAATTATATGTAAGTCTTGTAGGTAACTAAAAGAAGTCTAATGCAATAACTTTTAAAATGGTTTGTCAGATCGATGAAGTGAGCAAAATATATCTTAATTGTCGTTAATTAACTACTAAAGTATCCAAGTGACATGACATATAATATAACCAAAGATAAGTCTAATGTAACAAATTTTAAAAGGGCTTTTAAGGTCATAAGAAATTTTATATAAAAAGGTGAAGTTTTTTTTATATATATATATTGAAGACTTTTCTTTTCATAAAAAAAATATCCTTAACAACTACATTTGCAAAATTCTTTAAAATATGCATGGATAAGTTGAAAGAATGGATAATTACTAATTAATGATCGAGAAATGTACCGGTGCATGTATACATCATTAAATATTCCGTTAGACTATTAAATAATAGAAAATAACTTGCGTGGATAATTATTATTACGAGAATTTTGTTTGACCAAATTATTATAGGAGAATGCTAATCATTGCTTAGAGAACTGGTTATGGAACAAAAATAATATTACTATCTCTAGTTCATATTATAAGAATTAAATGAGTTAAATTTTTTTGGCCAAAATAATAGAAAGGTTTAATGAATTTTTTGGTTTCTGAAAAATAGGTCACTTTTGATTTTCGTTCCTATTTTTTTTTTTTTTTGGTTTTGCATCGTGTACTTTAAACTTTTTCAGTTTTGCATTTAATCTCTACCGTCATATTTGACCGTTAACTATTGAGGTGTCTAACGGAAGTCCAGATCAGCTATCCCACATGGCCAAAAAAATTAATATTTTAATGCCACGAGGATATTTCTTTAAAAATTATTTTTAAAAAAATTAATAAAAATTTAAATTTCTAAAACTAGATATTTTTTGTAACCTTTTACTTAAATTTTTTTCGAATTTATTCTATCAACCCTTATCTTCTCCCTTTCGCTCCCATCTCTGGCTTTCATCTCAGACTCACTATCCATTTCTCATTATATCTTTGGTTTTCAAAATCAAACCCTATTCAAAGTGTTTGGCTTTTGAGAAAATGTAGAAAAGAGACTAGAAAGCAAAGTTTCTATGTTGATTGGAAATAAATGTCACCAAATCTGTGTTGAGAGACAAGGAGGTCGACGGCGGAGGTTCTAACAGTGACGTCTGGTGGTCGTTTGGTGCGACTGGGACAAGGTTGCAGCTGGATGGCGCAGCGGAGCTTCCCGATGGTGGTTCGTGATGGTTCGATGACTGAGCATTGCGGTTGTGTCTGAGTAAGGCGCGATGGCTGTCGTGGGCAGATTTGCGTGGCACGTCGAATCTGCAATTAGAAACTCAATATTGTCTTCAATCTTTATTTGTTGAGGTTTCTTTGTGTAATTTAGGGTTGGCAATGGGGCGGGGGCGGGTTTTTCCTTCCCCAACCCCATCCTGCTTCGCTTCGAAGTTGGAAGATAGATCCCTATCCCAGCCCCCAGCCGGGCTCGCGGTTCCCTGCGGGTCCTCGCCCCCCAACCCCAACCCCAACCCCAACCCCAACCTCAACCTCAACCTCAAATCCCCCCGATTAACTAAATTTAAAAATTATTTTGTTTTAATTGAAATTAACAACTAAAAAATTGTACTTCAAAAAAATAAACAAATTAAACCTCCACACAATTTAAACAATCATCCAGAAACTGGAACTTAGTTTCCTTTTAGCTACAAATTAAAAGGAAACTAATGATTTAGAATAGTTTGTTATACTTTAAATAACACTGATAGCATCAAAACATCATAATAAAAGAATAATCAAATGTTGTATACTTTTTTTATAAAAAAAAAAACAATTTTATATAGAATGGAACATTTCAATCAAAACAAATCCAATACCTTACATAGATATATGAGGATATTATTATAATTACGTAAACAATAGGACGGGTTCGGGGTTGGGGCGGGTATCTATATCCCCATCTCGTCCCCAGTCAAAACGAGTTTTCTCCATCAATGTTAGGGCGGGTTTGGATCTTATTGACATACCTGGTGTGATTTTGGGTTTTTGTTTGTGTGGTGTGCTTGTTGGGATGTATCGTTAATTTTGTGCTAGCAAATTTGGTGCTTATTTTTACTCTTTCTATTGCCATGGGCTGTTATGAGTTGGATTGCCATTTTTTTCCATTCCAGTGGGTTTAGGTTAATCTTTCAGTTTCAGAGTGATGAACTGTGAGGGTTATGGTTGAGTGAAAATGGTAGCTGGGGGGTGAGGACGAATCTGGAGGAAACATCAAACTTGGGAGAAGGGGGTTGTTGTGTTAAAAAATAATCACTTAATAAAAAACGGAATATGAAAAAAATTAAGTAAAAGCTTAAAAAGAAAATAAGTTAAAAAAAAAATTTTAATGTCCACCAAAATATTTCTTTTAAAAAAATTTACTTTTTTCTAAAAAATATTTTTTTAAAAAATAAATCCACATGGCATTAAAATATTACTTTTCTTTGACACATGGCATTATTGACCTGGACCTTTGTTCGACACCTCACTAGTTAATGGTCAAACATGACGGTATGGACCAAATGCAAAACTCAAAAAGTTAGATGTACACAATACAAAAAAAAAAGGATAGGGACATAAACCAAAAGTGATCTATTTTTCAGGACCAAAAAGTTCATTAAGGCTATTAGAAACCCGCATCAATTTTCACATATATTAAAAGTTAATTTTCAATATTATCCTTATGTATAATAAGATTTATATTTACAAGATATATCAATTTTCATGCAAGTGAGTTGGTTTGTCAACATTGAAGGGATATTTTTGAAAATCTATATGATATATATCAATGTTGCCACCGAATTAGAGACCAAATATTTCTGTCGCTGTTTCATAAAATCCCTAACCCGCATATTTTTTCTTTTTCTTCATTCCATCCCTCATTTTTCAGTCTCACTCGTCTCTCTCTCTCTCTATCTCTCTTGCGCGTCCGGCCACCATCTCCGAGCATCACTGGTAAGCACTCTCTCAGTCTCTCTCTCGTGTCTTTCTTTCTCTCGCCTCTCTCTCTCTCTTTCTTTCTCACTTTCTAACTCCCTGTCTCAGGTTCGGCCACCGTCCCACGGCTCCTCTTCCTGCGCGGCCACCATCTCCTGCCACCACCTCCCACAAGCTCTATGTCTCAGGCTAAGTTTTTAATTTTGTTTTAAATAGATATGTTAAATAGATATGCAAGTTACTCTAAATTTGTTCCTTGATTGAAATGTTTCCAAACTATAGTACTAGATGAATTGTAGAGTTTCATATCATTGCTGGAATTGTAATTTTAGAACTTAAATTTCATTGTAATTACGTACTGTTGTTACTGAGGTTGTTGAAGTCCCTAAATTTGATGAATTGCATCAATGGTAAATTTATAGGATACTAGGAAGTGGCTACTAGTTTGTTTGTTTACTACCTAGTAGTGGATAAGGGTTGGTTATTTTTGTATTTGAGATTTGTCTACCTAGTTTCTAATTGAACAATCACTGTGAAACATACTAAGAAAGATAGAAAGGATAGTCGAGGAGGGTGATGTGAACAAAGGTCGGGATGGGATTTACGACTATAATAACCTTGAATATGTAGGATCACAAGTGTACCGGCCGAAGATATAAGGCCGAGGACTGTCAATACGACCGAGCTCATTCTCGTAGGTGGGCATTTACCCGAACTCCCATAAAGCCGAAGACCCGTTAATACACTCAACACCCGAGGACAACTACTCGGCCCTATTCCACACCAGACCGCGAACGAAGATACCTCGGCCCCGAGATATCCAGTCACAACTAACTGGTCCGAATATCTCGCTGAGCCTGATATCTCTCCGCATAATCAGGAGCCTGATATCTCTCCGCATAATCAGGAGCCTGATACCTCTCTGCATAATCAGAGCCTGATCTTAATATCTCTCCGTATAACTCGGAGCCTGATTTTAAACATCTCTATAAATAGGGGTCCAACCCCTTCCTTGAGAACTACGTTTGCTTTGATTCCCATTTGGATACGTAGGAGCAGAATCTCACTTCTGTCAAGCACATTCCAAAACATCCCCTCTAAACTCTTTCCAGTCGAGTATCTTTCATCTGAGATATTTTGGACGGAACATTTGGCAGCGTCTGTGGGAAACGAAGCAAAACTTTCCCATACCACAAATCATGGTGAGAACAAGGAGCGGAAACTGCAGGAGAGAGGAGCCAGAAAATGCTAACAACGGAGATAATGGGGAACGGTCCATAAACCCGGCTATGACGACCGACAACCCCCTTATCCAGGAACTTCTTGCACAGATTGCCATGCTGAGAAAGGAGAATGAGGAGATTAGGCGGCAGAACAGCCGTCACGAACCAGGACAGAGCAGAGAAAGGTTCGTCTCTTCTCCTCCAGAGAGAGCGCCGGACAGCTGAGAATGAAGGATCCAGAAACTCGCGCAGAGAAGGAGGCCCACAACTTCGGGCTTCTCATCATATGGACCGAGTGGACGAAGAGGAATTTCCTAGGCAGGCCCGTGAACTGTCACTCCAGATGAATAAATTTAATGAAAGGACCGGCGTGCGGAGGCCGAGACATCCCTTCACAAACACTATCATGGAGGTTCCCCTACCAGTCAACTACAAACCAATAAGCATTGACAGATATGATGGCACCTCGGACCTCGTGCGTCACTTGGACGCTTTTACTACTCAGATGTACCTCTTTACCGACGATGATGCTGTCATGTGTAAAGTCTTTCCGACTACTCTGAAGGATGCTGCGTTGACCTGGTACACCCAGTTACCGCCAGCGTCAGTTGATTCCTTCGACACATTCATGGCTAAGTTCAATGCTCAGTTTGCCACCAGCCGGGCTCACCAAAAAACCTCGGCCTCGTTGGTAAACTTTAGGCAAGAAAAGAATGAGTCCCTGCGCGATTTCATGGCCAGATTCAGCAAGGAGACAGTCCTCATCCGGAATCTCAGTGCCGATGTTGCACTACACACCATCTTGATCAGGTTAAGGCTTGGCCCTTTCGCCAGACACTTGGCTCGGAAGCCACCAACCAGTATGGATGAGTTGAGGAGAAAAGCTGCGGGATTCATCAATATGGAGGAGGTTGAGGAGTCGAAGAAAAGGGAGAGAACTGATGATGCTGACAGACGAGAAGGAAGAGAGAAGAGGAGGGCCGGAGGTGATAGGCCGAAATTCAAAGGCCCGCCCGAGCATTTGCATAGGGGACCGAAGTATGAGCATTATACTCCCCTCAACACAAACCGAGCTCGGGTGTTTGAGGAAGCATACAATGCGGAACTTTTGCAGCTCCCTAATCGTGGCCACACCCCCCAGAATGCTGATCGACAGAAACATTGTCGGTATCATCGTAATTATGGCCATACCACCGAGGAGTGCTGGGTCCTGCGAGATAAGATTGAAGAGCTGGTGCAAGCTGGCCATCTCAATAATTTTGTTCGGAGAAACCACAACAACGGTGAGAGGCGTGGCAGAAGCAGAAGGAGAGAAGGTGACCAAAGCCCGAGGAGGGGTGGCGGTCAACGAAATAATGAAAGAACAGAAACCAGAGAGGGCCAGAATGAAAGACGAGAGGAGGATAATGTGATCCGAGGCGTGATAAACACCATTTCAGGTGGATTCGCAGGGGGAGGCACAACAAGTTCAGCTCGGAGAAAGCACCTGCGGGCTATTCGGGCTGTCAACTCGGTATACGGCAAACCCCCGAGAATTTCCCCTCCTATTATCTTTTTTGATGAAGACTTTGTGGGGGTGGATCCTAACCAAGATGACCCGATGGTGATCACTGTGCAGTTGGCCAATTTCTCGGTCAAAAGAACCCTTGTCGACCAGGGGAGCTCGGCAGATATATTATATTACTCAACATTTCAGAAGCTCGGTATCCCAGAGAAATCTATCCAACCGCATTTGACGATGCTCGTCGGCTTTGCAGGGGAACAAGTGGATACGCGAGGATACATTGACCTTCTGACTACTTTTGGGGATGGCAATGCATCCAAGACTATCATGGTCAGGTATGTGTTACTTAATGCAGTAACATCATATAATTTCCTGATCGGAAGACCATCTTTGAACGAGCTAGGGGCTGTGGTCTCTACTCCCCACCTCACGATGAAATTCCCTTCCAACTCGGGGGACATAGTTGTTGTCCGGGCTAATCAGAAGATGTCCAGACAGTGCTATGCTGATAGTTTGCGTGTGAGCAAACTTGAACCTACACCCGCAGAAACCCTAGACAGGGGGAAAGACAAGTCGGTGAATTCCGTTAACTCTGTTGAACTGGATCTGAGAATGGACATGCAAGAACAACGTCCACAACCTATTGAGGAGTTAGAAAAGTTCCAGCTCGGTTCACAGCCTGATCACTGCACCAAACTCGGCGGTCACCTTGAGCCGAATTTGAAAAAGGAAATAAAGCAAGTGCTTCGTAGCAACGCCGATTTGTTCGACTGGACCACATCCGATATGCCGGGAATTGATCCCGACTTCTTATGCCACAAACTGGCAATTTGTCCCGAGGCGAAACCAGTGGCCCAGAGGAAAAGGAGACTTGGGGAAGAGAGGAGAAAGGTTGTGGAAGAGGAAAAGCGAAGTTGGTCAAGGCCAATTTTATCCGAGAAGTAGAATACACTACCTGGTTGGCCAACGTTGTTCTGGTCAAAAAAGCAAATGGCAAGTGGCGCATGTGCACCGATTACACAGATTTGAATAAAGCTTGCCCAAAGGATTCCTATCCTTTGCCGAGTATTGACAGACTGGTGGATGGAGCTTCCGGATACAGAATTCTGAGCTTCTTGGATGCATACTCGGGGTACAATCAGATCAGAATGTATCCCCCTGATGAGGAGAAAACAGCTTTCATAACCGAAGGCTCCAATTACTGTTACCGGGTGATGCCATTTGGACTAAAAAATGCTGGAGCTACATACCAAAGGCTCATGGACCGGGTATTCGAAAAACAAATCGGAAAGACTATGGAGGTTTATGTGGATGACATGGTCGTAAAATCCGATGACCCCAACAGCCACCCAAAAGATCTAGAGGAAATCTTTCAACAGCTGAGAAAGTATAATATGAGGTTGAATCCGGAGAAGTGCGTTTTCGGTGTCCAGGGCGGAAAATTCCTCGGTTTCATGTTGACACACCGAGGAATTGAGGCCAATCCTGATAAATGTCGGGCTCTGATTGAGATGCGAAGCCCACAAAATATTAAAGAAGTGCAAAGACTCGCAGGACGGTTGGCATCATTATCTTGGTTCCTACCCAAATCTGCAGAGAAAGCTCGGCCGTTCTTTAGATTACTGAGGAGGCCTCAAACCTTTACGTGGACCGAGGAATGTGAGAAGGCCTTCGTCGATTTCAAGACCTTTTTGTCTTCACCACCGATATTAACTCGACCCATCCCAGGGAAAGAGTTATACTTATACCTGTCAGCCACCGAGCACGCCATCAGCGCAGTCATTGTGCAGGAAATAGAGAAGGTTCAAATGCCGGTGTACTTCATCAGCAGGGTCCTTCATGATGCCGAAACTCGGTATCAAGTCATTGAAAAGCTGGTTTTGGCCCTGGTAACTGCAGCTCGGCGATTGCGTCCGTACTTCCAAAGTCACCAGGTGATTGTCAAGACTGATCACCCGATTAAGCAGATCCTCAAAAACCCCGAATTGGCAGGACGTATGATTGCGTGGTCGGTAGAGTTATCCGAGTTCGGCCTAAGATACAAGTTGAGAGGCCCTCTGAAAGCTCAATGTCTCTCTGACTTTATAGCCGAGCTCCACCCGCAGCCGATATCCGAGGATGTGTGGTGGAATTTGTATGTGGATGGATCCTCAAATGTCAGGGGCAGTGGAGCTGGGGTGATTCTGGAAGGCTCGGGAGATCTGATCCTGGAGCAGTCACTAAAGTTTGAGTTCAAGACCTCAAACAATCAAGCCGAATATGAAGCTTTGATTGCAGGATTAATGCTGGCAAAGGAAATGGGGGCGAAGGCTATCAGATGCCGGAGCGATTCACAGTTAGTCACAGGGAAAATCTCTGGAGGGTACCAAACGAAAGAGCCTCAGCTCACCAAGTATTTATGCAAAGTCAACCAATTAATCTCCAACTTTGAGAAATTTGCTATTGAGCACATTCCCCAAGAAGAAAACACTCGGGCCGATCTGCTGTCCAAATTAGCCAGTACAAAGAAGCCGGGCCACCATAGAACATTTATTTAAGAAACCATAAATGCACCGAGTGTCACGACTGGGGAGGTGATGGCCAACTAGCCGATTGACCGGTAATGGATGACACCCATTTGGGAGTATTTATCCTCAGAAACTCTGCCCCCAGATCACGCTGAGGCCAGGAAAATCAGGCTCAGAGCGAGTCACTTTGCTATCATTTCCGGAGAATTGTATAAACGGGGATTCTCGGTTCCGATGTTAAAGTGTCTCACCAAAGCTCAGTCTAAGTATGTCATGGAAGAAATTCACAGGGGAATCTGTGGTTTCCATTGCGGGGGCAGATCAATGGCCTCCAAGGTAATCCGGGCAGGGTACTATTGGCCTACCATCCGAGCAGATTGCATTGAGTGGACGAAGCAATGTGATGAGTGCCAAAGATTTTCTAATGTAAGTCGTACCCCACCCGAAGGACTTCACACACTAAACTCCCCTTGGCCCTTTGCAATGTGGGGAATGGATATACTGGGGCCATTCCCTGTAGCCAAAGGTCAAGTCAAATTTCTCCTGGTAGCAGTAGACTACTTCACAAAGTGGATTGAAGCAGAGCCTTTGGCGAAAATTACCGCCGAGAAGGTACAAAATTACCGGCGAAAATTCCCTTTGCAATCGTCACAGACAACGGAAGGCAGTTTATAGATAAGACATTGCAAGAATTCTATGTTAACCTCGGTATCAAACACCATGTCACATCGGTAGAACATCCCCAGACCAATGGACAATTCGAGGCCGCCAACAAGGTCATTCTCGGAGAGCTGAAGAAGAGGGTCGGAAAGGCCAAAGGAGCTTGGGCGGAAGAATTGCCGAGTATCCTCTGGGCCTACCACTGCACACCCCAATCCACTACTCAAGAAACGCCCTACAGGCTGACATATGGAACAGACGCCATGATCCCAGTCGAGGTTGGCGAGCCGTCTTTCCGACGTATGCAACATAAGCAAAATGAGAATGAAAGCAACCTAAGGGTCGAACTTGACTTGGTGGAGGAAGTAAGGGAGGAGGCTAAGATCAGGGAGGAAGCTTGCAAACAGAGAGCAACTAGGAGGTATAATTCAAAGCTGAAACCGAGGAGTTTCCTGCGTGGAGACTTGGTGCTGAGAATGAAAGGAGAAGCAAGGAAGGATCACATGGAAGGCAAACTGGCAGCAAACTGGGGAGGGCCATTCCGAGTGGTAGAAAATTTGGGGAATGGGGCATATAGGTTAGAAGAATTGTCGGGGAAGCCTATTCCGAGGACTTGGAACGCTTCGCATTTAAAGTTTTATTATAGTTGATGTATATAGTCAGGTGATGTACTCTTTTTCCTACCTCGGTATTTTGTCCCAAAAAGGGTTTTGACCGAGAAGGTTTTAACGAGGCATACCGCAGACTTTCTTTTTATTCAATAAAAGAATTTATTATGAACATTGTTATGTTCTCTTATTTTGCCGATGTATTTACTCTGCAAACATCTCATTTGGAAGGCCGAGTTCGAGCCGATTAAATTTTTAAAGGCCAAGTTTGAGCCTGAAGGCCGAGTTCGAGCCGATTAAATGCTTAAGGCCAAGTTTGAGCCTGAAGGCCGAGTACGAGCCATTAAGTTTTTAAAGGCCAAGTTTGAGCCTGAAGGCCGAGTTCGAGCCGATTAAACGTTTAAGGCCAAGTCTGAGCCTGAAGGCCGAGTACGAGTCATTAAGTTTTTAAAGGCCAAGTTTGAGCCTGAAGGCCGAGTTCGAGCCGATTAAACGTTTAAGGCCAAGTCTGAGCCTGAAGACCGAGTTCGAGCCGATTAAATGCTTAAGACCAAGTTTGAGCCTGAAGGTCGAGTACGAGCCATTAAATTTTTAAAGGCCAAGTTTGAGCCTGAAGGCCGAGTTCGAGCCGATTAAACGTTTAAGGCCAAGTCTGAGCCTGAAGGTCGAGTTCGAGCCGTTTTAGTTATTCAAGGCCAAGTTTGAGCCTGAAGGCCGAGTACGAGCCATTAAATTTTTAAAGGCCAAGTTTGAGCCTGAAGGCCGAGTACGAGCCGTTAAATTCTGAAGGCCAAGTCTGAGCCTCCTAGCCGAGTTCGAGCTATTGAGTTATTAAGGCCAAGTTTGAGCCTATTAGCCAAGTTCGAGCTATCGAGTTATTAAGGCCGAGTTCGAGCCGCGAAATTGTTGAAATCGAATACGAGTAGCAATTAAAAAAGAACAAAGTTCGAATTTAAAGGCCGAATATAAGCCATGATTTTATTAAGGAAACCGAGTACAATGCATAAAGCAAAAATAAGGCCGAGTTTGACTCTTGAAAAGTACAAACAGGTGAAGATATTAAGGGAACCGAGCACAGCGCTGAAATTGAAAACAAGGGCCGCTCGACGGGACAGTAGTTCCCCCAATTAGAGCAGGGGCAAGTCCAGTCGGCCCTCAGTTCCCCCAATCCAACGCCCTGACTCTCTCTTAAGGGAGGATGTAGTCACTTCCCCCTGAGAAAGCTGGATGATGAAGTGCTCGGCTGGTTCCGGGAGTAGACGGCCTCTACCCCTTTCGCGACTCCCGAAGACTACTATTCTCCCAGTTAACATCCTTCTTGAAGGATCGAATCATAAAAGGAATTCTGGATCCCGTCTCCCACTTACATCCTTTTGGCGGATGTGAAACCCAAAAAAGGATGTTAACTGGGAGAGAGGAGCATAAACCCCTAGCACTATCATAGAACTGCTCGGGTTGAAGGAGGAAGAATTTGGCGGATTGAAAAGAATGAAGAATGAAGTAATGAAGCAGTAAAACAGCCCTATTTATAAGGGGCGAGAGGCGTTGAGAAGGAAGAAGTACGCGTGGGAAAAGGTTTGTTGGAAAAACAAATCTCGAAACTAAGCAAAAAGTAGTAATTACATGAACCCATTGCGGTTTCCAAAGCATATAATGCGTGACTGCATGCGTAAGGTGTGAAACATGTGTTTCACGTGTGACAACCACCGTCCATTTTTGATATGGACGGTAGAATACCTCGGTCTTAACCGAAGATTTGTTTAAACAGCCAGAACACAACGACGGAAGATAAAAAAACACTTCCAAGTGTATCTCGGCCAAACGAGGGGCTACAAGGAAAAAGGAAAAGTCGTCCGAGAGGGCCTCCATGCTGGACTGAGCCCCTTGCTACCTGATTAACCGGAGGTCAGCAGGTTTGAGGAAGTTCAAGTCAAAGGAAGGGAACGGGTTGAAATCTTCACCCCAGAGGGATGAGGTCCCCGCCTTTAGAGAAGTGTTGTACCACTTCACCTCGGCAGAAGGATGGCTTTGTTCTTCTCGCCCCGCGGTCCCGGTCTCCTGGGTAGTAGGGTGTGGAGGACTTGGGCAAGCTGGGGGAGAATCATCGGTGTCAACTACAACCTCCACCCTCTTTCTTTTTTGAGGGGCAGATGAAGAAGTTCCCTTTGCAGAGGTCTTGGTGGGAGGAGGTCTTTTCTTCTTCTCAGTTGAAGAGGGACCCTGACCCTCTTTTGCAGCAGCCTTTACAAGCTTGGAGAAGTCAAATTTCCCCATAATGACTGCCAAAAAGAAAGAGTTGTTAGTACAGCAACACATACAGAAAAGATTCTAAAACTAAAAAGCCGAGCACTTACTTTTCAGGTCAGTTCTCGAAGTAGATGAGAAGGGTAGTTTCAGAAGGCGTCCACAGTGGAGGGGCCGAGGAAGTTTTTCTAGTATGTCTATGTCCCGCCTATCCTCGGTCGGAAGGGATTGGTACTCAAAGCCAACGAATTTTGTGGGGGAGGATTGCCAGTATAAAGGAAACTTGGCACAGTTGTCATCGTCAAAAAAGTGGGAGGAGTGAGAACCCGAGGGGCGAACTCGGAAGAAGCCGACTTTGAAATCTTTGTACGATGATGTGTACAGACTAAGCAGCCCTCTCCGGTTCAGCCCGTTAAGGGAAATCCATCCCATTTTCTCACCAAACCTTGTTTGGTAGAAATACAAAAATTTTGGAGTGGTGGGATCCATCCCGATGTATTTACATAGAATCTGAAAGGCTTTCATAAAAGCCCAACTGTTGTGGTGAAGTTGAGTAGGAGCGACGTTCATGGTTCTCAGAACATCGCACTCAAACTCGGTAAAAGGAAAAGACACATGCAGCTTATCAAATAATGTTTTGTACATGTATGTAAAGGGGGGCTCGGAAGGACGAGCCCTGAGAAAGACACACTCGGTACCCGAGCATGGGGAGCAAATGAACTCGGACTCGTCCCCTGACGCTGAGACATTAATTTGGGACCGAAGTTGATCAATTGATTCTGGGGTTTGGAAGTCAGAGAAAAAGGTCCCAACCTCGCCTTTAACCCAGGTATACCCAGGAAGAGTGATATCCAGAATAGGGTCTTTTGGAACCCTTAGGCGTTGTTTACGAGCGGCGGGTTTGGACACCGGAGGAGAGGGAGAGCCGGACTTGGAGTCAGACCCAGAGGAATCAGACCCAGGGGAAGACGACCCGGAGGAGGACGCTTCCCCTTCTCCGACGTTCAACTCCCGTGAAGGAATCAAAGAGGTGGAGGGAGAACCCCCAATGGGGGAAACCTCGCGCTCAATTAGAGGCGAGGTATTTGACTTAGAGGACATGGATGAACTCATCTGGTAAGCAGAAATTAAATGGAGAAGTACGAGGAGAAGAAGGAGACTGGGCGTACCTGAAAAATGACAAGCAGAAGAGTGATGGCAGAAACTGGGAAGACGAAGGTGAAAGGCGAAGGAGGATAAACAGGGTAGAATGGAGTTGGAGTCGGAAGGGATATTTGTAGCCGCGGTTGACGGCCCACGTTCTATCAAGCCCAAAAGGGCGCGACTTTTGATTTTTCCCGCATTAAATGGGCGCGGAACCCTAGGGTCTCTTACCCAAAGCGTACTGCAGAAGTATTAGGGGGAATGATTGCTTCCTCTGACAAAGAGGAAAGATTTGATTGAAATGACAGCTGGGAATGCGGAAGTTTGTGTGGCCGAAGAATAAGCTCGGTTTCATACTTATCAGCTCTTTCGCTTATTTAAGCTCGGAGCTCGGGGGGCTTGTGTACCGGCCGAAGATATAAGGCTGAGGACTGTCAATACGATCGAGCTCATTCTCGTAGGTGGGCATTTACCCGAACTCCCATAAAGCCGAAGACCCGTTAATACACTCAACACCCGAGGACAACTACTCGGCCCTATTCCACACCAGACCGCGAACGAAGATACCTCGGCCCCGAGATATCCAGTCACAACTAACTGGTCCGAATATCTCGCTGAGCTTGATATCTCTCCGCGTAATCGGGAGCCTGATATCTCTCCGCATAATCAGGAGCCTGATACCTCTCTGCATAATCAGAGCCTGATCCTAATATCTCTCCGTATAACTCGGAGCCTGATTTTAAACATCTCTATAAATAGGGGTCCAACCCCTTCCTTGAGAACTACGTTTGCTTTGATTCTCATTTGGATACGTAGGAGCAGAATCTCACTTCTGTCAAGCACATTCCAAAACATCCCCTCTAAACTCTTTCCAGCCGAGTATCTCTCATCTGAGATATTTTGGACGGAACAACAAGGAAATGAATTGAGGGAATTTGGTAGAATATAAGGGGGGGCTGGAAAAGATGGGAGGCATGCAAGGATTGAGAGATTTTGAAGAGGTGGTAGGTTCTGGATTCTTGTGCATTGCAGGACCCCTTCTTTTTCTTTTTTCTTTTTTTCATTTTCTATTTTATGTAGTTTTCCCAAGGGTCCTAGATTTATAGAGGGCAATGTCTAAGGAGATATGATATTTAGACACACATTTAGTATCCAACATCATACATATATACATCATATATAGCATTTGTTTATATTTTAATCTCTCTCCTCTTAATTGATCAGTTCAAAAACATGTCCAAATATACGGTGTCAACCGTATGATTTCGATTTTGTGTGTCAAATTATCATTTCCGATGTCTAAGTGAAGGAGTTAGTCTCCAATATACCTATAATTTTTAGTTCCTATAAGATTAGTTTTGAGTATTGCTAATTGGTTGTTTCATCCGTGGGTTTAAGGGGTGATTGATGTGTGTGTGTGTATTTGGTAAATCCGGATATCTTTCGGTCGGGAGCCAGAGACTAATCCCTCGAGGTACTGAGATCCATTTACGGGATGACCTCTTCCAACATATGTACCGGGAATCGAACCACTGACCACATGCTTAAGGGATCCAATTATCTACCAACTGTGACATACCATATTAGTTGGTGATTGATGTATATTAAGTAATAACACAAGTACAACATAGGTGGCCAAGTTATTCATGAGTTATTTGAGTTTCATTTGTTAAATATTCGAACAAGTTTGTTTTGCATGTCCATTATTTAGAGAGTAATTGTCGGAAGTTTTGAATTACTTATATAATGATTATAAATACAAAATTATATTTTGTTTCATCTTTTAACATAAAAATGTTTGTCAAATATTAAATTAATAAATTATTAAATAATTTAAGGAGAAATTTGATAAATAAAAATATCATCAAGTAGTCATTGAGTTAAATGAGTCAAGATTAAACCTCATATCTTTAAGCAAGTCAAGCTCACGTTCTAAAATTGACTTGTTTAAATAAATGATCCTAGTTTGTTTGAGCAAATGTTTTTAAGCTCCACTTGTTTACATTCCTAGTCACATTATATTTTGTTTTGTTTCCTTTTTCATTACTAATGCATAGAACGAAAATTTTTATACCATCTATTCTACGACAGATACAGGAATATGAATTTTTATATTTTAATTATATTTTAACATTTATTATTCAATTATCTTGCCACTGTAGTCTTATCTTTCTCCTCGGAAGTGGACCCAAAATGCCCAAATGTTTTGTCCCCAGTTTAGCATGATTGCCAATCACGGGACGAATGCAAAAGCATTTTGCTAACGTCAATGACCAAATCAGGTTCTTCCTCTTGTTCAAGAACAATTATAGTATTCAATGGTAGCTTCCTCGGAATTCAATACTAGAGTGTCGACAATATTTGAAACAGCCGTGCTAATAGAACTCGGTTTTTAGATAAGAATACGACATCATGCTATAGCAGTACTATTGTAATATCAATTTTTTTTTTATTTAAATTTTGACTTGTTTAAAAAAATAAAAAATTTATTTCTGAAAAAACCCATTCGGTAGGTAATGAATTGAATTCACCAGATATTTGTATATGATTCACCAGATATTTGCACATACTTAACCAAAAAATTTATTTATCAAAAAAACTCATTCACCAGATATTTACACATACTTAACCAAAAAATTTATTTATAAAAAAAACACATTCACCAAATAATGAATCGAATTCACCAGGATATTTATACCTGATTCACCATATATTTGCACATACTTAACTAAAAAATTTATTTCTCAAAAACACATATTCACCAGATAATGAACTGAATTAACCAGATATTTATACCTGATTCACCAGATATTTGCACATACTTAACCAAAAAAATTATTTCTCAAAAAAACTCATTCACCAGATAATGAACTGAATTCACCAGATATTTGTACATGACTTACCAGATATTTGCACATACTTAACCAAAAAATTTATTTATCAAAAAAAGCCATTCACCAGATATTTAAACCTACTTAACCAAAAAATTTATTTATAAAAAAAACACATTCACCAATAATGAACTGAATTCACCAAATATTTATACCTGATTCACCATATACTTGCACATACTTAACAAAAAAATTTATTTCTCAAAAATACCTATTCACCAGATAATGAATTGAATTCACCAGATATTTATGCCTGATTCACCATATATTTGTACATACTTAACCAAAAAAATTATTTCTCAAAAAAACCCATTCACCAGATAATGAACAGAATTCACCAGATATTTGTACCCGATTCACCAGATATTTACACATACTTAATCAAAAAAATTATTAATAAAAAAATTAATTTTTTTTTAAAAAGACCCGCTACAGTGATGCACAGTACAACTACAGTACCGTACAGTGCACTGTTCATACGATGTCGCCGTATCTGTATCGAAAACTGTGTCAATTTAGCTTTTCTCTGTTTGAAATTGTTGTAAACCAGAAACACTTATGGATTGCCTTTGCACAAACAACTCATAACCAAAAGGAGTTCGAGTTTTGATTTTGCCTCTATTCCGAACTGAAATAGAGACCCCAAATGCTACCATGCCCTTCACAACGAACTAGTCTTGGTTGCTTTTCACTGGGTAAACACCATAGTAATATGATTTGTACCTTTGATGTATTTGAGAACTCGCACGATAGCAATGTGATGAGTTTGCGTGGGTTTGGCCATGAATTGAGACAATTGCTTGACAACAAAGGTGACGTCAGGAAGAATGGTGGTTAAGTATAGGAGCCTGCCAATGAACCTTCTACAATATAATATGAGAAATCTTCATTTAGGAGACTATCACCATTATACAAATGCACGGAGATGTCCATAGGAGTAGAAATAGGGTTGGAAGTAATTTATTTGACTTAGTATTTAATAGATAATAAAAGAGTTCTGCTAAACAGGCACAAAAATTTGGACACAAATACGACACCTGCTACAGTAGCGCTACTGTAGCGCTATTGTAGCACCTTTTTTTTTAAAAAAATTTTGACTTTTTTAAAAAAATAAAAATTTTATTTCTAAAAAAACCCATTCACCAGATAATGAACTGAATTCACCAGATATTTGTACATGATTCACCAGATATTTACACATACTTAACCAAAAAATTTATTTATCAAAAAAACCCATTCACCCGATATTTACACATACATAACCAAAAAATTTATTTATAAAAAAAAACACATTCACCAAATAATGAACTGAATTCACCAGATATTTATACCTGATTCACCATATATTTGCACATACTTAACCAAAATTTATTTCTCAAAAAAACCCATTCACCAGATAATGAACTGAATTCACCAGATATTTATACCTGATTCACCATATATTTGCACATACTTAACCAAAATTTATTTCTCAAAAGAACCCATTCACCAGATAATGAACCGAATTCACCAGATATTTATACATGATTCACCAGATATTTGCACATACTTAACCAAAAAATTTATTTCTCAAAAAAACTCATTCACCAGATAATGAACTGAATTCACCAGATATTTGTACATGATTCACCAGATATTTACACATACTTAACCAAAAAATTTATTTCTCAAAAAAACCTATTCACCAGATAATGAACTGAATTCACCAGATATTTATACTGGATTCACCAGATATTTGCACATACTTAATCAAAAAAATTATTTCTCAAAAAAACCCATTCACCAGATAATGAACTGAATTCACCAGATATTTGTCCCCCGTTCACCAGATATTGACACATACTTAATCAAAAAATTTATTTACAAAAAAAATTTAAATTTTTAATAAAAAAAGCGTGCTACGATCAGCGGTCTCATGTGCAGCTGATGTGACAGATGCACTGACATGCGACATCATTCATACTGATGTCTCGTATGATGTCCACCGAAATGTGTCCATTTAGCATTATTGATAATAAAATACTATTCTTGTTTGGTCTTATCAATAAAATTCTTCTACTTCCATCACTATGCACGGTTCATCAATTACTATTATTATTGATAGCATTGCTATTATTAATAACTTGAATTGTGTCTCTATATGTATGAAACTTTTTTTTTCCTTTATCCAAAATTAAGTCCACAATGTCAAACATTTTCTTGACTTATTTCACACATTGCTTTCATTATTTCCTTCTCACCCATAACGGTAGTACTCATTCATCTCCAAGGCTTTTTATTTATAGACAGAAGTGATCAGCAAAAATCTTGAAACAATTTTATCTACAATTTGAGTACAAATAATTGAATAATATTTTTATTTTAAAATGATATTACAATACGTAATGTAACACTATGTGTTAACTGTCCCTCTTTGATTATTACTAATGATCAACTAATCCTCTTAAATCATGTGGTATTGACACGTGTCACTTTATTAGAAAATCATCAATTCATCTTATTAATTAGTATAGATATAGATCTATTATTTAAAATAGAAAAAAACAAAGGCAAGGATGTAGAAAAAATAGATTAGAAAATATGAATAGCTCTACCTCTATGTCAATTCAGAGATTGACGTGTTTGACTCCCAAAACATTGTACCTTTACCAATTTGTAAATATTTTAAAACAAAAAAAATATAAATTTCAGAAAATAAAAAATAAAAATAAAAATTTCATCACATGACATGTAGCTTGCACCATTGTGCTACACTAAAATCAGCATTTCCCCTTATTAATTAGTATAGATATGGATTTATTATTTAAAATAGAAAAAACAAACGAAATCAAATAGAAAAAAATACAAATTATGAATAGCTCTGTCTCTATTTATCTCAATACAGATATTAGAAAAATAAAAAAGTAAATTAGAAGAAAAAAAATTCGAAAACAAAATAAAAAAATTAGAAAAGTATATAAAAAATATTTTAAAAATAAGAAAATAATAATTTGAAAAAAATATTCAAAAAATTAGAATAAAAAAATTAATTAGAAAACAAAAAAATTTTAAAAAAATCAATTATGAAAATAAACATTTTAAAAAAATTAAATTAGAAGAAAACTAATTTGAGAAAAAAAAATTTTAAAAAAAATATTATAAAGAATATATGTTTAAAAAATAAATAAATTTAAATAACCCAAAATAATCAACCAGTTGACAACTTCTTTTACTGTTGTACGAACGATAGAAGAAAAGTTGTTAATTGATAAAGTGATATACATATTAAATACTAAAATATATATAAATATTAAAATATAGTAATTGGTTCGGTTAAAAAATAACCAAATTAATGACCATTGGGTTTGGTTCAATTCGGATCCGTAAAAAAATAAATTTATAAAAAATATTATAAAGAATATATGTTTAAAAAATAAATGAATAAATTTAAATAATCCAAAATAATCCACAAGTTGATAACTCCTTCTACTATTACAGGAACAGTAGAAGAAAAGTTGTTAATTGATAAAGTGATATGCACATTGAATATTAAAATATATATAAATATTAAAATATAGTAATTGGTTTGGTTCCAAAATAACCGAATTAATGATCATTGGGTTTGGTTCAATTCGGAGCCGTGCACAAAAAAGAAAAAAAAGAACAAATTTAATTAGTTGTTTCGGATTTTCAAATTCATTGAATTATTGGTTCGAGTCTTACGATCTTAAACTTTTTCGAAGAACTCTGTAGCTTTGCTACCTTTCCTGGCTAAAAATATTTAAAAACAAAAAAAAATTATAAACTTTAAAAAGTCAATAACAATATCCAAACCAATTAAATTGGTTTGGTTTGATTCGATTCGAAACGAAAAATATTAATATATATATATATATATATATATATATAAATAAAAATTATATAAAATATTAAATTTTAAACTATTAAATTATATATACATTAAAATATAAGCATACAAAAATTAAAATATCAAGAACACGACAACTCTAATTTTATTGTTTGCCAATTTATTATTGGTTGACAGTGGAAAAAAAACTTTACACTATTCGTTTATACAAATAAATTCAAAAAAAAAAAGTATCAGCAAAAAAAAATTATTAGGGAATTTTTTAAAAAAATTTAATGAAAACGTACAAAAAATTAAAAATAAATAAATAAACTAATTATAAAAAAATATTTTAAAAGGAAAATATAAATTAGAAAAAATTTATGGAAAAAATATTTTTAAAAATAAGGAAAAAATAGATTTACAAAATTAGAAAAATAAATTTAATTATAAAAAAATAAAAATTAATCAAAAAAATATATATTTAAAAAAAATTAAAAAAATAGGGAAAAATATATTTTAAAAAATTAGGGAAAAAATAGAAAAAAGTATATAAAAATTATTTTTAAAAAATTAGGAAAATAATAATTAGAAAAAAGTATTCAAAAAATTAGAAAAATAAAATTAATTAGAAAACAAAAATATTTTAAAAAAATCATTTAAAAAATTAAATTAGAAAAAAACTAATTTGGAAATAAAATAAATTTTATAAAATATTATAAAGAATATATGTTTAAAAAAAATTTAAATAATATAAAATAATCCACCGGTTGACAACTCCTTCTACTGTTACCGGAACAGTAGAAGAAAAGTTGTTAATTGATAAAGTGATATACATATTGAATATTAAAATATAGTAATTTGTTCGGTTCCAAAATAACCGAATTAATTTTGGTTCAATTCTGAGCCGTACATAAAAAAGAAAAAGAACGAACCAATTTAATTGGTTGATTCGGATTTTCAAATTCATCGAATTATTCGGTCCGAGTCTTACAATCCTAAACTTTTTCGAAGAACAGGATAGCTTTGCTACCTTTCCTGACTAAAATAATTTAAAAACAAAAAAAAAATTATAAACTTTAAAAAGTCAATAACAATATCCGAACCAATTAAAATTGGTTTGGTTTGATTCGGTTCGAACCGAAAAATATTAAAAAATATATAAATATATAAATAAAAAATATTAAATTATATATACATTAAAATATAAGTATATAAAAATTAAAACATCAAGAACTTGACAACTCTACTTTTACTGTTTGCCAATTTATAATTGGTTGACAGTGTAAAAAAACTTTACACTCTCAGTGTATAAAAATAAATTCAAAAAAAAAGTATTAGCAAAAAAAAAATTATTAGGAAAAAATAAAAAAGTTAAGTAAAACGTAAAAAAAAATTAAGACAAAAAAAATTAAAATAAACTTTTTATAAAAATTTTAAATTTTTTTTTAAAAAAAGAAACTTAAAAAAAAGAAAAAAAATTTAAAGGTTTTTATAAACAAAGTAAAAAAAAAATTATTTTTATTTTAAAAGAATTTAATTTTTTTTAAAAATAAATAAATAAAAGGCAAAAAATCCTAGTGCTGACATGTGTATGTACAATAAAATTGTATATTCAACTTTTATATTAGTACTAGTGTTGTTGACCCATGCGAGACGCACGGGTAAACTTTTTATTTAAAAATACAATCTTTAATTGGGTAAAAAATCTAATTTCATTTTTAAAATAAAATTACACTATATTTTATTGATTAAAAATAAATATAAAAATTCATTGATTATAATTACATTATGTTTCCATAAGGCGTATTATATAAACCCATTTAATGACGGTCCGAGATTAATAGAATAAGAGTTGAAGGATTTGTTATCAACATCAATCATAAATTGAACCTGATCGAAAGGAAACAACAATATAGTTAAAAAGGAAGCAAACGATGTGATTCATATTTGCATATTCAAACTAAGGTGGCGTTTGTAAGAGCTTATTTAAGCTCCTTTTGACTTATCTGATGACATAAGCTCTTATGCAGTATGTTTGACAGAGCTTATAAAAATAACTTATGTCATCCCATAAGGAGTTTTTGACTTATTTTCATAAGTCACTGGGAGAAGCTTATGGAATTATCATAAGAGCTTATGCACTAAACACCCTCTCCGTGTTTTTCACTATTTGAATCTTTTCATGCCCCTTTCTTTCTTTTTCTTTCTTTAAGCACTTATGGCATAAGCCCTCATGCGATAAGGTCTTATGTGATAAGCTCTTAATTAAGTTGTTTACCCAAACACACCCTTAAGTGGCCTTTTAACAGAGAAAGTGCTTTTTCAAATTTTGCAAGCCGTTAATGCAGAGAATGTTGCTTTAATTGTGGTTTCTTGAAGGGAAATGTATATATTCTTGATTCTTTACGGCCCCAACATACACTAAAAGGAAAAGCAGATGGAGATTTGGGATTAACATTTATTGAAATTAAAGAAGCTAAATTCAAATAGCGAACAACTGTATAATAATGTCACACTTACATGTAGAAATCTAATGCCAAGCAAACCAACTTCTTTGGTATTATATAAAATAGGGGGAACAATAAAGAAAACTATATGTGCACTGCCTTGATAACTAAACACCATTTACATGAAATCATGAAAAAGTGAGCTTGAAGTTGAACATATCAATATTAGTCCAGTACTGCTTTGATAACCATGGGCATTTCACTTGTGACTAAAAGATAATAAAAGAATGGAAGTTACAACAAACTGATATCAAAACATTATTAGTTGTGGCATACCAAAAATACTCTGCAAACCTTCGATTGGGCAAAAATGACCTCTTCTCCACAATTTATAGCAATGATTTCAAATACTGAACTCGTTATATGAATCATTTATAGAGGTGGAAACATAAATCATATCATATAGAAACCAAGCCAAGTACCGTGTCTTCTGATCAATCTTTGAGGATGAGAAAACCAATCACTAATGCCCAATAACCACCAAAGACAAACTTTCTAAAGTGACTTTTAACTGTAAGCAATCCCAACAGAACCATTCCACTTACAATTGCTAAATCTTCAACTCTAATTAGAAGACTTTCCACCACCGTAAAAGACATACAATACCAACATCCGATATATAACCAAGGTCAATTGCATATCCTTAGAAGATGAATATGTGATCCAGAGCCCAAAACCTTGGTTCAAGGCGACATCAAGTCCCTCTGGTACTGGTTGTTCCGAAGTTTGAATCCCAGATGAGCTACTTCACCCGAGCTTTAGCCTGCCATCTTACTCCAATTCAGGGCACATACCACCCTGCAACCCCCCAACCCCAATAAAAAGAAAGTTCTATGATCCATGTGCTGGAAAAAAAACTCCATTCCCATTCTTTGGTATAGAATCTGTTGATCGAAATGAGGTAACTAACAATTAGAATAGAATTGTATGTCTTTTCCTCAATGCACATTGATCAGTTGAAGGAACACAGTCAAATGGAAGCATAAATCACAATTATTACTATCATTTGATTAATATTCTTTTCTATTGTGATTAATTATCAAAGAAATATCATTGAGACTACAATATAAGTCATTGGGATACTTAATTAAAAAAAAAATCAGAGGAACAAAGATGATTGGAAGAGGTGGAGAACAAGATACACAAGCTTGCATCCTTTCGATAACATATATAATATTTTGATAGAAGGTGAAATATCACTTGAGTTATGAAAAGAAATTTTTTCACTAATCCTTTGCATAAGTTGGCTTAACATAATCTAATCTACCGATTTTGGTAAAGAAAAAGGTAAGAGAAAAAGTGAGAAGTCCACAACTATAAAGAAATGGGTAATAAATCAAAGCAACACAATATTCTACCGTTAATTTTATAATTCCCAGTACCCTTAACATTGGACTATCATAAAGCTTTCAACTAAAGTGGCAAGTTTTGACACCATAATTTAAAAAGAAAAGATGCAACGCACATGTTCACAGGAAATAAGAGCAAGTCAGGTTCTCCCTAAGACTAAGTGATCAGGAAATAAGATCTAGACAAGTAAAAAGCAATTATTTTGCTTATCAGCAAACATGAAAGCCTCCTGCTGAAGTTTAACAAAATTAGCAATTGCTTATAAAAAAACAGAAATAGCAATTAGACAATAAAATATTGTGAATGAAAGGAAAAAAAACAGAAATGAGAGATATTATGGATCGAGAAAGGACCCAAGCTCATTTCCAGGGAAACAAACATAAAATGAGAAGATGGAAATGAAATAAAAATTGTATAAGTTGATGATCCAAACTCGCATATTCTTTTAGTTACACTCAAAAAGGCTTTGCATCAGAGTTTGACTTTGGTGAGGAAAAGAATATTTTTCAGAGAGTCGTAAATTCAAGCTTTCTATAATTCATGATTATTCATTTTTGTTCTTTATATACATATTCTTGCATAAAAATGCTAAATTTGATTTATTTATTTTTTTTACTTATTTTAAAGGGAAAACAAAAGGAGTCAAGCCATTGTAGGACTTTAGCAAGTTTACAGTCACTATGTGTAACATAATAAATAAAATTACGAAAGAGCAAAAGAAGAGCAATGCTCTATCACCTTCAAATTCAGAAAGTGTATGGATAAATCTATCGTGTAAACCGGCGAGTGTGGCCGCCGGGGTCGGAGTGGAGGTTTCTTTCACCAAATTTTCACATGCTTGAAAAAGTGCCTAATAGAATCACCAAAATGCATAAAAGTCATCTAAGAATAATGGGAAACATACACATTAAGCAACAAAGAAAAAATTTATGATGCTTAAAATCTTAAGACAAGAAAGAATGGCATGTTCATCTATGATGATTAGAAGTAAAAGCAATAAAGGATAAAGAAGGAAAAGCTTACAAAATCTTTGTTGCTAGAACCATATCTAGTCTGAATCTGGGCAAATGACAAACCAACCATTATGTCAGATGGTTGTTTAAATCAACTCCGAAAGAGGTTCCATGCAGAGAAGTTATAGGCAATAATTTTACCTGGTGCTGCACTTCGACCAGAGGAAAATCTTCTTCCCCATTGTTTTATTGACCACAATATTTGACCTTTCTTTTGAAAACTCCACTCAAAATCTGACAACAAAGAAACAATTAGTATGAAGTGTAAAATCCATCTTGCAAGCTGCAAAATATATATAGTAATCATTATTCGTTTTGCATACATAGCATTGCAATAAGAATAACTATTGACAAAATGTGTATTTGGTGTTTTTTTGAAGGAAAGAATAAATTTTTAACAGAAAATGAGAAGATGGAAATGAAAGAAAAATTGTATAAGTTGACACTAGTGCAACAAGTGCTTTTTACGTCAGTTAAAATTGATTTTATACGTCAGAATATTGTGTGACGTAAATACAGCTGACGTTAAATATAAAACTATTAACGTCGGTTATTTAACACAACTGACGTTAATGTTTTTCAAACTAACGTCAGTTCTGTTAAAGAACTGACGTTACAGGTTTTATTTTTAACGTCAGTTTCCTAATACAACTGACGTTAATAGTGTCTTCGTATATTTTATAAAATACTATTAACGCCGGTTGTTTGATACAACCGACGTTAATAGATTTTTTTTTTAAAATTCAGTTTTAAAATATCACCCCCTCAGCTATCCCCGCATTCATAAATATCCCAAGAATACGTAATATCACACACATTACGAAATTGCAAACACTACCCTTAAATTTCAATATTAACAAAAAGAAAAGAAATATACAAAGGAACAATGGGGGACTTAAAACCAAAACCCATGTATAGGAAAAACATAACTATCTACAAGTATATATATATAAATTTTAGTCTCTAATGTCTAAAAACAAAACTACCAATCTAAGTATATATATATATAAATGTTATTAATTATTTTCTAAAGTCTAACAAAAAAACTATTCATCTAAGTATTGCGGAGGTATCTTGTCAATTCCTTTTTCAGCCGCATACTTGATTATTCATTTATGTTCTTTATATACATATTCTATAATATATAATTTAACAAGTTGTTTAAATATTACCTTCTTCCATCCATCCGTAATAGATGCAGAGACTATGTTCAACATATGAAGCATCACATAATAGCCAGCGACCACCTCGCAGGTTGAAATCGAGACTACAAACAAAATTAATTTCAATGTCAGTTAAATATACATATAAATTAGTAAATATAATATTAATTATTTGATAAATAAACTACAAAACCTTGAGGATGATCCATTCAGGATTTCCTTTAGCCTTAGAAGTCCTACTTCTCCCGTTGACGCAACTTATGCTACTCGCCTTCAGCGTGCTATTATAAACAAATAATCATGTCAATTAACAAATTCATATATCATGTGTGTAATAAACTAAAAACAATTGATATTAAAACTTAAATTAAATTGAAGATTAGTTACTTACGTATTTACAGCTTCCACCACCTCCTATGGCGGGTTTTGGTGGAGAGAGCAGAAGAATATGACAGTATGCCTAGACGGGTGAAGTACGAGCAACTGCCAATGGTTATTCATACAATAGGGGAGCCGGATATAATTCTTTCCGATTGTCTCCCATAAATTTCCCTATGTATTTACTAAATTCATCAAAGAAAGAATTGAGGCATAAGGATTGACGGATCTAAGAAGCCGTAAACTGATTTGGAGCCCTTATCAAGCTGAAGACGATGGAGATACCAAAGATATGAAAAGGTGTGGATGTTAATTACATAATATATATATTGAAATTAAAATAAATCATTAAATGGAAAAATACCAAAAATAAATAAGTTATAAAATTAAAATTAACTTACGTGCACCAGAGACTCAAAACCGTGCTGGCCATCCACACGTTATCTCTGCAGGCGTGCCCGAGATCTTCACCATATAAGGAAAATATCCTCTCTTGATTTGGGTGTGCCACCCATCCATCGTGCTCCAATGGACATTCAAAAATCTCAAAGGCATAATCCTCACCAAGTGAGAACAAACGAGTGACAGGTGACTGCGACACCAACGTGGACTTGGCCTTCAATTTAGAAAAAATAAAATAGATAAGTTGTTGATAATTAAAAAAAACACAAGTAATTATTTGACTAATTTGGACATTAATAATGAATACATACCTTTGTTACCATTTCGAGTTCACGGCGTTTGAAGTCCAACTCAAGCTCACGCCTTTGCATTTCCAACTCAAGCTCACGACGTTGGACTTCCAGCTCCCGCTCCCTAGCTGCCAACTCATCGTCCTCCACATGTGCCCTACTATAACTCTCTTTTGTGCTCACATGTGAAGGTTTGGCATGTGCTGCGGTGTCCTGGGATGAACCGACGGAGGAAAGCTCTCTAGCAAGCGCTTGCTTGAATTCTGGGTTGGATAGGAAGCTTTTCATCAGATGCATTGTAATAGCAGGGTTGGAGATGAGCTGCTGAGTCATGGATTCCAAAATTGATGCCTCATCGACGACCCGCTTTCGTGAAGTAGACGTGCCATAATATTCTCTGATGGTCACGTTCCCAGGAACACCGATAACCCGACCAGGATGGTCTTTCTTGCCTAGAGCAGTCATCAAGACGTCCCGCCGTCCAGAAGGGACGAATGAGCCCTGGGAGCATTGTGCTTTAAGATCCATCTACAATGAAGAAATGAAAAAACGTGCAAGTGAAAAGTGTTAAAAATATCTATACAAATATCAATTGAAATGAAGTTAATTATTTACTTACAATCTTATCTGTCACTTCGCGAGTGGCATCAACTTTAAAAGATCCTATCTTTGTCATGCGGCCGGCTAACCAGACATCCTCGCGGTCAATGTTCGACGGAGGACTTAATGGTGTGCCCTCAGGCACCTCTCCTCTTTCTATCCTAGCAGCGTGCTCTTCCTGCTTTACCCTCAGCCTATCCGCCATCATCTCCTCGATCAGAGTCTCGTACCCACCCTGAGACATGGTGTGGCGGTGGACGTTCTTCGCCTGATTCTGCCTACCCTTCTCTACCTTAGCCTATTCAAACAAAAACACGTAATTAAATACAGTTAAATGATCTATAAGAAGCATACAAAATTAACTTAATCAACCAACCTGAAATTCTTCATCCTGTCGACTCCTAGCAAACATATCCCAAGTATCCTTATCAATCCAGGGATAATCCGAGAACATCTTATCAAGCCGCTTCTTCCCAGATACATAGTACCTGGTAAGATCATGCTTGAACCCATTCCATCGCTTTGATGCCATTTTCATACATTTCGTACGATGATCCTCGGCATTCGGCACAGTCCAAGCTACCTACATATTAAATACATAACAACTGGATGGATTATAACTCGGATAATTATCTAATAATGTAAATCACAGAATGTAAAGGTAAAATACCGTGATAGCCTCCCAAATTTGATCCTTAACGTTCTGTGGAACGTCATTCCAATGGTTGTTGTTGATGCCAAAGTCTTTGCTTCGCTCGTAGAAACACCCACTTTTTAAATTCTTTAGCACGGGGTCCCTAGGGCTTTAGATTAGCAACAAAGCACACCTCAAGCTTCTGTCCGCTTTGCCTGGCCTTCTCTAATTTCTTCAAAGTCGTGGCGCCTCTACCTCGTTTCCTCTGAGACTGTGATGTCTGTATGAACAAAAAAAGAAAGATAAAATAGAGGGTTGTAACATTATAAACTTACATTAAAAATAAGGACTAAAGATAGTATATAACATGTAAACTTACAGTAGAATCAGGCGTAGGCACGATCGGGTCCTGCGTAGGCCCCACAGTGTCCTCCCGTGCATGTGGGCCATCTGACTGATCCATATGTATGCATGTTCAGAAACAATATATATTTATTAAAATAGGTTATCACTAAAAATAAATACAGAAGTATAAATAAAAATAAATGTATACCAAGTTTAAACTACCTATATCAATATCCCTTCGTGATGATCATCACGAGTGACATGTACATCGTCCACCTGTGTCTTCTCGATTATAGTAGGCATGTTTGTTGAAAAAGAAGGAGTCTCAGGAATATCAAGATTTGAATCTTGATTTTCATCACTACCATTATACATGCTTTTTCCTTGGAGAACCACAGACAACCTTTTGTTAGAAGGATCAGTGATGTAGACCACTTGTTTTGCTTGGGAAGACATTATGAAAGGCTCATTTATATGACCTAACTTGTTGAGGTCTACCAATGTGAACCCTAATTCGTCGGTTTGTACAACACCGTTACTATCAACCCACTTACATTTAAAAATCGGCACCGTAAGCTTAGTGTAATTGGTCCCGCTGTCGCGCACGCGCCAAAAAGCGAGCGGTTTTATAAAAATGTAGTTTAGGAGCAACAACTCGAGTATCGTCTCACAAGGAATCTTTGGTTGTTGTTATTAACACAAAATCAGTTTTGGGGGGGTTTGGGTATTTGAAATTAAATAAAGGAAACAAAACATAAAACAGAGCAGTAAAAACAAAGCAGTTTAAATGATTAACAAATAAGCTAAAGACGATTAACCTACTGTTCTTGGTTTCCCACTATCATCGGTTCATGCAAATTCCAAGCCCTAAGCGGATTCTAATCCCCTTTCGGTTGTAGCGACAATTAACAAACGAAATCACTACTACAGATATATGTTCCTATTCCCGAATTAAACAAACGGGGTTAAGCCCTCATGAACTAAACGAACATGAACGAACACACGCGAATTAAACAAACACGATTCAATATAGGAACATAACATCACCGAAATAAATCAACACAACACTATACACTCCTGAATTAAACAAACAAATATATAGCATAGTATTGAAAGAGAATAGCAAACAAAACAGGAATTACATAACCTCAAGTGTGGATGGAACCCAATCACAGTAGATTAATCTAAGGAGACTAGCTCTCCATTACAAAAGAAAAACAAAACTGTAAACCTAAATTCGTAGCAGTCCTATTCTAAAAGAAAAGAAGATAAACTACCACTGAAAAAAACTAAAACTTAGACTAAAAAACTCCTTCAATCTGTCATAGAACAGCAATTTATATCTGTGAGTTCTGCGCGAGATCGCGAGGCGAACACTTTATCTCGAGGCGAATATTATGAACTGTGCCCAAACGTTTGGTCTTCTCGCGAGGCGAAGTATGGCTTCGCGCGGGGAATGGAAAAGTCATGGCTTCTGGTCTTCAGTCTCGCGAGGCGAGACATGTATTCGCGGGGCGACACAGAAAGGTTTGCAATTTCTGGCACAGTCACGCTTTAGGTTCGCGAGGCGAATGGACTTTCGCGGGGCGAAGAACTCCAGAACTGCTTCTTTTTATTACCTGAAAACAAGAAATAGCATAAGTGATTTATTTGACTCTAAATCAACTAAATTAACCTAAAAATATTCAAACGACTCAAAATGCTGCTTAAAGACAATCAAGTCTAATTTGGACGAAAATGATATATAATTAGCACAAAGCCAAGGTTTTTCTAGTCATAAAACTAGATGAGCCAGCGGCTGATCAATTCTTGAATTTTTGGTCGCGCTGTCGCGCACGCGCCAAAAAGCGAGCGGTTTACAAAATATGTAGCTTAGGAAGCGACAACTTGAGTATCGTCTCACAAGGACTCTTGGGTTGTTGTTAATAGAAAAAGTCAGAATTGGGGGGTTTTGGATTTGAAATTAAACAAAGAAAACAAAGCAGAAAAACAATGCAAACTAAATAATTACCAAATAAACTAAAGCGATCAACCTACTGCTTTCGGTTTCCCACTATCATTGATTCATGTAAATTCCAAGCCCTAAGCAGATTCTAATCCCCTTTCAGTTGTAGCAACAATTAACAAACGAAATCACTACTACAGATATATGCTCCTATTCCCGAATTAAACAAACGGGGTTAAGCCCTCATGAACTAAACGAACATGAACGAACACACGCGAATTAAACAAACGCGATTCAATATAGGAACATAACATCACCGAAATAAATCAACACAACACTATACACTCCTGAATTAAACAAACAGAAATATATAGCATAGCATTGAAAAGAGAAAAGCAAATTAAACAGGAATTACAGAACCTCAAGTGTGAATGGAACCCAATCACAGTAGATTAATCAAAGGAGACTAGCTCTCCATTACAGAAATAAACCCTAATTTCGCAGCTGTCTAACTAAAGAAAAGAAAAATAAAAACTGACTCCTACAATCTGCATAGAACAGTAATTTATATCTGTGAGTTCTGCACGAGCTCGCGAGGCGAACACTGTCTCGCGACGCGAATCTCTGCAACGTTTGGTCTTCTCGCGAGGCGAAGTACGGCTCGCGTGGCGAGGAATGGAAAAGTCATGGCTTCTGGTCTTCAGTCTCGCGAGGCGAGTCATGTATTCGCGGGCGACACGAAAGGATTGCAATTTCTGCACATCCACGCTTCGAGTTCGCAAAGGCGAATGCCTTCTCACGGGCGAAGAACTCCGGACTATTTCTTTTATTACCCGCAAACACGGATTAACAAGTAAGTACTTTATTCGACTCTAAATCAGCTAAATTAACTTTAAAGACTCAAAATGCTGCTTAAAGACAATCAAGTCTAATTTGGGCGAAAATGATATATAATTAGCACAAAACCACGGTCATACTAGTCATAAAACTAGATGAGCCAGCAGCTGATCAAAATACCCCAAACTTAAACTTTGCTTGTCCCCAAGCAAACTAAAACTCAAAAACTTAAAAAGACTCAAGACATGGCAAGCTTAAAAATTCAATCAACTTCACACAAATTTCATGCAATTTTAACAAAACAGTTTTTCCTCAATGATTTCCCCCCTTTCAAACAAAGCAATCCCCACATGCATTCACTCTAAACATTTGAGAATTTCATCATTCAAACAATCATTAATCTAAGCAAGGGATCCAAGTTACACACAAGAGGGAGATCACCAAATTCAAACAATCGCCTTCCTCACAAGGGCAATTAGTGTTTCACTCATCCGCTCAGTTTTTGTCAGGCTAACAACATTTCACTCAGTTCACCTTTCAGAAGCACTTCCCATAAATTTGATTTTCATCTCCAAATGATTCCCACAGAAAACATGCATGCAACATCAAAATGTCTTTTAAAGTTGTAATGGGGCCTGGCTAAGGGTAGGATATACAAAGGTACTGGGCTGAAGTCCCTAGGAACTAAGAGAGCATGAACATTTTGATACATTGAATTTCCACTCAAGTTCCTTTTTCCATTTTTCTTTATGCTTTGGGTGACTACATCCTTTTTTCTTTCAATATCCTTTTTGAAAATTTTGTACTTTTTATTTCTTTTTATTTCTTTTTTTTTCATTCTTTTTTTTTCTTTTTTTCTTTTTTCTGCTTTTCTTTTCTTTTTGCCTTTGGCTCCAACCTTTTTATTATTATTTTTTTTTCTTTTTCTTTTTTTTTTCAATCCCAAACAACACATCACCTTGTAGCCACCCCAAACTTAGTTTCTTGCAACCATTCTCTTGCTAAGATTCCATGCTTTCCTAATCCTAAGATCGGGTTAACATGGTTTTTCCAAATTTTAGCTTATAACATGAGGTCATCAAGAATTAACAGGCTAATTAGGCTCAATGGAGCTAACTAGGAAACATGCATTAGGGACTGGTTCAATTTAGGCCAAATGGTTATTTACAAAGAAAATGCCTAAATCATTTGAAGCAAACACATAAACATGCAAACCATAAAGAGATTCAAGCAAATTCGGGAAAGTGCAACTTAAAAGTGATTTCACACAGTCAAAAACATGTTGGAGGCTCAAATCCTCATCTGGACATTTTTGCAAATTGTTTGACCGAGATTCTATCCCTAGTGTGTGCACCTATCACCCCAAACTTATCATAAATCATGCCATCACAACAAAATATCTCAAAGTTCAGTTTTCAATTTCACATGGGGATCAAATTTTCAGTTTTCAAAACCTAGGGGGAATCATCAACAGTCAACACATAACATGCAATCCATCTATGCAAAATTCAATCAAACCCAACAAGCTAGCCGACACAAGACTCAACACACATACTCCTGATCTTCTCAAATTATTCAGAAGCTAAAAGAAAACAAAACAAAAACAAAGCAAATCAAAAACTAACAAGAAAATGAAAGTAAACTAAAAAGAAAGGGTTTAAGAAAACTCATTGGGGGTGGTTCCACCAGGATCCCACTGTCTGTGATACAGCGGTCATGGAATGCCCAAATTGCAGTATGATCCTCCCGGATCACATGGCCTACAGCATAAATATGAGAGCGGGCGCCTGATAATCATGGTAACTCCGCCAAGTGCGGCGGACTTCTCACTCCCTCTCAGGTCACAGTTGACCTCCTTGTCAACCTTGTCAATAAAATCCTCCCAATAGAAGTGGGGTTCAACCTCTTGGACTGGCCATGGTGCAAAATCCAAAGGCTGAAACTCTAAGGAGGGTGGCTCCACAGGGGAAGGTGACAAACAGGTAGAGAGAATCTCTGGTGCTGCTTCATCTTCTGCACGTTCTTCATTCCTTTCCAAGTGAGCATACTTCAAATTCCCAGGAAGTGGTTTGAGCTCTAAGGAGAGTGGCTGCTCAATGGATGGTATATTTGGAGTAGCCATGATGTCAAGAACTTCGGCTGAACAGGCAGCTTCACTCACACTATCACCCTGCAAAGTAGAATCAAGAAACTCAGCACAAACAAAGACACACGGGTTAGTGTCGATGACAGTTTAGTACATGTATAAATATCATCAAAGCCGAAAACAATTGGAAAATCGAGAATCGTAAAAGGCTCGAATGTCCTGAGATTCAAAGCACAAAGTTCATCCACCCCATCACTTTCAACACATGCATCTAAGACCAAAGGTTCTTCATTATCCTCAAGCTTATTGCCTTGATTGTAAGGATGGACTGCGTAGCATCGAGGCAAATCAGTATCTTCTGTCAGAATGGGGCATGCCTCAAACAGGTGCTCAGGCGAGCCGCACATGCCACAAAACCTTGTCTGCTGAAACAATTGCTTCAAATAAGTGAGCCTATCCATTCTATTCTCAAGGGCCTGGATAGAAGAAGAGCTATGGACCTCATTCACACCAATCATGTCAAAACCACTGATATACTCATAACTTCCAGCAAAATTAGGATAATTTATGCATGGTTGTGGTTTACTAAAATCAGGATAATATATGCATGGTGGTGGTTTATAATCAACATTAGGCATATCACCAAACAGTAATTTATCCATAGCAGTACTAAGATCCATAACCAGACAAATTCAACAAAATGTTTTTTTTTATTTAATTTTCTGTTAATAACAAACAAGAGTCCCCGGCAACGGCGCCAATTTTTGGTCGCACTGTTGCGCACGCGCCAAAAAGCGAGCGGTTTACAAAGTATGTAGTTTAGGAAGCGACAACTCGAGTATCGTCTCACAAGGACTCTTGGGTTGTTGTTAACAGAAAAAGTCAGAATTGGGGGGGTTTGGATTTGAAATTAAACAAAGAAAACAAAGCAGAAAAACAATGCAAACTAAATAATTACCAGTTTAAACTACCTATATTAATATCCCTTCGTGATGATCATCACGAGTGACATGTACATCGTCCACCCGTGTCTCCTCGATTATAGTAGGCATGTTTGTTGAAAAAGAAGGAGTCTCAGGAATATCAAGATTTGAATCTTGATTTTCATCACTACCATTATACATGCTTTTTCCTTGGAGAACCACGAACAACCTTTTGTTAGAAGGATCAGTGATGTAGACCACTTGTTTTGCTTGGGAAGACATTATGAAAGGCTCATTTATATGACCTAACTTGTTGAGGTCTACCAATGTGAACCCCAATTCGTCGGGTTTGTACAACACCGTTACTATCAACCCACTTACATTTAAAAAATCGGCACCGTAAGCTTAGTGTAATCGAGCACCCAAATATCTTCAATATATCCAAAGTAAGGTGTCGGTGCTTTAACGGGTTTTGTGTCCTTTGCACTAGAGAAGTGCATTGCTTCTACACGATCATAACCCCGCTATTTTGCATGGTACTCTTGTTATCTTGTTCCTTTATATAAAAGGAAAAGTTATTGATGTCGTATCCGCTCCAACATATGACGTTGAAGCTAGGCCCACATGCTAGCCATCTTACGTCATCGAAAGCGATACTACCATCCTTAAGCATTTCTTCCTTGAACCATGGTAAGAAAGTCTTGTTATGCTTGTTCAACAACCACCTTTCGCTCATTCGAGGGTTTTCTTGATTGACTTTTCTTTTATGTTCAAATAAGAAAGGTTGAACAGAATCGATGTTGTTCAATACATACAAATGTGCTTGAAGCACTTCCTCTCGACCCTTTCTATTAATTCTTAAGCCATGTGTACCCTTACCTTGACATCTTATCTCATCATGCCGAGGCTTAGGAACCCCTATAGGATCCGTGTTATGAAGGTAGTCCGAACAAAACTCAATAGCTTCTTCTGCAACATACCTTTGAACAATAGATGCTTCTGGACGATGAGGATTCTTCACGTACCCTTTCAAGATCTTCATGTAGAGCTCAACTGGGTACATCCATCTCAGAAAAACCGGCCCACATAATCTAATCTCCCTCACCAAATGAACAATTAAGTGAACCATTATGTATAAAAAGGAAGGAGGAAAATACATCTCCAATTGGCACAAGATTGTAGCAGCCTCAACTTCCAAGTCATCCAACATACGGGGGTCAACGACTTTGCTACATATAGAATTGAAGAATGAGCACAACCGAGTAATGGCATGTCTCACATTTTTTGGAGCAATACCACGAATAGCAACGGGCAGAAGTTTTTGCATCAAGATGTGACAATCATGAGACTTTAAGCCAACCAATTTAAGATCACTAGAGACAAGTCTCTTCATTTTTGAAGAGTAACCATGTGGAACTTTGATGCCCTGAAGACACCCGTAGAAACTTTGTCTCTCTTTTTTTGACAAAGTATGACATGCTAGCGGCAAATAAGTCCGCTTACCATCCTCAACAACTGGAGCTAACTGCTCTAGTATACCCATAGCAACGAGGTCGAGACGAGCATTCACACCATCCTTTGTCTTGCCCTAAATGTTGAGAAGCGTCCAGATCACACTATCACACACATTTTTCTACACATGCATCACATCAATGCAGTGTCTGACATCAAGCTTGCGCCAGTATGGAAGATCAAAGAATATCGACCTCTTCTTCCATATGTTTTTCTCAGATGCTTTACCTTTCTTTTTGGACTTGCCGAATATAACATCGATGCCCTTTACCCTCTCGATAAACCTGCTCTCCAATTAAGGCCGCGAGAGCTTCTTCCCCTCTTGGCATCCATTAAAAGCTATTTTTATCTATATGAGTGATCACGTCTAAGAAATCTCCGATGCCCAAGGTAAACCGTCTTCTTTCCATGATGCAACTGAGTGTATCATGTGCCTTCTTCACATATAGGGCATGCTTTATGCCCCTTGACACTGTATCCGGACAAGTTACCGTATGCTGGAAAGTAGTTGATGGTGAAAAATAACATGGCACGAAGCTTGAAAGTCTCATGAGAATACCCATCAACTACATCAACACCTTCCACCCACAGCGTTTTCAAGTCTTCAATCAAGGGACTTAGATAAACATCTAAGTCATTTCCCGTTGCTTTGGGCCCGAAATCATCATAGACAACATCATGTATTTGCGCTTCATGCACAACCAAGGGGGCAGGTTGTAAATTATTCACAGAACAGGCCAAGAACTATGAATACTACTCATGTTACCATAAGGATTCATTCCATCCGTAGCAAGTCCAAGCCTTAGGTTTCTTGGCTCATCGGCGAAAATCCGAAACATAGTATCAATATTCTTCCATTGCACGTAATCAGCCAGGATGACGAACCTTTCCATCACGTTTCCTCTCATCATTATGCCATCTAAGATTCTTCGCATCTTTCGCATTGGCAAACAATCACTTGAACCTTGGAATTATTGGAAGATACCACAACACCTTCGGAGGAGGACCCTTTTTTCTCACATCATCAAGATCATCATCATCATCACCACCCTTCACTTTGTATCGTGATAACCCACATTTGGGGCAATCGTGATTGTCTTCATGAACACCAGTGTACAATATGCAATCATTAGGGCATGCGTGTATCTTCTTATACTCCATACCCATCGGACACAATACCTTCTTGGCCTCATAGTTACGGTCAGGCAATGTGTTGTCCTCTGGAATCAAGTCTTTCAACACTTCAAGCAATTCCGTGAAGCTTTTATCGGTCCAACCATTTCTCGCCTTCACACAAACCAATTTTAGCACCACCGACAACCGTGTATGAGTAGTACACCCTGGATATAAAGGCTTATCCGCATCACCGCACAACCTATCATACACATGAGCTCGATGAAAAGATTCTTGTCCAATATCATGGATCATGTCCTCTACTCGATCATCCTCCATATCTACGTCAACGTCCTCACTTTGGGAGACACTTGTCGTACTACTCAACAACACATCACCATGCCATATCCATCTTGTATAACTCAAGCAAATCCCTTCACAAATCAAATGAGTACGTATATCCTTCACCGTACATTTCCTCGTATTCAAACACTTGACACAAGGACAACAGAACATTCCATTACTATTAGGAACATTCCTTTGAGTAAATTCTATAAATTCTCCCACCCCCTTCAAATACTCAGCACTAGTGCGCTTACAAACCATCCAACTACGATCCATAACTAGATAGGTTCTGTAGATATACAAAACATATATCCAATATAAGGACAATACGGGAGATTGAAAACTAGTTTTTGAAATCCTAATTGAAAACTAGTTTTTGAAATCCCGTCAACCATGTATATCTTATTTGACTAACTGCCTAAAACAAAATTTCCACGGTAATCTCACATCATTCTTCTCATCAAGTAGGCAACAACACATATTAGGACTATTGCTATATCTAGTACTATAACCACTCAGCCATATGAATCGATCAAGAGAGCATGATATATACAAGCAAGGTGTTTAAAAATTATTTCAAATTTACACCATTTTCAGGTTTCTTAAGACAGAAAAAAATAAGCAAATGAAGATAAATTAACAAAACAGAATTCCAATGAGCAATATATTGTTGATGTCACATGCTACAAGCAACTCTAAATTTCTTCCCATTTTGAAATAGGTCATGATAGCAGAAGAAAAACAAGAGAAAACACAAAACCCACGACTAGAAATAGAGACATTCCAAACAAATCAAACTCACAGTTTCAAGTTTCAACTACAGAGACTACAGTTTCAACATACACTCAAAACCAAAAATAAAAAAATGTGCCCTAAAGACTCACCAGAAATAGGTGCTCGCGTGGTGGTGGGGAGGGGAGCTCGAGTGGTGGCCAACGTTCGATGTGGTTACTGAGAGCAGAGGGACAAGGAGAGTTAGTGCGCGGGAAGGGGAAAGAGAGATGCCAAGTTATTGCAAAGAATGAGCGGGAAAGACAGAGTTAGGGTTAAGAGTGTACCTCACGGTGGTGGCGAAAAAGCCCTCGCGGTGGTTGCGGTGGAGAGGAGCTCGCGATTAGGGCAGAGTGAGAGTGAGAGTGAGCGTGATGAAAAGAGAAGAACAGAGACGTACAGAGCGAAGTGAAGAAGGCGCGCGGGTGTAAACGTTATAATCAAAAACCAAAAATAAAACAACAATTTACGTCAGTTGTTTAATACAACTGACGTTAGAAGTGATTTTTAATGTCAGTTGTCTTAAACAACTGACGTTAAAAGTCATTGTTTAACGTCAGTTGTATTAAACAACTGACGTTAAAAATAAATATTTTTTATTTTAAAAACACTTTTAACGTCAGTTGTTGAAGACAACTGACATTAAAAGTGTATAAGTTTATGCAAAACATTCATTCCTTTGACTACTGTGCTACTTACCCATGCACCTTGTAACTTAATCCTCTTAATGAGCATTAAGTTTATATATCAGTTTTGAAGAAAATCAGGTAGTCTCTATTCTCTATATAAAGTACCATTCTTCTGTATCAGTCTGTAACACACCCTCTTCTTTTCCTCTATATTTCGTGCGTTTTCTATTCCTTCACAATATGGCTCTATCATATTTGAGACTTTTTTTTTATTTCTTCCTATACCTAGACTTAAAGGTTTCTGTCTTAATGGTCAAAAAACTTCTGAGGTTGAGTAAATCACATAACATGGATGGTAAGGTTGAGTGAATCACATAATGCGATTCCCTCACTTTATTTCATCCCCTTCATCCCTTTCACTCCGCTTTGGCAGCAAGTGACTGTGGATTCAGATGGAGCATCAAGGAATTCAAGTGAGGGGATGCATCCATTGAAGTTTCTGAGGACAGGACTGAGAAGTAAATGACGTTGAAGCAGAAACTTTTTTATATTTTAGGGCTATGTTGCAGAAATTTTTTATCTTTTAATCATGTAATTGTAACTTATGAATCGCTTCAATAAGATACGATTTGATTATACATATAACTTGTTTTATGTTAAGTGTTTATTTATTTTAATTTGCACAAGAATTTGTTTACTAATTCAAGCTAATTAATTAAGATTAAAAATAAACTTGTTTAAAAAAAGATTAGAAATAAACTGCACTATATATGCAGTGATCTGCGTTAAGAGTAACAACAGGGAGATGACAACGAAAGAAAGATAGGAATGAGTTTCAGAGGAATATAGGATTATTTACATCAGTTATTTATTTAACTAAAGTAAAAATAACACTTTTAACGTCAGTTGTATAAAGACGTTAAAAGTGTGAATACTTCTTGCAAATCACTTTTAACGTCGGTTCATTACACAACTGACGCAAATAGTGATTTAATATTTACAAAACTGCCACCGCCTCATTTTTAACGTCAAACATATGGTCAACTGACGTAAAACGTTCCCGTATATTACATTATTTCCACTAGTGTGATGATCCATACTCGCATATTCTTTTAGTTACACTCAAAAAGGCTTTGCATCAGAGTTTGACTTAGGTGAGGAAAATAAGATTTTTTCAGAGAGTCGCAAATTCAAGCTTTCTATAATTTATAATTATTCATTTTTATTCTTTATATACATATTCTTGCATAAAATGCTAAATTTGATTTTTTTTTTCCACTTATTTAAAGGGAAAACAAAAGGAGTCAAGCCATTGTAGGACTTTAGCAGGTTTACAGTCACTATGTGTAACATAATAAATAAAATTACGAAAGAGCAAAAGAAGAGCAATGCTCTATCACCTTCAAATTCAGAAAAGTGTGTGGACAAATCTATCGTGTAAACTGAGCTGTGTCTGGCCAGGGTCAGGAGTGGAGGATTCTTTCACCAAATTTTCACATGCTTGAAAAAGTGCCTAATAGAATCACCAAAATGCATAAAAGTCATCTATGAATAATGGGAAACATACACATTAAGCAACATAGAAAAAATTTATGATGCTTAAGACAAGAAAGAATGGCATGTTCATCTATGATGATTAGAAGTAAAAGCAATACAGGATAAAGAAGGAAAAGCTTACAAATTCTTTGTTGCCAGAACCATATCTAGTCTGAATCTGGGCAAATGACAAACCAACCATTATGTCAGATGGTTGTTTAAATCAACTCCGAAAGAGGTTCCATGCAGAGAAGTTATAGGCAATAATTTTACCTCGTGCTCCACTTCGACCAGAGGAAAATCTTCTTCCCCATTGTTTTATTGACCACAATATTTGACCTTTCTTTTGCAAACTCCACTCAAAATCTGACAACAAAGAAACAATTAGTATGAAGTGTAAAATCCATCTTTCAAGCTGCATAATATATATAGTAATCATTATTCGGTTTGCATACACAGAGCATTGCAATAAGAATAACTATTGACAAAATGTGTATTTGGTATTTTTTTGAAGGAAATAATGAATTTTTAGTTACCTGCCTGAAACCACCTTTGCTATTTACAGATGTAGTAGGATTTGATGTGTCCATAGCCTGAAAAAAGAAGACAAGACCAACCAAGTCAAGAATCAAGCTTTCCTTCCCCTGTCTTAGATAACCAAATCTTCTGCTTACTGGGTGGGTAATGATTGAATATATCAAAGTCCAGCATTAATTGTAATGATATGAAATCCATGGTTTCAATTTTCAACTCATCCAATAGTATTATAGTGAACATTCAAAGACATGTTAATAGCGGAAAATAAAAAGGAAGAAAAAGAATAGTGATGCAACATACAATCTAAGAGGACTCTTCACAAACATGATAAGTGCACAAAAAAGATATTTGTCTATCCCCTTAACATAAAAGATATGACAAATTGGTAAAATCCATAATTCGGAGTTACATAATACAATAATTTTGTTTCTGAATTTAAGACTCAAAAGGAATTTAGACATGAGATTAAGGCGAACAATGAGAAGCAAACAGAAGAGATGCAGTAATGAAATTGAGGGAGAGAATGAGAAAAGGAGGCCTCTCACTTTGAAAGATTCAAAACAGAAAACCCTTTTGAGTAAACTTGCACAGAGCTGTATTTTTATCATGTCGTATTGGCTATATTTATTAAAAAAACTAAAAATTAAAGAGAGCCCCAAAGGTCTCCTCAATATACAATAAGACTAACCTCGTAATGTTATATATAATCCATCTAATATTCTCAATATTACATAACTTGACAGAATATATATATATATATATATATATATATATATATATATATATATATATATATATATATATATATATAACTTCATACCCAATCAAATGAATTTGAGAAAAATCTAAGGGGCAACTTAAAAATTAGCAACACAAAAGAGAGCAAATGTGTAAAAATCTTACATGCATTTACCTCTGCAATTTAACATCTCCATCAACCATTATACCATCTAATTTAAGTAGTTGACTTGATTCATTAATAGCTCAATCAGACCAAGCACATGTGTTTCTGCAACCTTCCCACCTTTACTGATTATTGATTCGATAGCATAAACCTAACGAATTCCAAATCACTAATTAATCAGTAATCAACACCTAACTACTCAAAGCATTTAATACAATCCCACCTTATTCTAAATCAAGTGTAAAAAAAATAACAAAAAAATACCCGTCTTGCAAGCCTATCTACCTCCAACTTCCAAGCCTATCTACTTCCAACTTCCAAGCTGATTTTTGAGATAGATTTAGCAGCTTTCTCCGTCTTAGCATTCTTCCTCATTTCCAAGTACCTCTTCTCTTTACTAATAGGATCCTCCATCAACACTATCTTTGATTTGTCTTTGACCCCAATCATGTAGAGAAACACCTTTGAATCTCTCTCCTTGTCTTTATAATATATTGCTTTTGGTCTTGGTGATGCAACCCAATTGGCCCGGACAACATTTTCTTCAATTCCCTAATTCCCTATAACAACATAAGCACAAAACAAACACAGTAAGTAAAAGTGAATTCCTCGTTGCCATTTGTTGGATGTTGGGGTTCTGAGAATTCCTCAAGGAATGATTCTAATATCATTATTACATGGGTCAAGTAAAAAACATAACATTTGACGAAAATGAGCTGGAAAAACAAAATATATCCCCTAATGAATTCACTCATCCATTTTGTTTTTGTCTTTTACAATTTCCGTTTTTTGTTAGCAAGCAGAAAAAAACCCATTGAAAAATTAAAATCCAAACAACACCATTTTAGGTTTTACCTTAACCAAACACATCAATTTTTTTTTTTTGGGGTTACAAAAGGGAACCAAACACATCAATTGAAGGCAAAGGAGAAGAAGAACCATATACCCAGAGAGAGAAAAACCAACCTTCATGTTGAAGAGAAGAAAATGGGACTCCAAAAATGACGTCGAGCTCAGCCCCCGAGGAATCATCCTGCACGGTGGAAGACCAGCTAACAAACGCTGATGTCCTCATTCTTCTACGACCGCGGCGGCGGATGTGACTGGAGAAAGTGAAGGAGTTAGAAGAGTTGCCGATCATGGAACCGAGGAGCGACGACGAGGGTCTTTGAGGTCAAAAAGGAAAGGGGGGAATGGGGAGTCTTGCGGGAGGGAGAAAGAAGCAAATGGTCTTGTTTTTTTGGTAGAGCAAGAAGTGAGAAGCGGAGTTTCTTTGGGTATTGTCAAGATGTGACGGTCTGACATTTCTTTTCCCAAAAGCAAAGGAGGAAACGTGTTTGACATTTTCTAGCTAACTTCTAAAAATAATAATGAAGGCTAATCACTTTTTATTCGGAAGATAATAATAATAAAGCAAAAGAAGGCATAAAAAAAAAGAAAAATGGCAAAATTCTGACAAAGTGACACGTCTCATACTACTGTTGTGCTACAGTAAGAAAACCTCTTCATTGTTTACACGTGTATATTGATAGATTTGACGAGTTGAGTGAACTCATGAATCTCCGAGTTCTGACTTAATTTAATCTACAAAATGTAAGTTTAATTGAGTTAAGCTGGAAAATACTCTAACCCACACTAGGTACAAGTTTGATAGTGGGTCTAGAAAGTGCCAACTGTAACATCCCAGACTGCTTTACGGACTGACGACTGTCCCCATAAACCAAAACGAGTCTTTTCAGCATGCTTTGTTATCACTCACACGCTTTTTAGGAAAACTTTTCAAGAGGTCACCCATCCCAAAATTGCTCTTAGTCAAGCACGCTTCTATTAGTCATCCTCAACTACATAGTCTCATACCTATACAGTCTCAGGATCCCTCTCATTCCGGTGTGTAATCGATTCATTCATGTGTCCATCCACCTATAAGCCTATCAGGAGCTGCTCCTTGAATGTGATTTCTCTTGCACAGGCAACCACTCCCCGCTCTCGTCAGCTGCGGATGTCACATGCCCACCAGCTTCCGCATGGTTTGTCCATGAACCACACCATACTGGGAGAGATGCCGCTCTGATACCATTTCTGTCATCCCAGGTTGCTTTACGGATTGGTGAGTGTCCCCACAAACCAACACGAGTAAGGTCACCCATCCCAAAATTGCTCCAAGTCAAGCACGCTTAACTTTGGAGTTTTAAGTGATGAGCTCCCACAAAAAAATATGCATCTTGTTGGTATAAGTAATACCAATAAATTCTTATAAGCCATCCTCTGTATACAGTCTCAGGACCGATCTCATTCTGGTGTATAATCAATTCATTCATGTGTTTCTCTTGAACCGACGACCATTCCCCATCCTCGTCAGCCCCAGGTGTCACACCAACTCACATAAGTTCAACCCATCCAAGTAGTTTTTCAAAATAAATTTCGTTTAGTCATGATGATTTTTCATATTACTTTCCTATTAAAATTTTCTAATGTCGGTTAAGTTTTAAATATCGAGTATGTGACAAAAAATATGAGGAGAAACTCATGAAAAATCTAACAGACTATTACGATGAAAATCTATGGATTGACAGAGAGTGTATCAGAGAAAAGAAAATAAGATCTAAAATAAAGTAAATGTCTATGTCAATTCATATGCCATACATGATGAGATAACTTCAAATAGCTATTGTGAATTGTTTATGACTTCTAGGACCTATTATCTAACTTTAATTTATTTTAAACTTATATTATCTTAGTAACAATTATTATATTTATTTAATTAGTTGAAACTTATTTTTGTTAAAGTAAAATTCACAATACGATTTTTTAATATACATGGAATGGTTTTTCTATCTCGTACAATCTTGTACATGTTAAGAAATCCAAAAACAACGATTATTTATTAAAAAAAATATATATTTGGAATTATATTTATTTTAATTATTTAACACAATTTTTTAATATATGTCTAAATCACAAATTTGGCCGACCCGTTAATTTAATGAATAGATCAAATCTCAAAATGTCCCAAAACCAAGTCACATCACCCCCTACGGTCAGCCATAAGTGAAGTGGACATAAATGATAAACTAGTTGCAATTTGCAAACAGTCCAACACCAAATAGTCAAGGAAGGAAGAAAGAAAGGCATAGGTATAGTTTCGTGATTAAATAAAAACTGAAGGGCATTTAAACAATTAAACCTGCTTCTTGAACCCTCTATCTAACTATCGTATTCATCTCCACTATGCGTGTATAATAAGCACCAATTTCCAAGCTTCAAACAACACTTACATGCGATCTCCACACCCATAACAAAATCTCTCTATGGCTTGCTCTTCCGTTGAGTCCAAGGCGTTAATCACCGACGAATGCGGCGGCGCCGCCACAATCACCGCCATCCACCCAGACATAATCGAGACCCACATCCTCACGCGCCTCGACGGCCCCGCCCTCGCCTCCGCCGCTGCAACATCCTCCCAACTCCGCGCCCTCTCTTCCGACGAGCACCTCTGGGCCAACGCCACCCACTCCACGTGGCCTTCCACCAGTTCGCCACGTGTCCGCCACGTCATCTCCACCTTCCCCAATGGCTCTCGTTCTTTCTTCTCCGACTCTTTCCCCGCTTCTTCCCGGCCAATTAATAATGGTTCCCGGATAAATCTGGACCGCACGCCCGAACTGATCTCAGCCGTCGATCTCTTCCACCGCCAGAGCCTCATCCTTTCCAAGGTCGTGGAGACCGAAACCGAGACCGGGTGGTTCCGGTGCTCCCCGTTCCGACTCGACGTGATAGACCCGGAGGACGCGGTTCGGACTCCGGTCAAGCATCCGGTCACCGACGACACGTGTCGCGAACTCCGCGAAGAGCTGAAGCTGAGCTGGATTGTAATCGACCCGGCGCGGCGGCGGGCGGTGAACGTGTCGAGCCGGAAGGCGGTGTCGGTGCAGCGGCACTGGCTGAGCGGGGAGCTTCAGGCGCGGTTCGCGACGTCTGTTCACGGCGGCGAGGTGGGGACGGCGTCGGAGGTGGCGATGTGCAGCGCGGTGGTGACGCTGGGAGAGGGATTGCAGGTGAGGGAGGTGAGCCTGCAGATAGAGGACTTGGATGGGTTGATTCTAAATGGGAGGGACAGTTTGGTAATTTTGCAGAGGGCGTTGGAGGGTAAAAGGGAGAGAGTGAAAGATGGGAGTGAAGGAGAAGGTTATAGGGAGTTTGTGGAGAAGAAGAAGGAGTGGAAAGAGGAGAAGGTGAGGGCTGAAGGGAGGCTGGATATGATTTGCGTGGGTCTCGCTGCGGTGTCGTTTCTGGGTTTTTCTGGTCTCTTTGTTTTCTGGAGATGATGATGGAATTGAATAATCAGTTTGCCCTTTTTTTTTTATAACTGTGGCTATTTTCTCAGGGTGGGTTCGAGATTCACAGAGAAAAGAACAAAGAATTGATTGAAAACTAAACATATAGATGAACGAAAATGTAAGAAACAGTTGTGGATTACGTGGGAATTTTTCAATGTAATGTTACACGCCTATATGGCTTTAAAAAAGGACAATTCTATAATACACCACCCTAAGTTATGTTTGGATTGATGGAAGAGGAATGGAATAAAACGGAAGAAACATAATGGAATGGAACGGAATGGAATGGAATAAAAATTCTATTCCATTGTTTGGATATTTCTTTGGATAGTTGATGAAATGAAATGTGTTATAATTTTTTTATTCCTTTACTACCCTTATTTTGAAAATACTAATATTTTATTTATTATACCTTATATAGATAATTATTTACTAACACTCTTTTTTTTTATAAAATTATTTACTAACATTCTAACAATGATGAAAAAAACAATGAAATTCCAAAATAGGAAAAAGTTAGTCATTTCTATCCCTCACCTTAAATTAAATATTATAATAACAAATGTGTTGCACGTTAAATTAAATTAAATTAAATAATTACAAATAAGATTATAATAGTACAGGAGCAACATAAAAAAATTGCCAATGAATTGCCAATGACACGCCACACGAGTAGAAAAGAAAAAGACGTCCAGTGGTTAGCGACTCTTATAATTCTTGAAAATAAAGAAATTAATTTAAAATAAAAGAAAGATATGTTTATAGAATTTTGTTTGCATGAGCAAAGTTGCAACAAAGATGACGACTCCAAGTCTGCAACAAATCCAGTGAGGGATGGTAGTGCTTCAGATGACGGACCAGAGATGGATGAGAGATTGATAATAGGAATAGCAGCTGATAATCGGAAAGTAAACAATAAGTCGTGATGAAGGAGCAGTACTAGTCTGGGGACATAATAGTAACTTTTTAATTTTATAAAGCTTTGATTTTTGGTTCCATTCCATTCCATCCAATTTGGGAGGGAAGAAGAGTGAAGGTATATAATGGAATAGGATGGAATGGGTTCTATTGCTTTCTATTCCATTCCATCCTCTTTTGTCCAAACCAAACAATGAAATATTATACCATTCATTTCCATTCCCCTCCATTCCATACCCTTCCATCAATCCAAACATATCCTACGTGTTGAGGCACTACAAAAAAAAGGTTGTTTAGCGATCGAAAATAGTGACCGAATTTTTCGGTTGCTTTTTGCGACCGAAATGGCGACCGATTGTAGGATCTACATGAAAGACTGATTAGAGATAATAATGCGACCGAAATAGCGACCGAAGTAGAGCGTAGCAGGATTATCGGTCGCTATTTCCGTCGCTAAATAAAGGAACTTAAAAGTCAGTAATTGTATGCCTTCTTAGCGACCGAAATAGCGACCGAATTAAATGCAACGGTTAAATTTTATTTACATTTGCGACCGATATTAATTCGGTCGCTAAACGGCGTTAAAAAATTAAAATTGCGCGTGTTAGCGACCGATTTAAAACTCCGTCACTAAATTTATGAATTCAAATTTCAAATTAACTCATCCCGCGACCGAATTTAGCGACCATTTTTTATTTAAGTGATTGGCGACCGATTTAGCGACCGATTATTTCGGTCGCCAAATTATAAATCCATAAAATCATGAAATCTTTCCCTTCTTCCTCATTTCTGCCATCTCTTCCTTCCTCACCCATCTTCTTCTCCCTCGCGTTCAGGCCGCCAGTACCGGTCACCGTCGCCACCACCGTGCAGTGCGCACCGCCACCACCGCCGTCTCCGGTAAGCCTCCGTCCTCCTCCTCCTCTTCTTCCATCTCTTCCCTCTTCCTCTCCTCTCTTCCTTTCCCCTCTGCTTCCTGCTCTGTTTTTAATTCCCCCCCTGTTTCAGGCCGCCAACCAATACTCCGGCTACCAACACGCAGCTCTCCAGTCACCACGTACGCGCAGAGCTCCTCCTACCCTCTTCTCTCCTCATTTTGTGCATTCCCTGCTCTGCCTTGAGGTAACCATGCATGGACTCTCTATGTATCATTTTTTATTTTGCTTCATTGTTTCATTTCAAAATTTTTGTGGATTGTATGTATTTCATTGCTTGCTTTATTGCTTACTACTGAGAAGAGCTACTTGTGTATTTCATGTGAGTTGTGATGATCATTTGTTTTCATGTGTCATTATTTAATCACTCCTATTAGGATTAGGAAGCTCTCATTGAGAAAGCACGAGAAATTTGTTTTTGTAACTTTTTTTTGAATGCATCGAAATATCAAAAGTCAAGACTGTGAGATTAGAATTGATGTTTACTTGAGCCACAGAATGCCATTGCTGCCTGTGAGACTGCGAAACATAAACATGTTTTGGTTTTTTGTTGATTATTGACGTACCAATTTAACGGGAAAATTTAATCGAGAACCCTTCCGGTTTGCTTCTTGTTGAATTAGTTGTGAAATTACCTTCCATTTCAAAGCATCTTAGTCTTTGATTTAGATTCGATTCTGCTTTGTGAAATGCATCTAAATTGGTTAGTGAGGATGTGTGCTATGGATTTTCAATTTGTTTTGTGCTAGGTGTCTACAATTTCAAACATGGATAGTTCATGGCTATAGTTCAAACAAATGACCAATACTGAGGCAGTTGTTTGAAGACCAATCTAGTTTAACATGTCCAGTAACAAGATTGTCCCTATGTTAATGATGTGTTTTCTATTAAATATGGAACTTGTAATTTCTGGTCTGTTTATCTTTCCATATCTTGGCTGAATTTATGTCTTTGAATATCTCACAATAGTATGATCTATAGCCTCTGTGATGCAGCTGTTTACTTGCTGTGAATAATTTCATATCGTATTGTACGTGTATGCATTCCGATTGTATTGTATTTTGATTCGGTTGGAATCCATGAATTTGTTGGTTCTTGTCTGAATCTGTTTCAAAAATTTCAAAAGAGGGTTTTAGGGATTTCAAGTTCTTGTTAACTTGTTTGGAAATGATTATGGAATCATATTTGTATATATTTATATTATAAGCATTAATTGATAAAGTGTTATTAGTTCGTAAATGGCATGACTTTGTTGTTGTTAATATTCATTTACTAATTTAAAGTCCATGAGCTTAATTAGAAAGTCTCTTATTGAAGCCAACAAAAGCGAGTCTCTTAGATAATGAAGGATTAAGTATAGGGTTAGATAAAATGAAGGGCTAGGCACAGTTTGCCAGGCACATGCATGACGTGCCGTCATCATTAAAACATTATTCACATTAGAAAACAGCTTTGTACACAATATTATGAAAACAACTCTGGTTTTTTACTCATTTGTTTCACTAGGAAATGGAGCTTTCCAGAAATAGTTGTTGATGACCATCCTTACTAGGTTATCTAGGCACTTCCTGTGAGGAAAAAGTCCTCTCTATGACCATCCTTCAAAACGACGTAAAAGCATCTGCTTTCCTGAAAACTACTATGTTTGCTAATATGTAAAGTTGCATGTGAAGTTGCATTTCTTTGTTCTATTTTAACATGCTAGTATGCTACATGGATATTTCCATCTTTTCTTATTATCACTTGATGAAGTTTAGACATATGACTTGTTTTCCTTATCGTTTTATCAGAAAATGGACCCGGCTAAATGTTTTGAGACAGCCATCCATATAGACCAGGCATGATCTCATCAACTTAAGAATAACGATCGGATTCACGTAATGATGGTTAAGGCATAAACTAATCATTTACTAAATTGTTCTTGTGTATTTGCAGGATTTGATTTCAATCCCGCGATCATTCTACCGTCGTTGGGGACAACAAATACCGCGTGTTGTGACTATTGAAGACAAAAGCGGAAATCTGTTCAATGGGAATATAGTAATCCATGAGGATCGCCCATATTTTGCAACAGATACAAATGGTATCAGGGAGTTATATTTGTTGTCCACTGGTGCATTGGCAAAGTTTAAGTACCTTGGGGGTTCTCGTTTCTACATGTTCATCCCTTTGGAAGATTGATGAGTTTTGATATTTTGATTAGTACTTATTGACTGTGGTGTATTTTTATGTTTTGATCGTTAATTAGTACTTATTAAACTTTTTTTTATAAACCATTATTAAACCTGCGTTAATTAATGTATATGTTTTCTTGATCATATTGACTGTGGTGTTTTGGATCGTTAGTACATCATATTTACGTTTTCTATTTATTTTAAAAAAATATTGGTGTATTTTGTTTATATCAGAAATTAAAAATAAATGGGGTAATAGTTGAAAAACTATATTTGGTCGGCAGGATTGTTACAGGAAAATTAAAAAAAAAAAATCAAAAATTGCGACCAAATATCGGTCACCAAATTAGGCGAGCTGGGTATGCGACCGACTATACGGCGACCGAAATATATACTTTTGCGACCGAAATATCGGTCGCAGATTTGCGACCGAAATATAAGTTCGGTTGCTAAACATTTAGCGACAAGGGTTTCTGCTACCCCCTTAATTCGGTCGCTAATTCGATCGCTATACAGTATAGCAACCGAATTATCATGTTTAGCGACCGAATTTTGGTCGCTAATTAGGTTTTTTTTTTGTAGTGAGGATCAATCCTCCACTGATATCACCGGTTGCAACCGGTTTCCTCTTGACATTCCCAGTTTTTGTTTTTCTTTCATGGAAATGCAGCTTTATAACCTGTAAGATAATAATAATTGCTACTGTAACTCTAGGATGTCAGTGCGATTTAGGTGTTTAAATTTTGTGCCTTTTTACCTCATTTTTACAATTCACACCCACGGTATAATTTTTAGGTTAAAGTAATGTTTTGGTCCCTATATGTGATATTGATTTTCAATTTGGTCCATATACGTAAAAAGTTATCAATTTGGTCCCTATACGTGACAGATTTTCAATTTGGTCCTCACAGCTAATTGGTTCCTATATAAGAGGGATCAAATTGCAAATTATTATCACATATAGGGACCAAATTGAAAATAATTATCACATGTAGGGACCAATTTCAATTTTTTTTTGTTGAATTGGTCCCTACATGTGACATTAATTTGCAATTTGATCCTCTTATATAGGGACCAATTAGCTGTAAGGACCAAATTGAAAATCAGTGTCACGTATAGGGACCAAATTGATAACTTTTTACTTATAGGGACCAAATTGAAAATCGATGTCACGTATAGGGACCAAAACATTACTTTAACCTAATTTTTATTAACTTATCTGAATGTGTATTATTAGTTGGATAAAGACCCAAAATGGTCCCTCAAAAAATTTTCAAATGGGACAATTTGGTCCCCAAAAAAAAAAAAGATAATTTGGTCCTCAAATTTTATAATGGGGGACAATTTGATCCTTAAGAAGGGATCAAAATATCCCCCGTTATAAAATTTGGAGATCAAATTATCACCCGTTATGAAATTTGAGAGACCAAACTGTTCTACTTGAAAAATTTGAGGGATCACTTAGGTCTTTAATCTTATTAGTTTGAGAGTAATATTATAAATTAATTTTCAAATATAATTTTAGCTTATTTAATTTAAGAGATCATAATTAGTGTTTCATGATCGTCTTAACTCCCAAAGTTAATTTACTATCTTTTATTTAATAATAAATTAATTTTTGATATGTACTTTGACCTTTATTTGGTTGATTAAATTAGATTACCTTTATTACTTTAATATATTTCCAGACAATCAAAGGTAAGCTAATTACAGGGAGAAAGTAAAGAATGAGAAAGACAATGAAATTTTTCTTAAAAAAAAAAAAGGCAATGAAAATTTGTCAAACGTAAGGAAGTGAAGAATTCACAAGGGGAGGCATGTCTGCCTTTTGCTCCTTGTAGCTTTGGAGCAGGTAGGGTTGTTCGTGGATTGGATTCGATCGGTTTTGAGTCAAAAAATCATCCGATCTAATGATGAAAATATCGTGTGGTTTGGATTGGATCGATTTGCTTCCTTAAAAAAATCCGATCTTATTTAATCCAATCAAATACGGTTTGGATTGGATTGGATAACTCGTTTTTTGTCATACTTTATTTTTTTTCCTAATGTCAAGTGTCATTTCTACTTATTTAATAGTTGATAAAAGATAATCTTCGTTTTAATTTGTGAGTTTGAGAAGAACAAAATTATTGATACTTTTTAACACGTTCTTTTATATTAATTCTCTATATCTACTCCCACTTATCCTATTTTTTTCCTTGAATCGGCTACAAATAAATTGCAGCTAATTATTTTTCAAATTTACTTAATTGTTTTCCTATTTTTCATGATTACTCAATCAAATATATATATGCAATGCATCAATACTTTTAGTAAAATATAATTTCAAGACATTAATATTTATTCTAAATAGCCTTATATATGTTATTCCAACAAAAATATTAAAGAGAATGATGGACATAAAAATATGAAGAATAATGTTTAAGTATGAGTAATATTATAATTTCAAAAATAATAGTATATGTATATAACAGATCGGTTTGGATTGGATTGGATTGAATTTCACTATAGGATCCAAAATCCGATCCAATCCAATAAAAAAATTGCGGCTTTTTCGGTTTTCGATTTTTCGATTCGGTTTTTGCGGTTTGAATCGGTTTGGATCGGTTAATGAACACCCCTAGGAACAAATAATCTTTTTCTTCTATTGCCTTGCCTTCTCAGCTTCTCAATTCTCTCCTCATCTGAGCAGTTTGAATGGTATGGCTTTGAAGGCAATATTGCTATCATTATCATACATACATAATCAGACAACAGGGCAACTCAATGGATTATTATATTGTGTATACGAGCATAAATTAGACTTCAATTAAAGAATTTCTTGAACTAACAAAATCAAATAGATATCATGCTCTCTTCTTCTTGGGCCTCAGCAAAACAGGCAGCTCCTACTCAAAGTCATAGCTTGGAATTTTCAGCTTCTTAGATTCAAGCTCCATTATCTCAGCTTGGATGCTGATGAGTGTGATTTCACCTCATATTTCATTGACATTTTGCATGCATTTTCATATAGTTTAGGCATTTCTAATTTGATTTTTGGTTAGTTTTTACGTTGGAACGGGTAAGGCGGTTTTGTGGTGTTGTTGTGCAGGAATTAAGGATTAAAATTCTCAAGATTAACCATGATGGAGCTTGCATGAAGATGGGGGTTGAAAAGTAAAGAAATTGAGCCAAACAGAGCCCATCACGTCCGTGACATGTCAGCTGAACCAGACCCTCACAGGCAGAACTGATCACGGCTAGGCTGTGATGGTGGTCACGACTGTGACAGACCAATCAGCAGAGCAACCTCCAAGGCAGAACCCGTCACGGTATGGCCGTGATGGCCATCACGGCCGTGACACGTGATATATGGATCTTTAGAAACTGATTTGATCTGAAATTGTGGTTGCTTGGGATTCAAGTTACCCTAATCTATAAATAGAGCACTTAGACTCGAAAATAGGGGACTCTTAGAGACTTTTTGGGCTGCTACCTTAGGCAAAATTAGGATTTCTCTTCCTCTTCTTCTTCGCTTCTCTTAGGTTTTATTTCATGTTTTTGTTAATCAAGCTTGCCATGACCATGGCCATGCTTGAGTAGTAGTTTTATTTATAGGGATTAGGGCTATGCCCAAGATCTGTTTTATGTTATGAATTGATGTTTTCCCTTTGTTAATTTCGATTTCGCTTTCGATTTGGTTTCTATCGTATGAATGATGAGTGTGATTTCACCTCATTTTCCATGTACATTTCTGCATGCATTTGCATATAGTTAGGCCAATTTAGTGTTGATTTTGTATAGTTTTTCCTTTGGAACGGATGAGGCGGTGTCTTGGTGTTGTTTTGCAGGATTTAATGGAAAAATGCCCAGAAATTAGCCTTGATGGAGCTTGGATGAAAAAGAGCCTGAAAAGAGAAGAAATTGAGCCAAGCAGAATTCCGGTGATTCGCCCATGAGCCTGGATTCGCCCGCGACCCCGAAGCTCGATTGGTTGGAGAAAATGCAAGCCTTTCTGGTTCGCCTCGCGAACCCATGTCTCGCCTCGCGAGTCTGCAAACAAAGCCATCACGCCCAGGCCCTGATGCTCCTCACGGGCGTATTGAAGAAAAACCTTTCGGTCTCGCGTCGCGAAGAAACTCTCGCCTCGCGAGAGATCAATTCTCTGAAGCAGATTTTTAATATTCGCCTCGCGAGACATATCTCGCCTCGCGAATGCGCGCAGCACTGACCGGTATAGGTTGCTTTGTTCTAGGGCGTAAAAGGGGAGCTTTTGGTGGAGAGAACTCTTGGGGACTTGGAGGTCAGGGTGAGCTAGGGTTTCGACCCTGAGGGGAGTTGCTTTGAGAGGGTTTCTTTGTGAAGAAGAAGGAAAGCTCCCATGGAGTCTCTCCTCTCCTTTTCTCCTATTTCCCTGGTTTGGTTTTTACGTAAATATGAGTAGTTAAATTCCCCCATTGTTGGGGTTAGATGTAGCTTTTCCGAACTTGTTGTATTTGATTTGGTGTTTTAATGCAAGTCTCTATTTCCATATGAGTATGTGATTACTGCTTAATGCTTTCCTTGGATTAGCTACCCATAGGAATGATATGTTGCTTTGATAGATGACTGAAAGGTTGGTGTTAAGGCATGCTCATGAATCATATGCCAAGTAGTTCAAGAATCTAGACATAGGTGTTGAATGCTTGCAATCTTATAAGTCTTGACTTAATGCAAAATCACAGATTAATCCACCTAAGACATTAGGGTTTGATTTGGGGTTTTAGGCTCAATGCACCTAAGACATTAGGCTTGAGTATTTTAGAAAAGGCTTGATTGTCATAATTGAAGTAGGACTTGTGTTGATAACCATTTCATTACAATTAAGGGAGGATTAGTGTAGTCTAACCCTAACAATCTTAGCCACATCTCTGTTTGCCTTCCAAGTGTTCGATAAAATTCCCAAAAGACCAAAAATATTGTTTTGCTTTCTTTATTTTCTGTTTTAATCTATCATACTTTATTTTAGTCTAAATAGTTGTTAAGCTTGTGAATTGGTAATTGGCAACCGATCCCTGTGGATACGATAACCGGTCTTACCACCGTATTACTTGATTGCGACGAGGTGCACTTGCCTTTATATCTAAAAATCACGCATCAATGAATTACTTGTAAATCTGGTGCGCACTTATTTGCATGTCATAGATATTCTAAGGAGGAACCTAGCGGTGAACTTAGGTATTGTATCTATAGGAATCAAACTTTAGACTTAAATCACGAGAGTTAGAAGCGGTCCTTCGAGGGTTCACGAATTGTCACAAAGCTTAAAGGGTTCAATTTAAATTCAATTACCACGAGAGTAAGGGTTTGTTTAATTGGGGACGGTTTTTATAACCCGAGAGGGAGCATTAACTTATTTAGGATAAATTCGCCTTTAAAGTAATTTTGATAATTAACAAGGGGTAGTCAATTTGGTAACATGAACAATCTTGTTGGTAACCCAATTCCTAGGAATCTCTTTAGATTTGAAAACCCCCTAATTGATTTACTTTCCTATTTTAATTGATTGCATTCCTAAATATATGATTTTCTAGTTAATTCTTATTTCAAAAATCAAATCTTTTCAAAATCCTTTTTTTTATATAGTCCAGTTTAATTGATTTAATAATTAATTGTTATTTGAGATCACGGTCTCCGAGGGATCGATCTTTTTATTACTTGGCGACGAATCCGGTACACTTGTCGGAATTCACACATCAAGTTTTTGGCGCCGTTGCCGGGGATTGTGTTTTCTTGAATTTCAATTTAATTTTTAAATTGATTTTTCTGGACATTTTATTTTATTTTATTTTATTACTTATTTCTTTTTCTTTTTTTTTTCTAGAGTATCTATCTCTCTACCATAGGTATTTTTCTCTTTTATGCAAAGATCCCTAAGTCTTGGAAACCTTATTGAAGTCGACCCCGAGATCGAAAGGACCTTTCATAAACGTAGGAGACTACAAAGAGAGAGAGAGGATGATTCCCATTCCACTCATGGCGAATCTACCGGATACAAAACCACTGAAGGACTACACAGCCCCAAATGCTAGGGGTTTGCGAACTGGGATTGCTAGGCCAGAGATCGAGGTGGAGAACTACACTATACCGCTTATGCTAATTAGCATGATTAGGCAACATCAATTCGGAGGATTACCCTCGGAGGACCCGACTGATCATGTGGAGACATTCTTGGAGTTCACCGATGCAATTAGAATTCATGGCGCCCCGATTGATGCTATTCGCTTGAGGTTGTTCCCCGCCTCTCTTACTGGAATGACAAAAGCTTGGCTGAAGCAAGTGCCCGCTAATACCTTGTCGACTTGGGACCAACTGGAGCAGGCATTCTTGGTGAAATTCTTCCCTCCATCCAAGACGGCTTACCTACGAACTCATATCACCGACTTCTTCCAAAAGGACGGAGAATGCTTATCCGAAGCTTGGGATCATTACAAAGGGTTGTTGGAATCTTGCCCACATCATGGGCTCGAGAGATGGTTGCTAGTGCATACCTTCTACAACGGATTGGATTACTCTTCGAAGGTGTCACTCGACTCCGCAGTTGGTGGAGCCTTTATGAATAGACCTCTGACTGAGGCATTCAATATCATTGAAAACATAGCCACCAACTACCACCGATGGGGCTCGGAAAGAGGTAATAACCCGAAAAATATTTCGGGGGGTAAGTTTGAAATGAATTGCACTGATCTGATTATGTCTAAATTAAATTGACTCATTGAATAAACGCTTTGATATGCTTGAAAAGGCTAATATGAGTTCAATAGGTGCTACTAATATTGTTTGTGAGATTTGTGGAATGCAGGGACATGATATAACGGAGTGCCCACATGGTATTGCTCATGGATCCGGTGCTTCGGGGGAACAAGTGAACTCTTGTCACAACTTCTATGACACGAACCCGAAGTTACCAAACTACGCTCCTCCAAATTCTTACAACCAAGTAAGGAAGAATAGCCCTTACCTCTCCTACGGGAACTACAACAACACGTTGAACCACGAATTCCAGGAAGGCCAAGGTAATAGGAAACCCGCATCGGGGTATCCTCAGGTACAAAAGTCTAAACTTGAGTTTCTTTTGAAAATTTTTGTTGAAACTCAAACAAAAGAAAATGAAGAGTTTAGGCAACAAGGTAGGGCAGTCAATGAGGCAATAAAAGAGTTAGCATCTAAGGTAGATAACTTAGCCATCCATAATAAGATGTTAGAAACTCAGATTGCCCAACAAGCTAGTACATATACCAGAACTAAGGGTACGTTTCCAGGACAACCCGAAGTTAATCCCAAAGAGCACTGTAATGCTATATACTTGAGGGATGATAAGCTTGGGGTGGTTGAAAAGGATGTGGAATGTGAGGAGGACATGAGTGAACATAAAGAGATAGAGCCAAAGTATGTCCCTCCACCAACTTACCAACCCCCAATACCTTTCCCACAAAGGTTGGTCAAGAAAAAGCAAGTAGAAATAGAAACTAAGAGCTTAATTGAGGAGCGTGATGTCGTGATAAAAACTAATATGCCTCCTAAACTAAAAGATCCAGGAAGTTTCTCCATTGCTTGCTCAATTGGAGAATTAAAAATAGACCAAGCCTTATGTGACTTAGGGACTAGTGCGAGTTTGATGCCACTCACTATATTTAATAGGTTAGGAACCAAGAAATTGAGTCCATCCGAATCCTCTTTACAATTTGCGGATGGCTCAACTAAAACTCCTCTAGGCATACTAGAGAATGTTCCCGTAAAGGTAGGAAAATTTTTCATTCCTACCGATTTCATGGTGTTGGATATGAACGGGAATTCTAAATTCCCTATCATTCTTGGAAGGCCATTCTTGGCCACAGATGGAGCAATAATAGATGTAAAGAATGACAAGCTCTCTTTAAATGTAGAGGAAGGTAGGGAAGATTTTGATTTGACTAACTCATATAACAACCCTCCTTTTGAGAGTCATGTGTGCATGATCGATATAATGCCTCCAGAGGTGAAGGAAGAGCTTAACATGGAAGCAACTCTGAAGCTTTGCATGAAAAATGATGCACCAAATGGTGATGAAGTAGGAATTGTTCATCATGAGGAGTTAAAACTTCCGCCGGGAGGAAGTGAGGCCATGAAACTCAGAGCGAAAAGAGCAAAGCGAAAGCGCAACTGGCCATACGAACAAAATAGGCTCTTTGAAGGACTTCCATAGAAGAGAAGTGTTCTTGCACTTCCAAGCCCAGCCGATCCCGGTTGATTGAAGGGAGTACGGTCAAGCTTAAGACCGTAAATAAGTGCTTCTTGGGAGGCAACCCAAGTTTTCTTTCCCTTTTCCATTTGTTTTTGAATTTTTGTTTTTGAATAATTTGAGAAGATTAAAAGAAGAAAGATCACTAATTGATGGTTTTTCCAAGTATTTTCAGGTTATAAAAGCAGTAAGAGCAAAAAAGTCAAGGAAAAATAAAGTCAGAAGTCATCACGCCCAGGCCGTGACGATGGTGTAACGCCCTTTGTTACATTAGTAATCCCAAGATAAAATCAATAAAAATCCTTTGAAACATTTAATTAACACATATATCTCATAAGGAAAAATTAAATTAAAAAAAATATTTGGTCTGAAAATGCCTCATATTAAATAATGTAGTAATAAAATATCCATATCATGAATATAAAAATAAATGAAAACCACAAGTCTCAATACCGGGCGTCTACTAACAAACCCAACGAAAAATAAATAATTGTGTCCAGCCACATACGGCTCCTTATTTAAGAAAATACTAACCAAACTAGAAAGAATAACTAATGGAATCCACTAAGTCTTCACGCCTCTTCAGTTTCAATGACGTCCTCCTCGTGCTCTGAAAACAATACTTGTGATGAGATATAAAATCCCAGTGATCAACAATGCAGTTTTAAAAAAATATTTTCGAAAATAGCATTGTTCTCAGCCGGCACGATAACCGGAAAAACTGTCCACGACACCCGCTAATTTTCCAATATAATATATATGACAAAATACTTTTAATATCAATGATAATCTTATTTCACTATATCACATTCCATATACCAGATAAATTCTAGTTCAATCCAAGCGGTCCGAAGACGTCCTAATTAAATTGGCCTTTTGCCGGCATGCCATATATTCACACATCACACGACAATGGCGTCCCATTGCCCACCCCAACTCACGAGGAGTGTTTCGATGTCACCCTCCTGTCGGGGACATTTCCATTTCGATACCTCCCATGTGCACATGGTGGTATTTCTCCTTTTTCGACACCCCAACCTGTGGCGGTGTTACTTTCGATACTCCTTTTTAGGTAGTATTACTTATTTTCGACATCCCAATTATATGGGGATGTTACTTTCGATACCCCATTACGGTGGTATTACTTTTCGATACCCCTGTCATAGGCGGTATTGCGGCAAACATCATACAATTCATCATAAGGCACAATTTCATGTCTCATACGTGTAACAATTCATTTACCATAAATTAAATATTTAATCCTATCATGCATACTAAGTAGACTTATATCATGTCTCCAAGTAAATTTATAATTACACTATGACAATCACGAACATCAAGACATAACATATGGCATCAAGCATATCATTCAACTAGTACAAATATCAGTCATGTATTTCATGCCATCAACAACAAGAGTAAATACTCAATTTAACAGATTTCTATTTTAATTGAAAACCCCCGATTTTAAAATGTAGAGTGGTGATATCAATCATACATTCAAACCAAGTCCCAAAAAAAACTAAAACTATAAGGTAGACCCTCCCACACACATACAAACAATTATACCATGGAAAGTGTTCGCAAAAAGTACTGTTACTCACCTATCGAAGACCTCCAAAGTGCTCTAAAAATTATTTATGATAAGAATTATTGCTTCCCTAAAAATCCTTTTTCCGTTTGGTGGCATTCTTGGATCTGTATACTGCTATGACTGTACTGCGAAACGAAAAACGCCCTCTCCCTCACTCACTGTGCGGCGCGCAGTGTCAAAAATTTCTTATGTCTACGTTCATATACAAAAACCCGGCCCTGACGCGTTCCCCTTTTCCTTTTCATTAGCCATGTATCTATATATATATATATATATTTTTAAACCTACATGGATTTTTTTTTTGGCAAAATCCAAAGTGACTAAAAGGCTGGGCCCTGCACGCCGTTGCCTTATATATATATTAATTCTTTTAAAATAATTAATTGATTTCAATAAATCCTTATACTTTTAGATTTTTTTTACACTAAACCTTTTAATTATATTTTATTTGTAATACACATTTTAATAACCAACATTTTTTTTATCAACTTAATTATAATAAAATTTTTAGGATGTTACATTTTCTTCCCTCCTTAGAGAATTTCATCCCCGAAGTTCGCCTCGTACTCACGCACTTATCTTAACATATGACATATTCAAACGTAAAGGTTACCATACCTTAGATAAAAATATCTGGGTATTGACGCATGATGTCCTCCTCCATCTCCCAAGTGGCTTCCTCAGGAGTCAATCGGTCCCATAACACTTTCACCAATGGAATTGCCTTGTTCCTTAGAGTCTTAGTGCTCTTGTCCAAGATTTGACTAGGCTTTGGCTTATAGATCAAATTATCCTTCAATTGTACAGACTCAGGAGCTATCACATGAGATTCATCAGGCACATATTTACTGAGTTGCGACACATGGAAAACATCATGAAGGTTTGCCAACTGCGGCGGAAGAGCCAATTGATAAGCAACAGGCCCCACTCTCTTAAGGATTTGGAAAGGTCCCATGAAACAAGGATTTAGCTTGCGGACTTTTATCGACCTCCCTACCCCCGTCTTAGGAGTGACTCTAAAAAATACATGCTCACATTCCTGGAATTCTAGAGGCTTTCTCCTTTTGTCGGCGTATCTCTTTTGTCTACTTTGTGCCGTGCGCATCCTCTCCCTAATCATTTTGATTCTCTCAGAGGTCTCCTGGACCAATTCAGGTCCTATCAAGGTTTTCTCACCTACCTCACACCAACATAAAGGGGACCTACACTTTCTCCCATAATGGGCCTCATAGGGTGCCATGCCTATACTAGCGTGGTAACTATTGTTATACGCAAACTCAATGACATGTAGGAATCTATCCCAACTCCCTCCTTCATCCAAGACACACGCCCTAAGCATGTCCTCAAGGGTCTGAATGGTCCACTCTGACTGACCATCCGTTTGGGGATGGTAGGCCGTGCTAAGGTTCAACTTAGTCCCAAAGGCTTGTTGAAAAGCTCTCCAAAATCTAGAGGTAAACCTCGGGTCTCTATCCGACACTATAGATGTGGGTATCCCATGAAGCTTGACTATTTCCTTGATATAGAGGTATGCCAACTTGTCTAAGCTATAGGTTGCCTTAATTGGCAAGAAGTGGGAAGACTTGGTTAACCTATCCACTATCACCCAAATGGCGTCTAAGCCCAAACGTGTCTTAGGTAACCCCATCACAAAGTCCATAGAAATTCTCTCCCACTTCCATTCTAGAATCTCCAAGGACTGCAACAACCCCGAAGGCTTCTGATGTTCTATCTTAACCTTTTGGCACACTAAACACCTAGTTACGTAGCTAGCCACATCCTTTTTCATTCCTGGCCACCAATACATCATCTTAAGGTCTTGGTACATATTAGTTATTCCAGGATGTATGGTAAACTTTCCTTTATGAGCTTCCTCTAATATCTTCTCTCTAAGGCTCCCCTCCTTAGGGACAACGATCCTATTCTTAAACTTCACTAGCCCATCAACAGACAACTCATAAACCTCTTGTCCCAACCGAGACTGCAACACCTGGTCTAAAAGTTGTTCCCGTCTAACCTCATCTCTAAGGTCACTATTAGTTTCCAACCTATTCAACTTCAAGCTTAAGACATTTAAGGACACATCTAACACCTCCAGATTCATGTCCCTAAACTCCTCCATGAGGTTCAACTCTTGCACCATCAAGCTCGATACGTGTAGGGACTTCCTACTCAAAGCATCTACCACCACATTGGCTTTTCCCGGATGGTACTTCAACTCGAAGTCATAGTCCTTAAGGAACTCCATCAACCTTCGTTGTCTCATGTTCAACTCCTTCTGGTCGAACAGATATTTAAGGATTTTATGGTCACTAAAAACTTCAAACGTTGCCCCATAAAGGTAATGCCTCCAAATCTTAAGGGCAAAACCACAGCTGCTAGCTCTAGGTCATGGGTAGGGTAATTCCCTTCATGTGGCCTAAGCTGCCTAGAGGCATATGCTACCACCTTGCCCTCCTGCATTAAGACACATCCCAAGCCATTCTTAGATGCGTCGCAGTATACCACAAAACTCACTAAGGGATCCGGTATAGTTAAGACTGGTGATGACACCAATCTCCTCTTAAGCACTTGGAACCCGTCCTCACACTCCTGGTCCCACACAAAAGGTTTCCCCTTCCTAGTTAACTGAGTCAAAGGTAAGGCTAATCTAGAGAAACCCTCTATGAACTTCCTATAGTAACTAGCTAAGCCTAAGAAACTTCTCACTTCGGTTACTGTCTTAGGTTGTTCCCATCCCAACACCGCATCAACTTTAGAGGAATCAACCGCTACACCATCCTTTGAGATTGTGTGTCCTAAAAACTTTACCTCGTCTAGCCAAAACTCACACTTCTCTGGTTTGGCATAAAGATGCTCGTCCCTCAAGATCTGCAACACCAACCTTAAGTGTTCTCCATGTTATTTTGGCGTCCTAGAGTATATTAAAATATCATCTATGAACACCACCACAAACCTGTCCAAAAAGTCCTAAAATCCGATTCATGTAGTCCATGAAAACGGCTGGGGCGTTGGTCATGCCAAAGGGCATCACTACATACTCATAGTGCCCATACCTTGTCCTGAAGGCTGTCTTAGGGATGTCCTCGCTTCTAACTCTAATTTGATGGTATCCCGATCTTAGATCTATTTTGGAAAACAATGACGCTCCCCTTAACTGATCTAAGAGATCATCTATCCTAGGCAAGGGATATTTGTTCTTGATGGTTACCTTATTCAGTTTCCTATAATCAACACACAACCTCATGCTCCCATCCTTTTTCTTCACTAAAAGCACTAGTGCTCCCCAAGGTGACATACTAGGCCTAATAAACCCCTTCCGTAACATATCCTCTATCTGTTTCTTGAGCTCGCTCAACTCTAGAGGTGCCATCCTATAGGGTGCTACTGATACAGGTCCACTCCCAGGTACTAGATTTATGGTAAACTCAATCTCCCTATCTGGAGGTAAACTAGAGACATCCTTAGGAAACACATATGGGAACTCACACACAATAGGCAACGCCGCTATATCACTTTCAGCCTCTATCTTAACAGAAAAGAGGAGTATATACCCCCAAGCTCCCTCAACTAAGCACTTATGACATGAGGCAGCAGAGATAAGATGTTCTGTCCTAGGAGAGTCAACAGACATGGACTGTGGAATGAAATAAATAGTTCGACTAGCACAATCAATAATAGCATTATTACGAGACAACCAGTCCATGCCCAAAATAATATCTAGACCAGACATAGGTAAACATATCAAATTAACAATATAAGTCAGGTTTTGAAACAATAAGGGACATTGCAGGCAGACATAAGAAGTAATCAATCTATCTTTAGCAGGAGTAGAAACACACAAATCATATGACAGTTTAGTAACAGGTAACTCTAAGAATTGAGCACATTTAAGTGAAATGAATGAATGTGTTGCTCCCGAATCGAACAATATGATAACATCATGACCTTTAATAAAGCCCTTACCTTGGATCAAACCGTCGGACTCATTCACCTCCTCTCCTTGGATGGTAAAGACCCTTCCATGGTTCAATGATTTGGTTTGAGATTGTCCTCCTGACTTGAACATCCTAGCAAAGTGCCCCATCTTCACGCATTTGTGGCAAGTGGTTTGTGCCGCTGGGCACACACGATCTCCATGCTGCCACCCACACTTGTAACATGCAGTCCCCTTCTCACTTTGAGAACCTTGAACCTGCTTACCATTCGTGATTGTAGGCACAGGTCGTAGGCTCTTTTGGAAATTACCCCCTTTCCCATGGAATCTCTTGTCGTCACCGAAACTCTTCTCCTTCGACCTCTCAGCCAGCACAGCTTGCATATTCTGCTCCGCCACTCTACACTTGTTCACTAAAGTGGGGGAGTCTCGAATCTCTAGGAGCCCAATAAGGCTCTGCAGCTCTGGCTTCAAACCCTGCTCGAACTTAATTGCTTTCCATGGACCATCAGGATTATCCCTCACCTACGTGGAGAACCTTGCAAGCCTCTCAAACTTGGCCACATATTCCGCTACCGTCATACTCCCCTGACGAAGATGTAGAAACTCCATCTCTTTCTGTATCCGGACACTGTGCGGAAAGTACTTCTCCAGAAATACCTCCTTGAATCTGTCCCACATGATAGGGGTGCCCGAAGCAAGCAACCCGCCCCTGGCACAGTTCCACCAGTGCTCTGCATCCGACTCCAACATATAGGTGGCAAAATCCACCCTCTAAGCATCAGAGCACCCCATGGCCCGGAAGATCTTCTCTAATTTCAGTAACCATTCCTCAACCTCACTAGGATCGGTGGTCCCTCGAAAGGCTGGCGGATTATTATTCCTGAACTCTGACAGACCCCTGTACTGTGGATCTGCAGTTGCAATCGGTACCACGTTAAGCACGTCCCCATTATCCCTCATCTGACGGAGAGTCTCCGTCTGCTCCTGCATAACTCTGGCCATTCGAGCCAAAGTCCCTGCAAGTGTATCATTTCTCCCTCGCCTGTTCGCTGCCATAATCTGCATACCACCAATCAAACAGTGGGTTGATCAAGTCCAATATCCAAAAGAATAGAATGCAGAATTATAACTCTAACAAGCATCCTATGCGCCCAAGTTTTGTTTTTGAAAAAGCCCCACTACCACAGTCCGATTTAGAATCGAACTGCTCTGATATCGTAAATGTAACGCCATTTGTTACATTAGTAATCCCAAGATAAAATCAATAAAAATCCTTTGAAACATTTAATTAACACATATATCTCATAAGGAAAAATTAAATTAAAAAAAATATTTGGTCTGAAAATGTCTCATATTAAATAATGTAGTAATAAAATATCCATGTAATGAATATAAATATAAATGAAAACCACAAGTCTCAATACGGGCGTCTACTAACAAACCCAACGAAAAATAAATAATTGTGTCCAGCCACATACGGCTCCTTATTTAAGAAAATACTTACCAAACTAGAAAGAATAACTAATGGAATCCACTAAGTCTTCACGCCTCTTCAGTTTCAATGATGTCCTCCTCGTGCTCTGAAAACAATACTTGTAATGAGATATAAAATCCCAGTGATCAACAATACATTTTTAAAAAAATATTTTCGAAAATAGCATTGTTCTCAGCCGGCACGGTAACCGAAAAAACTGTCCATGGCACCCGCTAATTTTCCAAAATAATATATATGACAAAATACTTTTAATATCAATGATAATCTCATTTCACTACATTACATTCCATATACCAGATAAATTCTAGTTCAATCGAAGCGGTCCGAAGACGTCCTAATTAAATTGGCCTCTTGCCGGCATGCCATATATTCACACATCACACGACAATGGCGTCCCATTGCCCACCCCAACTCACGAGGAGTGTTTCGATGTCACCCTCCTGTCGGGGACATTTCCATTTCGATACCTCCCATGTGCACATGGTGGTATTTCTCCTTTTTCGACACCCCAACCTGTGGCGGTGTTACTTTCGATACTCCTTTTTAGGTAGTATTACTTATTTTAGACATCCCAATTATATGGGGATGTTACTTTCGATACCCCATTACGGTGGTATTACTTTTCGATACTCCTGTCATAGGCGGTATTGCGGCAAACATCATACAATTCATCGTAAGGCACAATTTCATGTCTCATACGTGTAACAATTCATTTACCATAAATTAAATATTTAATCCTATCATGCATACTAAGTAGACTTATATCATGTCTCCAAGTAAATTTATAATTACACTATGACAATCACGAACATCAAGACATAACATATGGCATCAAGCATATCATTCAACAAGTACAAATATCAGTCATGTATTTCATGCCATCAACAACAATAGTAAATACTCAATTTAAAAGATTTCTATTTTAATTGAAAACCCCCGATTTTAAAATGTAGAGTGGTGATATCAATCATACATTCAAACCAAGTCCCAAAAAAAACTAAAACTATAAGGTAGACCCTCCCACACACATACAAACAATTATACCATGGAAAGTGTTCGCAAAAAGTACTGTTACTCACCTATCGAAGATCTCCAAAGTGCTCTAAAAATTATTTATGATAAGAATTAGTGCTTCCCTAAAAATCCTTTTTCCGTTTGGTGGCGTTCTTGGATCTGTATACTGCTACGACTGTACTGCGAAACGAAAAACGCCCTCTCCCTCACTCACTGTGCGGCGCGCAGTGTCAAAAATTTCTTATGTCTACGTTCATATACAAAAACCCGGCCCTGACGCGTTCCCCTTTTCCTTTTCATTAGCCATGTATCTATATATATATATATATATATATATATATATATATTTAAACCTACATGGATTTTTTTTTGGCAAAATCCAAAGTGACTAAAAGGCTGGGCCCTGCACGCCGTTGCCTTATATATATATATATATATATATATATATATATATATTAATTCTTTTAAAATAATTAAGTGATTTCAATAAATTCTTATACTTTTAGATTTTTTTTACACTAAACCTTTTAATTATATTTTATTTGTAATACACATTTTAATAACCAACATTTTTTTATCAACTTAATTATAATAAAATTTTTAGGATGTTACATTTTCTCCCCTCCTTAGAGAATTTCATCCCTGAAGTTCACCTCATACTCACGCACTTATCTTAACATATGACATATTCAAACGTAAAGGTTACCATACCTTATATAAAAATATCTGGGTATTGACGCATGATGTCCTTCTCCATCTCCCAATGACTTCCTCAGGAGTCAATCCGTCCCATAACACTTTTACCAATGGAATTGCCTTGTTCCTTAGAGTCTAAGTGCTCTTGTCCAAGATTTGACTAGGCTTTGGCTTATAGATCAAATTATCCTTCAATTGTACAGGCTCAGGAGCTATCACATGAGATTCATCAGGCACATATTTACTGAGTTGCGACACATGGAAAACATCATGAAGGTTTGCCAACTGCGGCGGAAGTGCCAATTGATAAGCAACAGGCCCGACACTCTTAAGGATTTGGAAATGTCCCATAAAACGAGGATTTAGCTTGCGGACTTTCATCGACCTCCCTACCCCCGTCTTAGGAGTGACTCTAAAAAATACATGCTCACTTTCCTGGAATTCTAGAGGCTTTCTCTTTTTGTCGGCATATCTCTTTTGTCTACTTTGCGTTGTGCGCTTTCTCTCCCTAATCATTTTGATTCTCTCAGAGGTCTCCTGGACCAATTCAGGTCCTATCAAGGTTTTCTCACCTACCTCACACCAACATAAAGGGGACCTACACTTTCTCCCATATAGGGCCTCATAGGGTGCCATGCCTTTACTAGCGTGGTAACTATTGTTATACGCAAACTCAATGAGAGGTAGGAATCTATCCCAACTCCCTCCTTCATCCAAGACACATGCCCTAAGCATGTCCTCAAGGGTTTGAATGGTCCGCTTTGACTGACCATCAGTTTGGGGATGGTAGGCCGTGCTAAGGTTCAACTTAGTCCCAAAGGCTTGTTGAAAAGCTCTCCAAAATCTAGAGGTAAACCTCGGGTCTCTTTCCAACACTATAGATGTGGGTATCCCATGAAGCTTGACTATTTCCTTGATATAGAGGTATGCCAACTTGACTAAGCTATAGGTTGCCTTAATTGGCAAGAAGTGGGCAGGCTTGGTTAACCTATCCACTATCACCCAAATGGCGTCTAAGCCCAAACGTGTCTTAGGTAACCCCATCACAAAGTCCATAGAAATTCTCTCCCACTTCCATTCTGGAATCTCCAAGGACTGCAACAACCCCGAAGGCTTCTGATGTTCTATCTTAACCTTTTGTCACACTAAACACCTAGTTACGTAGCTAGCCACATCCTTTTTCACTCCCGGCCACCAATACATTATCTTAAGGTCTTGGTACATCTTAGTTATTCCAGGATGAATGGTAAACTTTCCTTTATGAGCTTCCTCTAATATCTTCTCTCTAAGGCTCCCCTCCTTAGGGACAACGATCCTATTCTTAAACTTCACTAGCCCATCAACAGACAACTCATAACCCTCTTGTCCCAACCGAGACTACAATTCCTGGTCTAAAAGTTGTTCCCGCCTAACCTCATCTCTAAGGTCACTATTAATTTCCAATCTATTCAACTTCAAGCTTAAGACATTTAAGGACACATCTAACACGTCCAGATTCATGTCCCTAAACTCCTCCATGAGGTTCAACTCTTGCACCATCAAGCTCGACACATGTAGGGACTTCCTACTCAAAGCATCTGCCACCACATTGGCTTTTCCCGGATGGTACTTCAACTTGAAGTCATAGTCCTTAAGGAACTCCATCCACCTTCGTTGTCTCATGTTCAACTCCTTCTGGTCGAACATATATTTATGGCTTTTATGGTCACTACAAACTTCAAACGTTTCCCCATAAAGGTAATGCCTCCAAATCTTAAGGGCAAAAACCACAACTGCTAGCTCTAGGTCATGGGTAGGGTAATTCCCCTCATGCGGCCTAAGCTGCCTAGAGGCATATGCTACCACCTTGCCCTCCTGCATTAAGACACATCCCAAGCCATTCTTAGATGCGTCGCAGTATACCACAAAACTCACTAAGGGATCCGGTATAGTTAAGACTGGTGATGACACCAATCTCTTCTTAAGCTCTTAGAACCTGTCCTCACACTCCTGGTCCCACACAAAAGGTTTCCCCTTCCCAGTCAACTGAGTCAAAGGTAAGGCCTCCAAAGTGCTCTAAAAATTATTTATGATAAGAATTAGTGCTTCCCTAAAAATCCTTTTTCCGTTTGGTGGCGTTCTTGGATCTGTATTCTGCTATGACTGTACTGCGAAACGAAATATGCCCTCTCCCTCACTCACTGTGCGGCGCGCAGTGTCAAAAAATTCTTATGTCTACGTTCATATACAAAAACCCGGCCCTGACGCGTTCCCCTTTTCCTTTTCATTAGCCATGTATTATATATATATATATATATATATATATATATATATATATATATATATATTACCTACATGGATTTTTTTTGGAAAAATCCAAAGTGACTAAAAGGCTGGGCCCTGCACGTCGTTACCTTATATATATATATATATATATATATATATATATATATTACATTCTTTTAAAATAATTAAGTGATTTCAATAAATCCTTATACTATTAGATTTTTTTTAACACTAAACCCCTTAATTATATTTTATTTGTACTATACATTTTAATAACCAACATTTTTTTTTATCAACTTAATTATAATAAAATTTTTAGGATGTTACAGATGGTCACGACCGTGATTAGCTAACCAAAGAAGATCAGAAAAGATCACGGGCGTGATGAGAAGGACCTTGAAGATCAGAATGTATCACGACCTAGCCGTGATGGCACTCACGACCGTGAATGGCCAGCTCCCTTAGACCAGAATTGATCACGGCCTAGCCGTGATAAGCATCACGGCCGTGACACATTTTCCAGCATCTCTTTGACTGGCATGTGAGCCGGGACCCTCTACCACCTCGGTGAGTTGTTCCATTTTTCTCCTCTCTTCGACTTGATTATTTACATTGGGGACAATGTAAGTTTTTAAGCTTGGGGTAGGGGTATTTTTGCATTTTTCATGTTGCATTCATATAGGCATAATTTTGCGTAATCACATGATTAGATTGTCCCCTTGCTTAGATTATGCATCCAATTGTGAGAACTTGGTGCCGAATGAATTGAGACAGTGAATTTTTGAACCTAATTTTTGTATTCTTGTGATAAGGCTAAAAATAAAAATGCTTGAGATAATCTTTTGATAGTTGATAATTAGCATGTGGTTCTCTAGATTTGTGTTTCTCATTGATTTTAAACTACTAAATGTGAGATTTTTGAGCCAAAAAGGGATATTCATTAAATCTACCCCATTCTTTGTGATTAAGTGTTTTATTCCTCTTGGATTGTATTCTCTAGAACTTGACTTGAAACCGTTTTGAAACTTAAAATTTTTTTGAAAACATATTTGAAAATGATTGAGGCACTAGGTATTTTTCTGGCCTTCTGAGCTTTGATTGATTAAATACTACTCCTTAGTTGCCCAATTTTGAGCCTAAAAGAATAAAATACTTTTCTTGGTACCTTGATTTTTTTTGATGAAAGATGTTTGGTATGACACCTTTTAAAGTATTGCAAAAAGGGTAAAAAGGTAGTTTGAAAAATAAATTGTGGGATGAGAAAGTAGAAAAATATTTCTCTTAAGTTGAAAATATCCCCTTCTCCAAATAAAATAAAATAAATAAACAAAAAAAAAATGGAGAAGGGGATGAGAAAAAGAAAGTGAGAAATAAAATAAAATAGAAAAAAAAGAAAGAAAGGTGGAAAAGTGAACTAAAGCCTAAAAATGTATTTTAGAAGGTTGTCATGCCTTGTATTGTTTGATATTTTGTTTAGCTTTCTTGAATTTTGTTTTCTTGAATTCCCCACCTAACAATTAATCCCATGGCCCCATTACAACCAAAACAAAAGACCTCTTGATTCTTATGTGTTTTCATTAATAAAGTAGAGATTTGGTTAATAGTCAAGCTTATGGTAGAATACATTCCTTGAGGAAATTGAGCGAATTGTCATATACCCTTAAACACTTGAGTGAGGTGAGAAGAGTGCCCGAATTAGTGAGAGATATGAATTTAGGGAACATAAGCTTCTAATTGGACTTGAAATTGGTTGTCTCTTGGGTACTTATTTGAATATGTCTGTCACTTGGATTAGTTACTCGGGTTCTTGGATCACTGTCCATGCTCTGACTTTTTATATTTTCTGGCCTTAGTGATTGCTTGAGGACAAGCAAAATCTTAAGCTTGGGGTGGTTTGATGAGTGTGATTTCACCTCATATTTCATTGACATTTTGCATGCATTTTCATATAGTTTAGGCATTTCTAATTTGATTTTTGGTTAGTTTTTACCTTGGAACGGTAAGGCGGTTTTGTGGTGTTGTTGTGTAGGAATTAAGGATTAAAATGCTCAAGATTAACCATGATGGAGATTGCATGAAGATGGGGGTTGAAATGTGAAGAAATTGAGCCAAACAGAGCCCATCACGATAGTGACATGTCAGCTGAACTAGACCCTCACAAGCAGAACTGATCACGGCTAGGCCGTGATGGTGGTCACGGCCGTGACAGACCAATCAGAAGAGCAACCTCCAAGGCAGAACCCGTCACGGCCTGGCTGTGATGGCCATCACGACCGTGATGCGTGATATATGGATCTGTAGAAACTGATTTGATCTGAAATTGTGGTTGCTTGGGATTCAAGTTACCCTAATCTATAAATAGGGCACTTAGGCTCGAAAATAGGGGACTCTTAGAGACTTTTTGGGCTGCTACCTTAGGTAAAATTAGGATTTCTCTTCCTCTTCTTCTTCTCTTCTCTTAGGTTTTATTTCATGTTTTTGTTAATCAAGCTTGCCATGACCATGGCCATGCTTGAGTAGTAGTTTTATTTCTAGGGATTGGGGCTATGCCCAAGATCTGTTTTATGTTATGAATTGATGTTTTCCCTTTGTTAATTTCGATTTCACTTTTGATTTGGTTTCTATCGTATGAATTACTTGTAAATATGGTGCACACTTATTTACATGTCATAGATACTATAAGGAGGAACCTAGCGGTGAACTTAGGTATTTGATTTATAGGAATCAAACTTAGGACTTAAATCACTAGAGTTAGAAGCGGTCATTCGAGGGTTCACGAATTGTCACAAAGCTTAAAGGGTTCAATTTAAATTCAAATACCAATAGAGTAGGGGTTGGTTTAATTGGGCAAGGTTTTTGTAACCCGAGAGGGAGCATTAACTTATTTAGGATAAATTCACCTTCAAAGCAATTTTGATAATTAACAACGGGTAGTCAATTTGGTAACATGAACAATCTTGTTGGTAACCCAATTCCTAGGAATCTCTTTAGATTTGAAAAACCCCTAATTGATTTACTTTCCTATTTTAATTGATTGCATTCCTAAATATCTGATTTTCTAGTTAATTCTTATTTCAAAAATCAAATATTTTCAAAATCCTTTTTTTATATAGTCCAGCTTAATTGATTTAATAATTAATTGTTATTTGAGATCACTGTATCTGAGGGATTGATCTTTTTATTATTTGGCGACGAATCCGGTACACTTGCCGGAATCCACACATCAGATGCTCTTCTCTTGCTCGTTCAAGTGCTGCATGTACTCAAGAAGCCCAATCGAGTGTACAAAAACGCAAACAAAAAAAAAGGAAAAAAAACCCTAAGAGAATCCACCCGAACCACTCCTCGGCGACGGAGACCACGAGGCCCATGCTCAGCACCATCATCAGATAAACTTAGAGAGACGACCTGATCGTGGTGGCGAGGAAGGTGGAGTCGGATAGGGTGGCGAAAGCGAGGGGCACGGGGAGAAGGCGAGGAAGTGCTCCTTTGACCCAACAGATGATGAGAGCAATAGGAAGAACAAGGAAAGGAGGAACACGAGAAATGCAAAACCAAATCGACAGACAGAGAGGGGGCAACTTATCATTCTCTATTCTAACGCATCACGGCTTTCTCCGGTTTCCCTTCACAATATACCTTTAATCTTGACCGTTGATTTATTTTAATGATAAATCAATGGCTACAATTCATGGAGGATGGATCCTCCGAGTTTGACATGGAGGATTGAAGACAAAGACTTTGAAAAAGGAGAGTTGTATTGTATATAATATATGTAGTGTGTGTTTATTTCAGGTTGCAAACCTCCAGAATTGATTCTGCCATCTATCAAACGTGATTTTAGTAAAACTAAGATGTTTGGTAACTGTAATGTAAAATTGATTTTGTCTCCAGAAGTAATTCAGATTAGAAGCTACAAAAAGTAGCTCTTGAGTTGAGTTGAAAAATTTACACTAAGTTTTACATCAAACTTGCTTTCAAAATAAAAACATTCAAACATAAATCACTTCACTTCGAACTCAATTCTAACTAAATCAATTCTACAAAATCAATTATATTCAAAATTATTTTTATCAAACGTTCATCCAAACACACACGTACTGTATGAAATGACAACGTGTAATTGTTGTAGGTTTTTTTTTGACTGGAGTAATTGTTGTAGGTTAATTTGAATGTAATGTTAGTATTACATTATTTATCAATCATATATTATATACGTGTGATTTTTGATATATTTCTTACAAGAGTTAATTTTTTTTTAAAAAATTGTGTAAATAAATTGATTTGTTTGCCAAGAGCCCTCACATCTTAGGATTGACTATCAAATTTTCTCTGATATGTAAATTTCAATATAGATTATTACTGAGGTTGTTAGTCTTCACTAACCTTACAAGAGAGTGTGTCTTCCCGTAATATAAACTTTAATATATATAAGTTAATATGGTTTAAATGTAAAATGATATAAACAACGAATAAAATTATTTATAGATAAAAACAATGGCAAACTTTTATGATAGGATGATTGGCAGTGTCTCGTCAAACTTTTCGGATATGGTCATCATTGGTGAAAGAGTTGAAGGTGGAATGAGGAGTGGAAAAATTGCTTATAATTCTATTGGAGCAAATAATGCAAAGAAATCCCCCATGGTTTTTACAAATAAAAAGGAAGGTGAAACTCACGCTGTTATGTCGGGTCAAGGAGGATATACCCAAGGAAATTAAACCCCACCACTTTCATGCAAATTTCTAACAACCAATCCAAGTCCCTTATATCACATATCCACACACTTCCATAACTCCTCAAATTCAATACTCTCAACCTAACCAATCACAAAGGCCACCTATTGCACCTTTCCAACCCAATCAAAGACCACCAAACAACCAAGAAAGGAAACCAGTTCAATTCGACCCCATTCCCATGTCATATACGAAGTTATTTCATGACCTTCTCCGCAATCAGTTGATTTCCCCCATTCCAATGAAGCCCCTTGAACCTCCTTTCCCAAAAGGATATGACCCGAATGCAGTGGGACATTCAACTGAAAATTACAAAGACTTGAAGTTCAAAGTGCAAGGTTTGATTAATGCCAAATGGTTGAGTTTCACGGATGATAGTCTCAATGTTAGCAAAATCCCTTTTCCTGGCCATGAGAGTTTGTCGGTCAATGCAATTGAAGGACAGGTAGACCAGCTTTTGGTGAGGAAGGTGCCAGAGATCAAAACCCGAGTGAGGATCGATTTCGAACAGCTTTGTAGGTTGGGTATGATTGAAATGAGCTATAAGGAAGAAGAAACACGTGGCTTTCATCCAAGTTCCGAACACACCATAGAAGAGTGCGATGAATTCAAGTAAGTTATGCAAAATTTGTTGGAGATGCACTTGGTGCAGATAAGTTGTATGAAGAGTGGCGAGGATGTGTTAACACTTCAGTCGGACAATGAGAAGGATACTCCTTTGCTAAATCCATTGGAAATTCGTTATACCAAGAATGCTTCAACTAAAGGGTCTTGTGTGCCAACCCCTTTTCCAAGGCCACTGGAAATTCAATATACTAAGAGTATCCCGAATGAAGGTTCTGGTATGCTAACTTATTTTCCAAAACCATTGGAAATTCGTTATACCAAGAAAGCCTCAATGGAAGTTCCTGGTGCACCAAAGCCAATTACCATTCAAGTGCAGACTCCTTTCCCTTATAAAGATACTAAGGCAGTGCCATGGAGGTATGATATGAAAATCCATGTGGGAAATTCTGAAGAAAACCAATTGAAATCTGGAACTTCAATTGTTACTAATATTTTTGGGCCAGGTAGGATGACCCGGAGTGGTCGAATTTATACACCGGAAGAGCTTATAAAAGTAAAGGAAAAGGAGAAGGAAGTAGATGGGACCATGATGAATAAAGTGAGAAAACAATAAGAATATAAGAAGACAATGTCTGATGATGAGGCATGTGAATTTCTGAGGTTTATCATGCAGAGTGAGTACAAAGTGGTGGATCAGTTGAATCATACACCTGCAAAGATATCTGTCTTGTCTTTATTGTTGAACTTTGAACCACATAGGAATGCATTGATGAAAGTTTTGAATGAAGCTCATGTCACTCATGATATCACAATCAACCAGTTTGATGGTATTATTGATAACATTACTACCAATAATCACCTTCCTTTTACTGATGATGAAATTCCAGCTGAAGGAATGGGGCATAATAAAGCACTACACATTTCTGTAAAATGCCAGGATTATATCCTTGATAAAGTGCTCATTGATAATGGTTCTTCTTTGAATGTTATGCCTAAGTCGACTCTCATGAAATTGCCTATTGATGGGTCATACATGAAGCCTAGCACAATGGTAGTGAGAGCTTTTGATGGGTTGAGAAGCGAAGTCATTGGGGAGATTTAGTTGCCAATTCAAATTGGTCCCTATACATTTGAAGTGGTTTTCCAAGTGATGGATATCATACCGGCTTATAGTTGCCTCCTGGGAAGACCATGGATTCATCCTGCTGGAGCTGTACCTTCCACATTACATCAGAAGTTGAAGTTCATTGTGGATAATAAGTTGGTTATCATTTTAGCATAAGAAGATTTGTTGGTGAGCCAACCATCGTCAACCCGCTACATTGAAGCGACGGAAGAGGCACTTGAAACCTCTTTCCAAGCACTCGAGATTGTTAATGCTACCTTTGTGGGTGAAAGGACCCCAATTATGAAGCCACAATTATCTGGGGCGTCTATGATGAGTGATAAAGTTATGCTTGAAGGAGGACTCTGGAAAAAGCTTGGAAAGTTGCTGAAGCTATGGGAAAATAAAGACAAGTTTGGGTTGGGATACAAACCATCCAGGGCTGATAAGAGGAGAATAGCGGGAGATAAAAAAGAGAAGAGACTGGCTTGTTTGGAAAATCAAGAGCCAAAGGCTGAGGGGGTTCCCATCTGTGATATTCTACAGAGCTTTCGAAGTATGGGGTTTATATATGCAGATCAAGTAGTTGTTGCTGAAGATGATCGTGATACTAAACATGACATTAATCTGGTTTACCCTTGTCCTCCAAATGAAGAGCTTGGCAATTGGGAGATCGCTGAGCTTCCTGTAGTTTTTGATTCACTTTCAAAGTAATTATGTAATGCAGATTCTATTGCTCTGCCCAAGGCTTTAGGATAACTCGTTAATAAGGGCTCATATGTTTTGCTTCAGTATCTTTTATTAATAAAATGCACTTTGAATTTTCCTGTTATACTTTCATCTTCCATCCTTCATATGCTTGTTCATTGTTATGTTCTCTACCTTGCACACTTTGTTCATTATTCATTCTCAAATAATGCAGATCCAAAAGTGATCCTTTTGAAAATGACAATGCCAGGATCCCCTCATATGATTTTGATTACCCTATTAATCATGCCGATGAGGATGAAGATGATAATTTGGAACCTTCTCCTGAAATAATGAGATTAATTGAACAAGAGGCTAAAATGATTCAACCTCATGAGGATGTAACTGAAATGATCAATTTGGGGACCGAGAATGATAAAAAGGAGGTTAAAGTTGGCACTTGTATGAAGGAAAGTGAGTGAGACAAGTTGGTTAAGCTTTTGTTTGACTATGTTGATGTATTCGCACGGTCATATCAGGACATGCCTGGACTAGACACTAGTATAGTTGAGCATAAGTTACCGTTAAAGCCTGAATGTCCCCCGATCAAGCAAAAGTTAAGACGAATGAAGCCAGAGATGTCATTGAAGATTAAGGAAGAAGTTAAGAAGCAATTTGATGCTGGTTTCCTTGCAGTTACAAAGTACCCTCTATGGGTTGCCAACATTGTTCCAGTTCCTAAGAAAGATGGGAAGGTTCGAATGTGTGTTGACTATAGAGACTTGAATTGAGTTAGCCCTAAAGATGAGTTTCCACTACCTCACATAGATGTCCTAGTGGATAATACTGCTCAACATTCTTTATTTTCCTTTATGGATGGTTTCTCCGGGTATAATCGGATTAAGATGGCTCCCGAGGATATGGAGAAAACTACCTTCACACATTATAGGGAACATTTTGTTATAAAGTGATGCTGTTTGGACTGAAAAATGCAGGGGCAACTTACCAAAGGGCAATGGTGACTTTGTTCCATGACATGATGCATAAAGAGATAGAAGTATATGTTGATGATATGATAGCAAAGTCTAGAACAGAGGAGTATCATGTTGTCAATTTAAGGAAGTTATTTGAACGTCTGAGGAAGTATAAACTCCGGTTGAATCCTGCTAAGTGCATATTTGGTGTAAGATCAGGCAAGTTGTTGGGGTTTGTGGTTAGTCAAAAAGGGATAGAGGTTCACCGAGACAAGGTGCGAACAATCTTGGAAATACCAGTTCCTCGTACAGAAAAAGAAGTCCGTGGATTTTTGGGAAGGCTAAATTACATTGCTAGATTCATATCCCAGTTAACCGCAACTTAAGAGCCAATTTTCAAATTGTTGCGGAAGAATAAAACAGTTGAATGGAATGAGGATTGTCAAAAATATTTTGAAAAGATCAAGCAATATCTACAAGAGCCTCCAGTCTTAGTGCCTCTAGTGCATGGGAGACCTCTCATTATGTATTTGACAGTGCTTGACGAGTCAATGGGTTGTGTACTGGGGCAATATGATGAGTCTGGTAGGAAGGAACATGCCATCTATTATCTAATCAAGAAGTTTACGAGTTGTGAAGCTTGATACTCTCTGTTGGAGCGAACATGTTGTGCTTTGGCTTGGGCCGCTCAACGGTTAAGACAATATATGTTGTGTCATACTACTTGGTTGGTGTCTAAAATGGATCCAATTAAGAATATATTTGAAAAGCCTGCATTGACTGGGAGAATTGCTCGTTGGCAAGTGTTATTATCAGAGTATGATATTGAATATGTCACTCAAAAGGCAATTAAAGGCAGTGCTTTAGTAGAATATCTGGCTCACCAACCCATAGAAGATTATCAGTCAATGCAGTGTGAATTTCCGGATGAAGACATAATGGTTTTGTTTGTGGAAGAAGAATCTTCAAGTGAAGGAAAGTGGACTTTGCTGTTTGATGAAGCTTCCAATTTACTAGGGCATGGGATCGGAGCTGTTTTGATCTCCCCAGAGAATCAATTTATTCCATTCACAGCCAGGTTATCTTTTGATTGTGCCAATAATGTCGTAGAATATGAGGCATGTGTGATGGGAATTAAAGCAGCTATTGAATTGAAGGCTAGAGTTCTTGAGGTATATGAAGACTCAGCTCTAGTCATTCATCAGTTAAAAGGTGAATGAGAGACTCGAGCGAAGTTGACTCCTTACTATGCTTCCATTAAGGGATTGATGGAACAGTTTGACAAAGTGACTTTTCATCACATTCCTCGTGAAGACAATCAATCAGCTGATGCCTTGGCTACATTGTCATCAATCTTTAAGATAAGTTATGGGAGAGACATGACGCTTATAAAGATACAAAGTCAAGATCAACCTGCATACTGCCAAACAATAGAAGAAGAGCTGGATGGAAGGCCATGTTACTTTGATATTAAGCGCTATATCCAAAAGCGAGAATATCCACTTGGTGCCACAAAATGATAAGAGGACCTTGAGGAGATTGGCAATGGGTTTTTACCTAGATGGCAATGTGATTTACAAAAGGAATCATGATATGGTGCTTACCAGGTGTGTTGATGCAACCGAAGCTAAAATGATTATGCAAGATGTCCATGAAGGTTCATTTGGAACTCATGCAAATGGGCATGCAATGGCAAGAGAGATTTTGAGAGAAGGTCATTATTGGTTGACCATGGAGTATGACTGTTTTAACTATGTAAAGAAATGTCACAAATCACAAATATATGCTGATAATATTCATGCACTGCCAACAACTTTGAGTGTCTTAGCGGCACCGTGGCCATTTTCAATGTGGGGGAATGGGCATCATAGGACCTATTGAACCCAAAGCTTCAAATGGACATCGATTCATCCTAGTCGCTATTGATTACTTCATAAAGTGGCTTGAAGCTGTATCATATGCCCATGTAACTAGGAATGTAGTAGTCAAGTTCATCAAGAGAGAACTGATCTGTCATTATGGTTTTCCGAGCAAGATCATCACCGACAATGCAACTAATTTGAACAATAAGATGATGAAGGAGTTGTGTGATAATTTCAAAATTCATCACCATAATTCCTCACCATATCGTCCAAAGATGAATGGAGCAGTTGAAGCAGCAAATAAGAATATTAAGAAGATTGTCCAAAAGATGGTGGTGAAGTATAGAGATTGGCATGAAATGCTTTCTTTTGCCTTGCATGGCTACCGCACTTCTATCCGCACTTCAACAAGGGCAACCCCATTTTCTCTGGTATATGGAATGGAAGCGGTGCTACCCATTGAAGTGGAGATCCCTTCACTGAGAGTACTAATGGAGGTAAAATTAGAAGAAGTTGAATGGGTTCAAGATCGGTTTGATCAACTGAACTTGATGAAGAAAAGAGATTGATTGCTCTGTGCCATGGTCAGCTGTATCAAAAGAGATTGAAGAAAGGCTACGAGAAAAAGGTTCGTCCTCGAGAATTCCAAGAAGGAGAACTTGTTCTTAAGAAGATGTTGCCCATCCAAAAGGATTATCATGGTAAATGGACCCCAAATTATGAAGGACCCTATGTTGTGAAGAAAGCTTTCTCTGGAGGAGCCTCAATCCTCACAAGGATGGATGGTGAAGAGCTCCCACTTCCAATAAATCCGGATGTAATCAAAAAATATTATGCTTAAAAAATAAGAAGGAAAAATAAAAAAAATAAAGAAAAGCTCGCTAGGTTGAAAACCTGAAAAGGCGACCTAGGCAAAAGTTAAAGTGACCTGGTAGGCTGAATACTCGAAAGAGCGGCCCAGCCAAAAATTAGGGTCATAAAAATAATAAAAATGGAAAAAGACAAATAAAAAGAGGATTGCATCAGAAGTAGCAAAGGGAGTTTAGATTTCAAAATGGGGCAATTGAGGTATACAAGGCATGTGAAACTAGGGCAATCAGCATTCTCAGAAGCCAATTGATGAGTTTTCTAAGTTATAGACATGGGAACCTAGCATTGTTCATTCCAGAAGGCATCGCTTGAGGAGTTGAAGACCTTTGTTTTGCCTTTTCCAGTGAACCTTTTAGTTTAATTCTCATTTTTGTCCTCTTTGTGTTCTCATTCTACTTTCATACCAATCTTGTCTATGTATAAATAATTTCCTTCTTCAGATAATAAAATATTTCATCTTTCTATGCAACTTCTTGTTGGTTCAAAGTATTATTCTTTTGATAATCTATACTGAAGCATAAATTTGTGACAACACCTGAAAGCATCATGATTATTGTGAGGCTTTCAAAAATTATGGGTAGCGTGATGAATCCTATATGACTAGCTCAGCTTGGGTACGGACCTGTTGGCACCGCAAGATAATAAACATGATTTCAAGAGACATTTTCATCACATATCTGAAGAAAGAGGTGAACCAAAAGGGGTTTTTCATTCAGTTAAAAAATAAGCTCTTGATCAGCCTTGAATCCTAGGGCACTTGAAACCATAAGGATTAAGGAATTAAAGTGGCAAAAATAAATAAACATACTTTGTGATTAGAAGCATTCTTCATCGCATGTTATTGTCTGCATCATGCATTGAAAAAATCATGCATCTTGCTTATGCCCTTATGCATCATGCATTGCCATATCATGCATCATTTGATTATACTGGTCTACCTAATTCATCACTTTGTTCAGTTCTGACAGGCACATGGCTCATAAGTTGTGAGTTTGCTAGCTTTGGCAGGCATATGGTCTCTATAAGCTTATTTATCTTTCTTTTCAAGCTTCGGCGGATAGCCGGCTCCGCAAGCTTCTTCTTATCTTTACTTTCAAGCTTCGGCGGATACCCGGCTCCGCAAGCTTCTTCTTATCTTTACTTTCAAGCTTCAGCGGATACCCGGCTCCGCAAGCTTCGTTTATTTTTCCCTTCAAGCTTCAGCGGATACCCGGCTCCACAAGCTTCTTTTATTTTTATTTCAAGCTTCAGCAGATACCCAATTCCGCAAGCTTCATTTTATCTTTCTTTTCAAGCTTCAACGGATACCCCGACTCCGCAAGCTTCTTTTAATGTTTCTTTTCAAGCTTCTGCGGATATCCGACTTCGCAAGCTTCTTTTTTATCTTTCCTTGCAAGCTTAGGCGGATACCCAGCTCCTCAAGCTTCTTTTTTATCTTTGCTAGCAAGCTTCAGCGGATACCCGACTCCACAAGCTTCTTTTAATCTTTCTTTGAAAGCTTCAGCGGATACCCGACTCCACAAGCTTCTTTTAATATTTTCTTCCAAGCTTCGGCGGATACCCGGCTCCACAAGCTTCTTTTCTATGTTTCTTTCAAGCTTCGGTGGATACCTGACTCCACAAGCTTCTTTTCTATGTTTCTTTTAACGCTTCGACGGATACCCGGGTCCGCAAGCTTCGTTTTATTTTTCCTTTCAAGCTTCAGCGGATATCTGACTCCGCAAGCTTCTTTTTTTTTTCTTTTCTATGTTTCTTTTAAAGCTTCGGCGGATACCCGGGTCCGCAAGCTTCCTCATCTTTTCTAACAAGCCCCAATAGGTACATGAACCCACATGTTTTTATCCTTCTTCTTTTGACGGATAAATTATGGTTCACTTCTTTACTCATTTCTTATAATGATAATAAGAATAACTATGGTTATTCATATTACCTAGTAAAAACTAAGTAAAGAGGGGCATCTGTGAACACCATATTTTATCCTCCCTTTTAGTAAAATAAAAAATAAAAAAAGCAAGTAAAATGGAAAAAAGAAAAAAAAAGATTGGAAAATAGAAATGGTGGCTTTTTGCTTATTGCCCGTATCAGTTTTGCCGAGGAATAAGGAGTGATTAAAATGCTCATGAATCATCATAAAAGTGTAACAACTGAAGAAAATAAAGGCAATAATTCACCTCTAATGACTAATGAAATCGTGGGTTAATGAGATTCAATCAGTTACAAAAGAGGAAAATCATTCATCATACAATCAGTATGAAAGAGAAGGATTTGCTACAGAGAGGGGGATCACGTTTTCTGACTTCTAAGTTACAAGGCCATTTATACTCTTTCTTTTCTTCCTCTTCATTCCTTTTCTTTTCAACCATCCTTCAAAAAAATATAAAACTGTCATACAACAGCAGTAGCAGATACAGGTAAGGACCAGCTTCGTCATTCTCCGCCGTTCTCGTCTGAACCACTGACCTCCACTGCCACAGGTCCGAACGGTCACCGTCCCGATGAACCGGCGTTCCAGCTACCACGTCGAGCCCTGCACGTCATCCGCCGCTCACTCCTCGCGTTGCCGGCACTGCACAGGACCGAACCTGCTCTGCCGCCCTTCAGCCGTGACGCAACGTACGCCGCCCTCGCTGCCTGGAATCAACGTCACCATCGTGAGTTGCACCGTCCTCCGCCGCATTACTGTTGCTTCTTTCTTGTTGGGCCAAAGTTGTTGGGCTTATATGTTGGTGAGTTTTATTTTTTAAAGACTAAACCCCCAATTTGGTCCCTGAGAAAAACACTCGGGTCTGAAATAGTCCCTAACCAAAAAAAACTATCCGTTTAGTCCTTAAGAATGTATTTCCGGGACAGATTAGTCCTTAAACGACATTTTACCTTTGATCGCAGGTAAAATGCTGACGTGTCGGTATCCTTCCAAAACGCATGCCGTTTTTTCCTTCTTCTTCCTCCAGCTTCTTCTTCCACTTCTCTGCATCTGCCACTTCTTCCACTTCTCACCTCCAAACTCACCTCACCGATTTCTCCGCCGAGTTCCCAAACAACGCTCACCCTCTCTCCCTCGACCTCCTCCACTCCATCTCCCACACCCTCAACGACGCCGTTTCCCTCGTCCAACCCTGCCAATCCCCTAACCCCATAAACGGCAAGCTCAAGACCCAAAACGACCTCGACTCCCTCCTCGCCAAGCTCCACCGTAGCCGCGATTTCTAGGGTTTCCACTGTGGATAGCAGCAAGCACGTTCTTATCGCGGAGGGTTTGTTGCTTCTGAACCACTTGCTTCGCGTTCTCGATTCCGGTAGCGGATTCGGAATCGAGAAAGCTTGCATCGCGCTTCAGGCGCTGAGCTTCTCGAAGGAGAACGCAAGGGCGATTGGATCACGAGGCGGAATCTCGTCGCTGCTGGAGATTTGCCATGCTGGCACTCCCGGCTCGCAAGCCTCCGCAGCTGGAGTTCTCAGGAACCTTGACGCGTTCGCCGAGATTCAAGAGAATCTCGTTGAGGAGAACCCGCTTGTTGTTCTGTTAGGTCTTGCTTCTTCTGGAACACCTCTGGCGCGAGAGAATGCAATGAGTTGTTTGTGTAATTTGATTTCGGAAACAAAGACTTTGAGGGTTTTGGTTGTTAAGGAAGGTGGAATTGAATGTTTGAAGAATTTTTGGGACTCTGCTGCTATCACAAACAAGAGTCTCGAAGTTGCGGTTGAGATGTTGAGAAACTTGACTTTGAGTGGACCTATAGCTGAGGTTCTTGTTTCTGATGGGTTCGCGGCGAGGCTCACAGGTGTACTCAATTGCGGTGTGCTGGCTGTGAGAATTGAGGCGGCAAGGGCTGTTTATGCTTTGGGGTTGAACGGTGGCGCGAAAGCGAGGAAGGAGATGGGGGAGTGTGGCTGCATTGTGCCTTTGATTAAGATGTTGGATGGGGAGGCTGTGGAAGAGAAAGAAGTGGCGGCGATGGCATTGTCTCATGCTCGTTTTGCATGCCGTAAAGGAAGTGGAAGAAGAAGAAGAAGGCGGAGGAAGAAGAAGGAAAAAACGGCATGCGTTTTGGAAGGATATCGACACGTCGAAGATTTTACCTGCGATCAAAGGTAAAATGCTGACGGAAGGACTAATCTGTCCCGGAAATACATTCTTAAGGACTAAACGGATAGTTTTTTTTGGTTAGGGACTATTTCAGACCCGAGTGTTTTTCTCAGGGACCAAATTGGGGGTTTAGTCTTTTTTAAACCATGTTAAGTAAAATAAAAGTCAGAAATAATAACAAATAAATTATAGATCCTAAAATCAAAATGATAAATGTGTCAAAAAAAAGATAAACGTTATTAGTTGTTTAAATAATACAGGTTTATATATGTATTCTACTAAATAAAATGGTCTATAACATTAAATAATTTTTATAATATGGGTTGTTAATGATTGTCACTTTGGATCATCTTCCTATTTGATCATCATGAATATCCTTTTAATTCTAAAACCAAAAATTGGAATTAATTCTAAAACCTAAAATTGGATATTAGTGATAGCCACTTTGAATCTTCTTACAGTTTGGCTATTGTAAACAACCCATATTTTTTAAAATAAAATTAAATTGGTAACGATTGCCACTTTGGATCATCTTCTTGTTTGGTTATCGTGAGCAATTCTATTTTCAAAATAAACATAAGTTGCAAACGATAGTCACTTTGGATCTGCTTCCTATTTGATTATCGCTGGCGTTTTGCATTAAAAACTAAAATATAGGTTGTTAATAGTAGCCACTTTGGATCTTCTTCCTATTTGGTTATCGCAAGCAACCTTAAATTTCAAAATACTTAAAACAAGTTGTTAGGATGATCATTTTGGATCTTCTTCCTGTCTGGTCATCATGATAGCCTAAATTTCTGAAAAATTTAAAAAAACAAAAATAATAATTAAAATCAACCAAACCAACAAATATTTTTTAAAAGAACTATGTAGCTTTGAATTCCCTATTGCACCCGGGGATACGTAGGAGCGAGATTTAATCATGTGAAGCCCAAAAATAAATTTTCATAAAATCCTTTTTAATGTGTCATCAATATTCATTTTTATTTTTTTGAAAAAATAATAAAGTAAAATCTTTTATGGTTTATTTATCATTTTTGATTATATTTTAATAAAATCGGTGAAATAAATATTTTTGAAGTTAACATAATTTTGCACAAGTAGCTAGAGGTAACCATTTTTCAATGGATGTCGTAGGGTGCTAATACCTTCCCTATGCATAATTGACTCCCGAACTCTAAACCTGTTTTTAAAGACTATTCAATTAAAAAGGGTTTTTACAATGTTTCCCTAATAAATAAACTTTGGTGGAGACTCCTTTTTTGTAAATCATTAATTTTTGTTCGCCTCTCCCGTCGCGATGTACGTGGTTGCGACAACATAAATGTTTGGGAGGGCCAATTATAAAAAGTTAAAGTCAGTCCAACAAATATGTACATATTAAATTTCATATAAAATATTCATAATTATATGATCTAAAACATTAGTTACATTAGTAATTTATGAAAATACGAAACATCTTTCCTACATGTCACGAAAATCATCTATAATTAAATCCACTCTAAACTTTTTGATAATTTTCGTTTCAATATATAATATCAAATAGTCAGTCAAAAATTCATCTTTCATCGTGTTGCAAAAGTATAGTCTTGACTATATTTATAATCATAGCTGAAAAAGATCACTCTGTAATAGTTGTAGAGACCATAAAGTATAAGAATAAGGGTTACCACTCTATACCTAAAACAATAAACTTTAAATTTGGTATTTTTTAGCAATCAATGACATAAAATTAATAATCTTAAACTATTAATAATTTTATATCATTTAAAAAAAAACTAGGGAGGGCCAAGGCCCTCCTAAACCCATTCATAGCTCCGTCCCTGATTTGTCATGTATGCTGTTACACAATGAATTTCGTGATATCCATGTATGTATTTATGGCTGCTTTGAACTTTGAAATGAGAGATTTTATGCGAAATTCGCATTTCTGTGATTTTGCAGATATCGTCCCAGTGTTGAGCGCTAGTGTACCCGAGAGAAAACCTGGGAAATTGCTCCGTTGTGCTGAGCGCCACTTATCCGAAACCGAGCGCTAGCCCTAGGGTAGGCGGTACTATAATATCACTGGAGATTTATTAAGAACATATAGTAAGTGATTATAGTGAAATTGACGAAAGAAAAAGAATTTGTTACGAATCAGTTTATATATAGGTATGACGAGGGGTGGTATTGTTTTAAGAATTTAATAAACTATGTTAAAATGCTTGTGGCATAATGTGGGATTAAAAATGAGTTGTATTAATGGAATCGCTTTATTGGCGTTTTTTCAAATAGATTTAAGATATTTATAATTAAGAGAATTTATATGATCTTGTCTTATGATCTTATGAATGACTAATATGTGTGAGAATGTGTTAGTATCGTGAACCACTTATTTAGTTGGAGTATAACAATGGTAGGAAATTAGAGGAGCATAATTATGGACTGTGTTTATAGGCTATAAAATTATGAAATGAAAAAGGGTAAGAATAGATATAAGAAGCCTTGAGTGTAGTTATATGATGGTGGTATAGATGCTTATGTTCTTATTGGAGGTATGAATGACTCTATCTTATAGTTGAGTTGGTTCTTATGGAAAGAAGAGGGTATCGTTTTAAGTGTTACTTGGTAATTGTGCTAGATATGACAAGGAACTTTATTCAAGATGGTTAATGTACCCAAGAAATGTTGAGAAAGTAATTAAGTGAAATGACATAAAGATTACGCAGTTATTGTCCTATTCTATATTTATGAGGGGGCTAAAATACTATTTTGGTCCCTTATTTTTTTTAAATATTTGATTTGTCCCTCAATTTTTAAAATGTTCAAATTGGTCCCTTATTTATTTAAAATATTCAATTTGGTCCCTCAAAATTTTAAAATGTTAAAATTGGTTCCTCATTTGTGTTAATTTATTCAACTGGATCCCTCATTTGTTGTAATTTATTCAACTTGGGTATGATATTTTATTCAATTTGGTCCCTCAATTATTTTAATTTATTCAACTTGATCCCTTATTTGTTTTAATTTTTTCAACTTAACGGTGAAACTTAACGGCAATGACCTTTTTGCTTAACGTTTGATAATTGAGAGACCAAATTGAATATTTTAAAACAAATAAGGTATCAATTTGAACATTTTTAAAATTGAGGGACCAAATTGAATATTTTAAAACAAATGAGGGACCAAAATAGTAATTTAGCTTTTATGAGAGTCTATGGGCAATGACTTTTTATTCAAGTGTTTATTGAATTATGAGTTTGTTGCATGCTTGTATCTTGAGTTGGTTGAGCGTTGAAGGTGATATGAATGCTAATTGTGATGCATAATGTTTGCTAAGAGATTATTGAAATATGCAAAGGTAAAGTTTGTTGGCTCCTCTATGTAACTGCATATAAAGTAAGTGGTGTAATGGATTGGTAAGGTGATACTAGATGTGATTGGAATGACTATAATGTTGCCTAAATGTATTTGTAATTGACTAACTGAGAACCTTATGAACTTCATTGATTATCGTTGAGGCATTTATGCAAGATATGTTACAAAACATAGTTGATGTATCCAATGGTAAGGCATTATATATTGTATTTGGTGTTTTGGTATGATGCTTAGATATTGGATAAGACTTGGTGTATCCGACCGGTCAGCAGATTTGGCCGTTACATAAATGTGATCGTCGGAGTACGGGGCCTCTAGTGAAAAACCCGGGAGTTCATGTGACACCCTCTACCCGTATGTATTTATAAAACATATAAATGAAAGATATAAAAAAAACATGAATTTATTTCATAAAATAAAAACTGGATAGAAAGTACCACATTGTAACAACACATCTCAACACGGAAAATAACGAGTTCGAAATAAAACATAACACAACATAACATAAAGAAAACCCCAACCTCGATATCACATTACAGAGCTGGTATAATCAAAAATTCGAAGAACATCACAGATAACAAATTAAACTAAACATAAGTCCTAACTACGAGTAGCGGCTCCTCGGAGTCACTCCTCAACAGACTGCTCACCGTCCTCTGCCTAACAAAGGGGATACTTGCAAAGCAACAACAAAAGACGGGGAATAAGAAACATATATATGAACATAATGGCATAGAAGCAGTTAGTAAGACGAGCATGCATCACAACAAGCATATATATAGCAACAACAAATATAACATATACATATTAATCTCATCATATAACAGCATATGCTATGCAATGCAGCGCTACTCTACTACTCCGTTATGCACTTCGATTCAATCTACCTCAGGAAGTCAACTTCGGAGTTATATATCCACATTGTTTATTAAGCACCAATGCTGACAGTTCCCCAACATGGGTGAACCCATTGGATAGTCGACGCACCTTACTTTCGGATGCGTCACCACGGGTGTACATGATTCGCTTGAATCGTCGTGGGCGGCCAGATCGCCTTACCGTCGGATGACCTCCCCTATGTTGAACATCCCCCACTAAAATCTCCGATGTATGAAAGCGTGAGGAACAACAACACACAAACACAAACACCACCTCCGCTTGGGCCACTTGGCTACCCAAGTTTTATAACCATCAATACCTGGACTACTTGGCTATCGAGGTTCCCTTGGTCACTTGGCTACCAAGGTTCAACGTTATCTTTAATCTTTAATCTTTTAATTAACACTCTGGCCTTTAAGCACTAGAGCTCAACACCTCGACCACTTGGCTATCGAGGCCCCCTTAGCCACTAGGCTACCAAGGTACAACATTAACAACACCTTGACCACTTGGCTATCAAGGCACCCTTGGCCACTCGGCTACCAAGGTACAACATCTTATCACTTGTTAATATATTATCTGTGTTGGTTATCTAACTTTTACTTTGCTAGGTGTCTTATTACATCATTTAAAACATTGGGGGTGAAATACCCCTGTTACTGCTTTCTGCGTTCTGTTTTGGACAGGGGAGCATGGGCGTGATACCCGCAGTACGGGCGTGCTGAACTTTAAGTTGAGCACGATCGTGATGATTGTTGAGCACGATCGTGCTTTCTGGAGCATGGCCGTACTGGATTAGGAAGAAAAGGTTAGGAACCCTTGTCAACCCTCTTAGGTAATTCATGGATTGAACCTATTAGTTTTCACTAAGTCTTTTAATATCAGTTTCATTGTTCTTAATTAATCTCCATGTTTTAGACCTATTGGGGAATTAATCCTTTAATTCCAATTTCATTGTTAATGTCCCAAAAACTCAAGAATCAATCCTAGGGTCTTAACTAAGCCAATGAGCATTAATCTCTCTCTTTACTACGGTTCAAGTCTCATGAACAATTGGGAATTAATCCCTTAATTTCATTCATCGTCTTTCAACATCTTTTACCGTCTTATAACGTAAACCCAACAGTCAAATCAACATCCATGGCAATAACTTTCATAACATAACATCATAATCATTAATCATTGGTTGATGGCATAGTCATCATCACATAATACAATAACAAACCAATTACAGTTAAACACATATAGAGGAATATAGCATACGACATCAATTAAACAAATAACAGATGACAGGGTTATGGGTTAACCCTTCATCTTACGCTACCCCCAATACCTACATGTTCATGCTATCCTTTCTCCCCTTAAATGGTGTGAAGATCTAACCCCTTGACTAAGCATAAACAAATCTGTCCTCGTTCCCTCGAGCGGCTCGATGAGTTTCCCAAGCCTTGGCCAACACAAAAGGGTAACCAATTAATTCCCAATCACAAAAAGAAGAGGAATTAAAGAGAGGGATAAATTGTTACCTTTCTAATGGAACTAGCGCGTGACTTTATTTCCCAAACTAGAGCAAGAACACTAATAATTGTAGTTGGGTTCAACGGAAGGGAAATCGGAGATATTCCTGTCACACTGGGATTGCCTATAGTTCCAAAATAGGGTTTACACTCATAACCCTCGCACACTAACTTGTTTATATAGACTCAGACTTGATCACGACCGTGCTCCATATTGAGCATGGTCATGCTTTACTTAAGCATGGGGTAGTGCTTAAGTTAGCACGGTCAGACAAGAAGAGCGTTATGAACGCTCATTTCTGACATGGTCGTGCTCCCCTTCAGCACGGCCGTGCTCGTAGTTCACTTAGCCACTGAGCACACCTATGAGCACGGCTGTGCTCATGCACCAGAAAGGGGGATTTTCATCTTGAAAGCCCCACTTAGCCCTCTAACACATTTCTAAGGTAACTTAACAAACATGAAACATACATAGAATTTATACGAAAAGCGGGGTGTTACAATTCCACCCCCTTATGAAATTTCGTCCTCTAAATTTCTACTCACTGATAAGCCTCTGGCTTATCTAGTTTTATAACTAGATGGACTGTGGTTTTCGTGCAATTTATTCGAGTTCACTCTCGTTTTCGCCCAAATTTGCCTTGTTTTGTTCCTAAGTTGGACTTTGACTCGTTTTGCGTCTTTTGTGTAGTTTTTAGCTTATTTTGGATAGAATTATGCTTTTGGTTGCTTTTGGTGTTTTCAGGTCAATAAGTGAAGCTCCGGGAGTCAAAGAAAGTCAAGAAGCAGTGGAAAAAGCACTTCTGGAGATACTCGCCTCGCGAGCCTGAACATCAGATAAAGCAGCAACAGTCATCACTCTGGTTCACCTCGCGAACAATCTGCTCGCCTCGCGAATCATGAAGACCTGGAAGTCAGAGACCATCACGGCCTAGCCGTGATGAAGGTCACAGCCTAGAATTGAATCTCGCCCCGCGAAAGCATCTCGCCACGCGAGAGTTTGAAGACCCTGGAAGACAGACCATCACGGCCTAGCCGTGATGAAGGTCACAGCTGTGACAAATTGAGGTTGTTCCACTTGTTTAGATCAGTAGTTTTTACGAATCCTTGTTTCTCTTTGGAGCTGCGTCTCCTCTTTTCCTTTTCTTTTTATTTTACGATGGTGGTTATGTCCGATTGTTTGTCTATGAGCATGAGGAACTAATCCCCTCGTCCGAGGGATCAATGAAGCCGCCCATGGCGGTATAGTGTTAATGTGATGTATGTCTTTCTCCCTTTTCTCAATTTATGTTTTCCAATTCTGATTTGATTGCGTTGGTCATATGTGTTGCGTGATTGACTAGTTAACGTGTTTGAGGCCGATCTGCGATTCGCGTTTTAGAACTTGGATTGGAATCACTAATTGAATGATAAACACGACAGTGGATTTAGGAGATTAGTGCAACCTTATAGGGAACAAGAATTAATAGAATTCGAGATTAGGGTTATGAGACCTGCAAGTAATTAATCCAATCGTCGAATACGTCCTATTGAGCACGACAGTGGATATAGGAGAATTTGGGGGTCCCAGTTGACATTATAATTGAACCTAGGGAGGAATACATCATCACTTGGGTACTATACATGATTGGGTAGGTGGATTTGAGACCTTGGATATTTTAATTTCTGAATTTTAAACACCTTAGCTTTATTTGATTTGTTATTCAAATTGCGATATTAATCTCTCTCTCTCAACCACTTCCTTTTGTAACTTGACCAAACACATCGGATTTCCCGCGGATTAGTCGAATTGGTAGCCCAATCCCTGAGTTCGACCTCGGTAATTACTTACCGTGTTTATTTTTATTACTTGCGACGACCCGGTGCACTTGCCGGAATCACAACACTCACCTCGATTGAAAAGGTGTGGATACGCTTCCATCATCTTGCTCTCAAGCTCCCACATAGCACTTAACCAAGGGAATATCCTTGCCTCTTAGCTGCTTCACCCTTCGGTTCTCAACTCTAAGGGGTTTACCTCGAAAGTCAAGTTCTCCTTTAATTGAATTATGTCGGGTACTATCACATGGCTCGGATCATAAATGTACTTTCTAAGTTGTGACACATGAAAGACATTGTGAAGTTTGGATAGGAAAGGTGGTAACACAATTTGGTTAGCAACTTTACCGACTCTTTTTAGAATTTGGTTAGGGCCAATAAATTTGGGAGTGCTTTCATCACTCTACCGACCCCAGTTGTTGGAATAACTCTCAAGAATACACGATCACTCTCCTGGAATTCGAGAGCCTTCCTTCTCTTACCATGATAGAGTTTTTGCCTACTTTGTGCCATTCTCATATTTTCTTGGATCATCCTCACTTTCTCCATTGTTTCTTACACTATCTCAGATCTTAGCACAACACTGTCACTAGGTTCACTCCAACACAAGGGTGTTCTATATCTCCTCCCATATAGAGCTTCATAAGGTGCCATCCTAATACTGGAATGAAGCTGTTGTTGTAGGTGAACTCTATTAGGGGCAAAAACTTGTCCCAATTACCTGACTGCTCTAGCACACAAGCCTTCAACAAGTCCTCTAAGGACTGGATGGTTCTCTCATACTGACCATCAGTCTGTGGGTGGTAAGATGAACTTAGCCTAAGCTTTGTTCCTAAAGCCTCATGCAAACTATTCCAAAACCTAGAGGTAAATCTAGGATCTCTATCGGACACTATGCTAGAGGGTACACCATGTAGCCTAACTATCTCTTTGATGTACAGCCTGGTCAACTTTTCTAAAGGATATTCCTTGTTCATAGGGATGAAATGGGTAGACTTAGTTAGTCTATCCATAACAACCCATATAGCTTCATAACCAGCTGGAGTCCTAGGGAGTCCAGACACAAAGTCCATAGAGATGCTATCCCATTTCCATTATGGGAAACTTAACTGCTACAACTTTCCTGAAGGCTTTTGGTGTTCCGTCTTAGCCTTTTGGCATACTAAGCATGCATAGACAAACTCAGCTACATCCTTTTTCATCATAGGCCACCAAAACATACGCTTTAAATCTTGATACATCTTAGTGGCACCTGGGCGCACACTCAGTCCACTCCTATGTCATTCTTCAAGGATCAACTTCCTAAGCTCTGGAACATCAGGTATACAAACACTATCCTGAAACCTCAAGACTCAATCACTTCATTCCTTAAAACTAAGGTCTCTACCATGAGCAAGCAACTCCCTCTGGTCTAAGAGATACTTATCTATCTTATGGCCTTCTTTTATCTGATCCATCAAACTGTTGGTAACCTTCAGGGTTCCAAGCCTAATACTCTTAGGGGTCACTTCCCAAGCTAAACTCAGGTCTCTAAACTCTTCTATCAGATCCATCTCCCTAATCATCAAAGCAGAGACATGCAAGATCTTTCTACTTAAGGCATCTGCCACTACATTGGCTTTTCCTAGGTGGTAGGTTAACTCGAAATCATAATCCTTTAAGAATTCCACCCATCTACGTTGCCTCATATTGAGCTCTTTTTGGTCAAACAGATATTTCAAACTCTTATGATCACTAAAAACTTCAAACTTAGCTCCATAAAGGTAATGCCTCCAAATCTTTAAGGCAAACACCACAACTCCTAATTCCAAATCATGGGTGGGGTAGTTCATAAACATCCACAGGAAACACTTCAGGGAACTCTCTCACTATAGGAACATTTCCAACATCAGGCTTATTCTCTACTTCCAGGGAAGACAACATCATGTAGACTTGGGCCTCTTCTTTCATAGAAGCCTTAACTTGGCCGGCAGAGAGAAATATCGGATCCTTAGAATCCATCGGAGTTCCAAAAACTATGGTTTTATCAAAATAGTCTAAGAGAACGTGGTTGGAAGATAACCAGTCCATGCCAAGAATAACATCGAGTTCCTTTTAGGGTAGGCATACAAGATCAACAATAAAATTTCTACCATCTATGGTAATAAGGATATTCTTGCATGCATGTGAAGTAAGAACATGTTTATTTGTGGGTGTGGCGACAACCAAATCACACTCAAGAAAGGTGTTGTGCTAAAACTACACTTAAGGGCAAGTGCACCCTATCACAAAAGTAATATAGGAGTATTTGGGACTCCAAGTATCGAACCCACAGAGATTGTTGACAAGTACTAGATTAATTACTTCTTTATGTTATCTAGACAATTGAATTGATTGAAAACAAACAGATAAAGATAACAAGATTGTGACACCAAGAACAGCAAGAACTGCAAGCAAAGATTCAATTATGGAAAGCCTAGGGTACTTGGTTTCACTTATGTTACTACCTATGATATTACCCAATTTCTCAATGAACCGTGTTTCTTATTGATTGCCAATCACTCGCTCTAAAATTATTAATACCCAATGGTCATGCAATATTAATATTCTTTCTCATAATCAGTTACCCCTAATGGTCATGAAAGACAAACAGGTAAAAGAAGCATAAAGAATTGTCAAGCTTTGTTAATTCAATAACTGATTGAAAATAGGGGATTGCGCCTGGTCCACGTAACCCCAAATCCGGTTAATCCTAGAGTTCCGTTAACTAATTGTGGTATGATCGCCAGTCAATTAATTAACTTGATAAAGGATGATCAAACCTCAAATGAATATAAACGCAAGGATTAAACCAACCAATGGAAAGAAACACTGAATCATATAAAAATCAAGTAAACATCAAAGCTATCAAAACATAAGATCCACCACACCCTAGGAATGAGTTCAGCTACTCATAGTAACAAAAATCACTATACAAATCAAAGACATGTAACAATCCATAAAAGATAAAAATAAAACTAAAACCTGAACACCCTTTTGACGCGAAGCGGTCTTCAAATCAATTGGGAGAAGGTCCTTCACTCCAAGACTCTATTCTTCTCTCTACGATCAACGTCGACTGCTGTGACCAAGCTCTCTTATATTATGTTCCAACCTTTTTCTTTTATTGGCAGCATGAAAACCTAAGTGATCGGGCCTCTGAGATACGAGCACGACCGTGCTGAGTGTTGAGCACGGCCGTGCTTGACTAAAACGACGTCAAATCGTGCTAAAACTAGGAAAGTCAGCAAGGCCTTGCTGATGAGCACGGTCGTTCTTAGAAAACGGCGTCAACTCCAAATGGCAGGCAAGGACGTGCTGATCAGCACGGCTCTCCTAATGAGCACGGTCGTGCTTCTTTGCAATCTTCAGAACTCAGCCTTTTTCCAAAAATTCCTCCAAAATTATTGCTTTCTCTCCAAGTTAGATGCTTCACTGCCATGGTGACAAATTCTACAATAATCATGGGAAATAGGGTGAGTATCCATAATAATTTCAAAATAATAACAAATCACACCCAATTTCCCAATAATAAAGTATATAAAATGGAAGTTTATCAAAATGTCAAAGGCAATTTAAGACTCTTAACACAATCATGTGATATAAACGAGTGAGTTGCACCCGAATCAACCAATACAACTAAAGGAGTTCCATCAATGAGGCACATACCTTGGATCAAGTCCTCGGACTCGGAGGCCTCAGCTCCACTAAGAGTAAAGACTCTTCTGCTGGTCTTCAGTCAATTGGCTTGGGGTTTCTGATTCTTGCTAGCACTCTGCGGTTCTGACTTTGTTCCTTCACAATCTCGACTGATGTGGCCAGATTTTCCACACTTGAAGCAAATGATGTCGGTCTCTTTGCACTGAGTGGTGAAATGATCCTGTCCACACTTGCCGCACCGCAGGGGATCTAGGAGCAGAAGAATCCCATCTCCTGGACCTATATGAAGAAAACTATAGCGTACTGCCACCGTGCTTGAAGTCCCGTCCGGTTGGAGCTAGACGCTTTTTCCCCTTGTCCTTCTGATCATTCTTCTTGTTGTTCTAAGTATCCGAACTCTTGTAGCCCGACACTCTGGATTTGTAGGCATCTTCGAAAATCCTACACTTGTTCACTAAGACCGGAAAGACGCTGATCACTTGGTAGCTGATAGCCTACTTGATCTCTGGAAGCAGACCATCCTAGAACTTCACGCACTTGGTGCGGTCGTCTGTCACATACTGATACAGTGTGTAATAACGAGCAAGCTCCTCAAACTTAGCCGTGTACTCTCCGACGGACATGTTTCCTTGCTTCAGAGCCAATAACTCCATCTCCTTCTTGTCGCGGATGTCAGCAGGGAAGTACTTCTCCAAGAATCTGTTCTTGAAGACATTCCAGGTAATCACTATACCTTCAAACTTCCATATGCTGGCGACAATTCTCCCACTAGTGCTCAGCTTCTTCCTTCAGCATGAAAGTACCAAAGATGACTTTTTGAATGTCATTGCATCCCATAGCCCGGAAGATCTTCTCAGTCTCCCGCATCCACAAAAGAGCACCTTCAGGGTCATAAGCTTCGTTGAAGGAAGATGGATTATTCGACTGGAACTTATCCAGACCCTGAAATTCAGCTGGTCCTCCATTGTAGTTGTTTTAGTTCTGTCCTATAGCATTGGCAAGCAGTGGCAATGCATTAGCGATACAATGATCGTTCCTACCTCTTCCTGCCATTGGTTCCTGCACTTGTCCAAAACAACTATTAAATACAAAGAACCAAATAAGAAGAACTAAAGGTTCTTATTACTAAACATCATTATCTATAATAAATATAGATAATTCAAACAAGAGCAACACAAAATACTCATAATAGATTCATACCACAGGCTGATAGGACAGACCCGCTCTGATACCACTAAATGTGACAGCCTCTTCCACACATTTATTTATAAAATATTAAAATGAAAGATATAAAAAAAATAAAAACATGCATTTATTTCATAAAATAAAAACTGGATAGAAAGTACCATATTGTAACAACATCTCAAATTGGAAAATAACATAAGTTCGAAATAAAAATACCAAAACATAGCATAAAGAAAACCCTAACTCCGATGTCACATTACAGAGCTGGTATAACCGAAAATCCGGAATAACATCACGGATATCAAACTACAACTAAACATAAGTCCTAAATATGAGTAGCGGCTCCTCGGAGTCACTTCGCAACAGGCTGCTCACCATCCTCTGCATAACAAAAGGGGTACATGCAAAGCAATAACAGAAGATTGGGAGTAAGAAACATATATATGAACATAACGGCATAGAAGCGGTTAGTAAGACAACATGCATCACAACAAGCATATATATAGCAACAACAAATATAACATATACATATTAATCTTATCATATAACAACATATGCTATCCGATGCAGCGCTATTCCACTACTCTGTTATGCACTTCGATCAAATCTACCTCAGTAAGTCAACTTCGGAGTTACATATACATTGGCCATTAATCGCCAATGCCGGCAATTCCCCAACACGGGTGAACCCCTTGGATAGTCGACACACCTTACTCACGGATGCGCCACCACGGCTGTACATGATTCACTTGAATCGCCGCGGACGGCCAGATCGTCTTACTCTCGGACGACCTCCCCTATGTTGAACATCCCCTACTAATATCTCCGTTGTATGAATGAGTGAGGAACAACAACAAACAAACACAAACACAAACACCACCTCCGCTTGAGCCACCTGGCTACCCAAGTTTTATCACCATCAATACCTCAACTACTTGTCTATCGAGGTTCCCTTGGACACTTGGCTACCAAGGTTCAGCGTTATCTTTAATATTTAATCTTTTAATTAACACTCTGGCCTATAAGTACTAGAGCTCAACATCTCGACCACTTGGCTATCGAGGCCCCCTTGGCCACTAGGCTACCATGTTACAACATTAACAACACCTTGACCACTTGGCTATCAAGGTCCCCTTGGCCACTCGGCTATCAAGGTACAACATCTTATCACTTGTTAATTTATTATCTGTGTTGGTTATCTGACTTTTACTTTGTTTGGTGTCTTATTACATCATTTAAAACATTGGGGGTGAAACACCTCTATTACTGCTTTTCGCGTTCTGTTCTGGATAGAGGAGCACGGGTGTGCTACCCCTAGCACGGGCTTGATGAACTTTAAGTTGATCACGGTCGCGTTGACTGTTGAGCACGGCCGTGCTTACTGGAGCATGGCCGTACTGGATTAGGCAGAAAGGGTTAGGAACCCTTGTCAACCCTCTTGGGTAATTCATGGATTGAACCTATTGGTTTTCACTAAGTCTCATCAGTTTCACTATTCTTAATTAATCCTCATGTTTTAGACCTATTGGGGAATTAATCCTTTAATTCCAGTTTCATTGTTAATGTCCCTAAAACTATCAAGAATCAATCCTAAGGTATTAACTAAGCCAATGAGCATTAATCTCGCTCTTTACTGCTGTTCGAATATCATGAACAATTGGGAATTAATCCCTTAATTTCATTCATCGTCTTTCAACATCTTTTATCGTCTTATAACGTAAACCAAACAGTCAAACCAACATCTATGTCAATAACATTCATAACATAACATCATCATCATTAATCAATGGTTCATGGCATAGTCATCATCACATAATACAATAACATACCAGTTACAGTTAAACACATATAGAGGCATATAACATATGACATCAATTAAACAAATAACATATGACAAGGTCATGAGTTAACCCTTTATCTTATGCTACCCCCAATGCCTGCATGTTCATACTATCCCTTCTCCCCATACCTGATATGAAGATCAAACCCCTTGACTAAGCGTAAACAAAACTGTCCTCGTTCCCTTGAGTGGCTCGATGAGTTTCCCAAGCCTTGACCAACACAAAAGGGTAACCAATTAATTCCCAATCATAAAAGGAAGAGGAATTAAAGAGAGAGATAAACAGTTACCTTTCTAATGGCATTAACGCGTGACTTTCTCTCCCAAACTAGAGCAAGAACACCAAGAATCTTGGCTGGGTTCAACGGAAGGGAAATGGGAGAGGTTTCTGTCACACTAGGATTGACTAAAGTGCCAAAATAGGGATTACACTCGTAACCCTCGCACACTGACTTGTTTATATAGACTCAGACCTGAGCACGATCTTGCTCCCTATTGAGCATGGTCGTGCTTAACTTAATCACGGGGTAGTGCTTAAGTCAGCACGGTCAGACAAAAAGAGCGTCACGAACTCTCATTCACTTAGTCACTGAGCACGCCTATGAGCACGGGTGTGCTGGTACATGAGCATGGACGAATAAAGGGGGATTTTCATCTTGAAAGCCTCACTTAGCCCTCTTACACATTTCTAAGGTAACTTAATAACTTAATAAACATAAAACATATATAGAACACTTATAAACATACTTTAGGGCTTTTATATGAAAAACGGTGTGTTACAGTTCGAAGGGTGGTTGTGTAGTGACCGAGGTCACTTGTCGTTTAGCGGACTCGACCGAGATAAAAATGCGACCGTCTGAATAGGATACTCTAATGAACAACTCCAAGGGATACACTTATAAAGCATCTTGCTATGTAAAGTTATCTACAATGCAACTGAATAACATATATTTATTGAGATGCTTATATATTGCACTATTTTGCTATATTATGTCTTGTTTATCCGTTACTGAGTTCTGTGATTCACCTCACCCTTTTGGTTTTAGCTTTAGGTACTCCGCGAATGGAGCCATCTCAGGAAGCTCGTGCACTTGTGTAATGCACTTATTGTGATTAATAATGTTTGCTACGTAATTATTGAAATATGCAAAGGTAAAGCTTCTTGGCTCCTCTATGTAACTGCATATAAAGTAAGTGGTGTAATGGATTGGTAAGGTGATACTACATGTGAATGGATTGACTATAGTGTTGCTTATATGTATTTGTAATGGAGAACCTTATGAACTTTATTGATTACTGCTGAGGCGGTTATGCAAGCTATGTTATGAAACATAGTTGACGTATGTTATGGTAAGGCATTATATATTGTATTTGGTGTTTTGGTATGATGCTTAGACATTGGATAAGATGGTGTATCCAACAGGTCAGCAGATTCAGAGTATGGGGCCTCTAGTGAAAAACTCGGGATCGTTCGAAGGATGGTTGTGTAGTGACCGATGTTACTTGCCGTTCATCGGACTCGACCGAGATATAAATGCGATCGTCGGAGTGAGAGACTCTAATGAACAACTCCAAAGGGATACACAAGTATTTGCCCAATGGCAAATTGACTTCGTAGCAAGTGAAAAACTGCTATGTAAGGTTATGTACAATGTAACTTAATGACATATATTTGTTGAGATGCTTATATATTGCACTATTTTGCTATATTATTTCCTGTTTATCCCTCACTGAGTTCTGGGTTCACCTCTCCCTTTTGGTTTTAGCTTCAAGTACTCTGCGAGTGGAGCCATCTCTAGAAGCCCATGCACTTGTAAACCTCTTTGGGTGTTTTAAGATTCTTGATGTTGACTCAGGGCCACCTTTGACTTACTTTTGATATAACCTTTTAGTCAGATAATTACTTATAATATGAAATATATTTTGTTATGATGTGACTTATACGTGTTTTAAAGACATTGGGAATGAAGCGAAGTTCCATTATGGCCGGTTAGGGATGCCTAAGTTGGATCCTAACAAAAAGACCGGTAAACGAGGTAAGGAATGTGTTTTTGATGCTGAGGTTGTTGCAACTGCCGAAACACTTCTGCCTTTGTCAAGGGATAGCTAGTCATGTTTTGAGAACCACAGTATTGAGGAGGGGGAGGATGGTGATAGTTTGTCCGAAGTGGAGTACTGTATAAAGAATATGAAAGTATTATTAAATGGCATGAATACTAAAGTATCATCTACTAGGCTGCAAGATCATGCTGGTCACTTTGATGAAAGGAAGGTGATGATGATGAATAAGAAGAATAAGAAAACAAAAAGTTGGTTTTGAAATTGAAATCTGAAGAGGAGAGCTTACTAAAGAAACAAAATGTGTTCCTACGTTGCATTTATGATAAATATTTCTCAGCCTTTCAAGCCTTGGGAGGACACAAATCAAGCCATAGTGAAGAGAAGAACAATAGTTCCATGGATGAAGGAAGACCTTCGGATGATTTTGGAGAAGCAAGTCAATGAAGTCCAGAAACTCGCAACTTTGACCTGAAGGAGATGCCTTACATGCAAGATGAAGAAAACAATCAGGCATGAATGCAAATTGTTTAGCTATATTTGGTTTTGGAATCTCAACATCTATGTTATGCTTAAATTCAGGACTTTCGTATCTGGTATTTTTGCTCTATCTTATTTTTTATTTGCGTTCTCTTTTACTCTTATTTTTATATTTTATGCCTCTTGTACATTCAAATCGGTATGGTAAATGCCCATTTTGGTCCCCGACAAAAAATCCGGTGTCCATTTCAGTCCCTGACAAAAAAAAAAAAAAACTACCCCGTTAATCCTTGACAATTACCAACGTGGAACAAGTTAATCCCTGACAATTACTATAAGACATTATAGTCCTAACAATATTTAAAGTGAGACTAATTAGTCCCTGACAATTAGTATCGTGGGACATTTTAGTAATGGAAGTCAGGACTGGAATGAACACTGCATTTTTTATCAGGAACCAAAATGGATCTTTACCCTTTATATTTTTTGGTGGACTATTTGTAAGTCCATCCTAAACTCAAATACGTACTATGACTCTAGACTACGATAACCATTCTTTCACCCACCCAATTTGTCGGAATTAAAAAAATGAATTATTAGGGGACGGTTTTAGAGAGTTATTTCCTTTCCCAATCCCATTCGGATAAAAAATATTATGAATTTTTATCAGTTTGGATAAACTTCTACACAAGTACTTATTGGAGAAGGGCTTGTTATAGAAGCTCTAATGGAAGAAGTTACTTGTTATGACAAGTGGCGTTTGGATGAAATTGCATAAGCACTTCAACATGATGAAAATACTAAAAATGACATGTTTTAAATATTAATTGATTTAAGTATTTGAATAATAATGAATATAATAAAAAGTTATTTCCTAGAATTTTTTTAAAAACAATGTTTAAGGTATTTTATAAATGAGTTTGTTTTTAATATAATTCTTAATTGAAAATTATTTTATATTTACTTTTTCTTGATTTTTTTGGTACAAAATAATTCCTGGCAATTATTTTTTAAAGACAAATACAAAATAATTTTGATTATGCATGTCAAAAAATTATAAAAAATCAATTGTCAAGAAATTAATTATTTTATTATTTTCTAAGTAATCATAACTTAAAGTATATTAAATATCAAAAATATTTATATAATTAATTGAAAAAGACGAACTAAAATAAGTCTACGTAGTATTTCATATTCAAAGGTCATGAATCATAACGTTAATCCGTCATAATATATCCAAAATGATTACAAGAACTAAAATGTGTCCATGTTGTAACTAAAACAAAAGCGTGAAACATCCATAGCATAATTAGTGAAAATAACTAGGATTTCTGCCCATGTTTGAGACTTTAGCCATCCAAGTTGCAATGTTCAGACCATGCTCTCTATCTCTAAATTTTGCTACCTCAAGATTCTCCTCTAAGAATAAAAATAATAATAAGGATTAACATCATATGTAATAATGATTGTTCTTTTCCATATTTGGCATCAAGAAACTCGAGTAAATAGCCAATTTGGTCCCTGAAACTGTAAGGTCGTATCGACTTGGTCCCTGAAATTAACGAAATTCAAAAAAGGTCACTGAAACTGTAAAACGTTGATCAAGTTAGTCCCTCTGTTAACCCCAGTTGACTGACACCGTTAACGGTGCTGAGGTGGCATGTTAAGTGCCTAGTTGGCTTGCCACGTTGCTTGACAACTGTACTTCTCGTTAGGGACCAACCTGCACCTAATTTCAGGGACGAAATTGACATTATGTTATAGGGACCAAATTGCAATCTTCTTCTTCTTCATCTTCCTCCTCCTCTCACCTCCACAGAACCTCCTCCTCTTCCTCCTCTCTCTCGCATGAAACCCAATTGAGCGAATCTAATTATCATCAATGTCCAAGTAACAACATTTTTCTCACGCATTTTATGAAACACTATGTATGCAAATCCCACACGACCACTACCTTTCGAAAACATATCAATCATTGCTGAACCAACACAAACATCATAATCAAAATACCTCACCTTTAAAACAAAACCAAAAATTGCAAGCCCAATAGAAAAACAATACCGCTAATTAGAACACGCTCGAATCGTTGTGGTGAAGCAATACTTATTAGGGAAAAGCCCATTTCGGAGCATATCGAGAAACGTTGATTCCATGTTGTTGTTGATGAAACAGGAGATGATGGCGCTCCATGAGACCAAGTCTCTTTTGCTGTGATTCATGTTGTTGAATATTGAGAGTGCCACTTGCCAATCGCAACATTTGGAGTAGAGGGTGATGAGTGAGTTGAGGAGGAGCGAGTCAAGGATGAGCCCAAACGAGTTGACTTGTGGTGGAGGAGTTTGCTGAGGTGCAAGTTGCGGGACCTGATGCAGGATTTGAGGAGGAGGGCGGAGTTGATGAGTTTGTGACTGTGGTGGTGGTGGTGGTGGTGGTGGGATGTGAGATCGAGGTTGGAGATGACATTGTGGAGTTGAGGTGTGTAGGAGTGGGTGTTTTTTGGATGAGGATGGTTCTGAATTTTGATGGGTTTGTGCCTTGAGGAGAGGAGGGTGAGGAGTAGATAGATTCATACTCTGTATGTCCACTCCACTCCCTCACTTTCAAATTCCTCACTACACTTTCAATCAAATTTTCAGAAATGGAGGATTCAGTGCCTTTGATACCTTTCCCTCCCACACCATACCGGTGACATGGGGTTGTTGAGGATGGAGGAGAGGCTTTGGATTGCGTCGGAGTTGGATTTGGAGAGAGAGGAGGAAGAGGAGGAGGTTCTGTGGAAGAGGAAGGAGGAGGAAGATGAAGAAGAAGATTGCAACTTGGTCCCTAAACATAGTGTCAATTTCGTCCCTGAAATTAGGTGCAGGTTGGTCCCTAACGTGGAGTACAGTTGTCAAGTAACATGAAGTGCCACCTCAGCACCGTTAATGGCGTCAGTCAACTGGGGTTAACAGAGGGACTGACTTGATCAACGTTTTACAGTTTCCGGGACCTTTTTGGAATTTCGTTAATTTCAGGGACCAAGTTGATATGACCTTACAGTTTCAGGGACCAAATTGGCTATTTACTCCAAGAAACTCATGTGAACAATTTGCATTCAAACCACCAAAGAAACTCATTTTTTTTTATAAACTAAAAAGTATAAATTAGAGTACTAGGGGGTATTAAAACCAGTACAAAATAACAATATAAGCCACAAAAAATAGATACAAGATAGACCCTACAAAGTTCCACCTAGCAAGTAATTTGCCGCTGTCCACTAAAATCTACTAATGCAAAAAACATGTCACTTATGCAATGTTCCAAAAGAGAACATAAGCTGCCCCAAATTCGCCCCATTCTTTTGTCCCTAAGTCTATTTTCCCAACTCCCACACATTCGCCTGAAAACCTCTTCAGACCCTCCCACATGGACCCTTCATCATGTCCTGTAAAAAGACTCGAAACAAACACATCAGCACAACAATTCTTTGTGATACACACTTGTAACAAGAACCAACAGGAGCTTAATGCTTCTCCCCAACAAAACCTTGCCCATTTTGTGGACATTGAAATGATGAACTTAAAACACCAGCCTACTAACAAACCTCAAAATTACCAGTGGTTGTTGACAAAATTAACACAGCAGAGGAATCACACCTGTAAGGACAACATACAAAGAGCAAAAAGGAAGACTAGTGAATATTCAATTTTACCCATAGCTTTCCAAACAACACACCGGATTCAAACACCAATCTACAAATATTATGTGTAGCAAGCATGAAATCTGTTAAGAACAATTGTAAAAGAAAGTAATGTGTTAAGAACTTTATGAAATCTGACCCATGTAAGAGTTAAAAATATCATCTCCCATGCAAGAGTAAAGAAAACCATAATTCCACTCTTGTTTTTCTCAAAATATCATCTATTCTATGAGTAGTCTGTGTTTTCTCCATAAGCATCCTAGTTTAACTAAGTTTTCATTTGAGTCCTTACTACTTATCCATTTTTTAATTAAGTCCCTTAAACTTCTAAGAACTTCCATTAACCGACTATAGATGGCTGTCAGCTAGTAGGGACCTATTTAAAGTTTTTGAAAGTATAGGGACCTTGTTAACAACTTGTACATTATAAGGACCTATTTGAAAATTAAGTGAAACTATAAGGACCTATAGAGTAATTCTGTAACCTATATATGGTTGTTAGGTTTTCAAATACTAGTGCGCTTTTCCAATCTCCCATATCGTGCTTATATTGGATATATGTGTGTATATCTACAGAACCTATCTAGCTATGGATCGTAGTTGGATGGTTTGTAAACGCACAAGTGATGAGTATCTGAAGGGAGTAGGAGAGCTTATAGAATTTACTCAAAGAAATGTTCCTAATAGTAAAGGAATGTTATGTTGTCCTTATGTCAAATGTTTGAATACAAGGAAATGAGCGGTCAAGGATATACGTGCTCATCTAATTTGTTTTGGGATTTGCTTACATTATACAAGATGGATATGGCATGATGATGTGTTGTTAAATAATAAGCCAAGTGTCTCCCAAAGTGAGGATGTTGAAGTAGATATGGTGGATGATCGAGTAGAGGACATGATCCGTGATATTGGACAAGAATCTTTTTAGCTAGCACATGTGTATGAAAGATTGTGCAGTGATGTGGATAAGCCTTTGTATCTGGGGTGTACTATTCATACACGGTTGTTGGAGGTGTTAGAATTGGTTTGTGTGAAGACGAGAAATGGTTGGAGCGACAAAAGCTTCACCGAATTGCTTGAATTGTTGAAAGATTTGCTTTCAGAGGGCAATAAAATGCCTGACCGTAACTATGAGGTGAAGAAGGTATTGTGTCCGGTGGGTATGGAGCATAAGAAGATACACGCATGCCCCAATGATTGCATATTGTACACAGAAGATACATGCATGCCCCAAGTGTGGGTTATCATGCTACAAAGTGAAGGATGGTGATGATGGTGATGATCTTGATGATTCTATTTGTGATGTGAAAAAAAAAGGTCCTCCTGCGAAGGTGTTGTGGTATCTTCCAATAATTCCAAGGTTCAAGCGATTGTTCACTAATGTAAAAGACGCAAAGAACCTTAGATGGCTAGATGATGAGACGAAACGTGATGGACAGGTTCGCCATCCGGCTGATTCTGTGCAATGGAAGAAAATTGATACTTTGTTGTCGGATTTTGCCAATGAGCCAAGAAACCTTAGGCTTGGACTTACTGTAACATCCGTTATTTTATGTATGGTTTATGTGTGAGGATTAGGGTTAGGACTTGGAAAATATAGTTGAGATGTTGTTTGAAGTTTAGAAACCCTTGCATGTTAAGTACGCGGCTTTTTCGGGTGAGTTTGAGCGTGGAGACCAATTAGGGTTTTCCTTGTGAGCGTCTTTGAGACGTCTGAGTGTGAAATAAGAATTTTGGAGTTAGAGTGGAGATTAGGCCTTTTTGATGGTTTTAGCTTGTTTATTAGGTCCTAATGAGCCTATATCTCAAATTTAAGCACAATCGGTCGTCGAACGGACCCTGAACGCAAAGAGTTGACTTTTTGTCAGAAGTCAACACTCGAGCGTGGGTGTATCCACGCTCAAGCGGCCAGGTCAACAGACAAGGGCCATGCTTTGACCTGCAATGTGTCACCTGGGCTGACGTGGCACTCCAAGAGTGGTTGCATGGCGCGGTGGTCCACCCACTCCCAACTCTCGAGCGTGGAAAAACCAACATACAAGCGTTAGAACGCTCGGACGCTGTTTTTCCAGTGCTCGAGCGCTAGCGTGTATTTCAGCAAAAATAAAAGATAACTTAAGTGACTTAAGTCACTTAAATCATCAAAAGAAAAATGAAGGTAGAGAGCAGAAGTCTGAGAAAACAGAGAAGAGCATATAGAGAGAGAAAGAGAGAGAGTTTAGTGAGAGAAAAGAGTTCTAGTGTGAGTGTGGCTTGCCCGATCGTCCCGTCGTGATTCCGGTTGCGTGGTTGTGTTGGTGAGGACGATACCTTCATTGTTCTCTTCTTCTTTTGCTCAAAAACTGAAGGTAAAATCATCCTCTCCTTGTTTCGAAACTCATTTTGTTATGTCTCTCATAATATCTTTCGTTTCGTTTTCGGAATTCAATTCCGTCTTCAAGTATGAACTCGTAGTAACGTGTGCTTCGCAGTGTGATGCTTAGGTGAAATTTTGGAAGCTCTGAGGACCTAGAATCATGCAGGGCAGAATCGAGGAGGTTAGAGGACGTCTCGTTTTGCTTCGTTTCGGACATCGTACGACTCTCTAGGTGGGGGAAAGAAACCATTTAATGTCGGAAACGATGCAGTTACAATTAATTCGATAATGGCGTATGGCGATCCTAATCCTACACGAGAGCGAGTAACGAACAATGTCTATACCACATTGTGGATTGAGGATGATTGTGTTATATATATACCCATACTTTGGAGATGGATGTTTAGTATGCCGTTATTTAATTAAATGTTACTAAACCTTTTCCACGTTTGATGATATATGACTTCTTATCCCTGTTTTCTCTATATTGCACATGTTTTATTATGTGATCGGGATGAGAAGATCCTACGGGGGAGCCAGCTATGGGGGAGCCAGCTATGGAGGAGCTTGATGGGACCCCTTATGGGCCAGACGTTGGAGGATGAACACTGGATCCTCATAGTTGAGTATAGAGTCTATGGCCAGTACGTCTTGTCTCTTTTGGATGTTGTTTTTATTTTGTTTGATTAGCAGTTTGTACATTTTGGGATCCTACTGATGGGATTCCCTATACTGTACTGTATCAGGTCTTGATGTGTATATGTTATGTATGTATGTATATGTTTATAATTATGTGATGTATGTATGTTTACATATGTTGTATATATTTTAAGTTTTAAATTTTCCGCCATTTTCAATATATCCACTTAACGCTAATAACATGATTAGGTCCTAAATCATATGGGTTTCTTTAATGGGACGTTAGGGCGCCTCATTTGGTGGTATCAGAGAAGTTCGGTTCTGAAACGGACTGTGATGACTGTGATTAGGGTAAACTGGCCATTTAGTTGAATCCATATCGGATAATAGTTATGCTTAGGAGTTGGGTGGTGAGTCCGACGCGACATTTCTATGGCATATAGTATTTAATTCCAGTTTATGTAGTATTATATGTCATATTTATGTGGGCTACTGATTTCTTTTAACAGGATCATGGCTCGAGGCCGAGGACATGGCAGACGTGGTGGTGGTAGAGAGAGAGAGAATGTTGTGGAGGAGCCTTATCAGCCAGAGGCAGGGACTGGAGGTGGAGGAGAGTCATCCGAGACTCTTCGGACTATCCGCAAGTTAGCATCAGTTCTATTGCAGCAGGCGCAACAGAATGCTCAGAGGGTATAGAGAGAGGCAAAGTTATAGGATATGAGGATAGTCGCTAAGGCTGAGGATGCAGGGTTGGCTACCTTTCTCAAAGGTAAGCCACCACAGTTTAGTGGAGAGTATGATCCAGAGCGAGCCGAGTGGTGGATACAGGAGCTCGAGAAGATCTTTGATACCATGAGATGCAGAGATGACAGGAAGTTGACTTATGCCGCCTTTATGATGACCGGAGGGGCTGAGTCATAGTGGAGAGGCAAGAGGAGATTGTTAGAGGCTGAGGGCAGATTGATCAGTTGGGAGCTGTTCAGAGAGTGTTTCTTTGAGAAGTACTTCCCGCGGTTAGTCAGACACTAGAAGGATAGAGAGTTCATGAGTCTCCAGCAGGAAGACAGGTCTGTTGGTGATTATGCGGCTAGGTTCGAGGCCCTGATTCAGTTTTCTAGGTTATACCAGAGGTTCTCAGATGAGGACTGGATGTGCCTGAGATTCAAGGAGGGTTAACGTCATGAGTTGAGGAGGGCCATAGTGCCCTTGGATATCCGGAGTTTCCAAGAACTTGTAGAGAGGTGCAGTGCCACTGAGAGTATGGACCAGAGGCAAGCTGCAGAGCAGAGACAACAAAGTAGTGGGGGTCCTACCAGAGCAGGTCAGCAGAGGAGAGATGATAGAGATTCTCAGTGGAGGAGAGGACCATACACTAGACCGGGATAGAGCGCTCAGACATCTGCACCACCAGCACCAGTTACCAGGGAGGACCAACAGTAGAGAGGACCAGTTTGTTTTGGATGCAGGGGACCACATTATATTCGAGACTGCCAGGAGAAATATGGCTATTTTGTTTGTGGTAAACCAGGTCATTTTGCTAGAGATTGTCGACAGAGAGTTGTACAGCAGCAGCCAGCTGCCGGCAGAGGAGCCAGTGGTTCTAAAGGAGGAGCTTGTAGAGGAGTTCCAGCAGCATGACAACAGACGGCCAGACCTCAGGCCATGGGGAAGGTGTTTACAGTGAGAGGATCTGAGTCCTCTCAATATGCAGATCTTATTCAAGGTATGTGTTTAATATCTGGCAGACTCTCGTCTGTGTTGTTTGATTTAGGTGCTACACATTCTTTTGTGTCTCATGAGTGTGTAGATCAATTACATTTGCCCGTTTCTCAGCTACCATATACCTTGACAGTATCTACCCCTACCAGTGATCCTTTGATCACTATGTCTGTTTGCTTACAGTGTCCTATAGTTGTTGAAAATAGGACATTTCTTGTAGATATCATCTGTTTGCCTATGCAACAGATAGACGTTATCCTTGGCATGGATTGGCTTTCGGCTAGCCGTGTAGTGTTAGATTGTGCCCGAAAGACCTTATCGTTTCTTGAGCCTTCTAACACAGTATCTGCCAATGAAGGAGCAGCTATGAGGAGTGATGTGTCTCAGCAGTATGTGATGCTTTTCTCTTTGGAAGCTAATGAAACTCCTAGTATAGATTCTCTGCCTATTATGAGAGAGTTTCCTGAGGTTTTCCCTCCTGATGTTCCAGTTTTGCCACCAGAGAGGGAGGTGGAGTTTGTGTTGTGACTCCAGCAAGTGTACCGGGTCATCGCAAGTAATAAAAATAAACACGGTAAGTAATTACCGAGGTCGAACTCAAGGATTGGGATACCAATTCGACTAATCCGCGGGAAATCCGATGCGTTCGGTCAAGTTACGGAAAAAGGTGGTTGAGAGAGCGAAATTCAATTAACGAATCTAATAAACTAATTAACTAAAAATCAGAAAAATAAAATGTCCAAGGTCACAAATCCACCTACCCAATATGTACACCCAAGTGATGATGAATTCCTCCCTAGGTTCAATTGCAATGTCAACCGGGACCCCTAAATTCTCCTAAATCCACTTCCGTGCTCATTAGGACGTATTCGATGATTTGAGTTAATTACTTGCTAGGTCACTTAACCCTAATCTCGAATTCTGTTAATTCATGTTCCCTATAAGGTCGCACCGATCTCCTACTCACTCTCGTGCAATATTCGATCGATGATCCTAAATCAAGTTCTAAACGTGAATCGCTGACTAAGCCTCATCAACGTTAACAAGTCAATCACGCAACACATATGATTAACACAATCAAATCAGAATTAGAAAACAAGAATTGAATTAAAGGAGAAAGACATACAACATATCGGATTTACATCGCCATGGGTGGCTTCATCGTTCCCTCGGACGAGGAGATTAGTTCCTCATGCTCATAGACAAGCGATCGGACCTAAACTCCATGATAAAAAGGGAGACGCAACTCCAAAGAGAAAAGAAACTACCCTAAACGCTACTCTAAACAGTGGAAAACTACTAGGATTCGCGGCCCTCCAAAAGCCCTTCAGCCTCCTCCAGATTCCTCCCTCCTAATCTGATCTGCAACAGCCTTTAAATAGGATTCCTGATCTGCGCTCGTTCGCGAGGCGAGCAGCCTTTCGCGAGGCGAGAATTAAAATTGGCGCGCTTTCAATTTGAACTCTCGCGAGGCGAGAAGCCTTTCGCGGGGTGAGTCTTCATTATCAGGCTGTGACCTTCATCACGGCTGGGCCGTGATGGTCTCTGACTTCCAGGGTCTTCAAACTCTCGCGAGACGAGCTTCTTCTCGCGGGGCGAGTCTTCAAACCATAAACTGCCACGGGCATGGTATTCATCACGGCTTTGCCGTGATGGTCTCTGTCTTGCAGGTTTTCATGATCTCGCGAGGCGAGGCACCTTTCGCGTGGCGAGACTGAAGTGATGACTCTTGCTGCTTTGTTGACTTTCAGTCTCGCGGGGCGAGCATACACTCGCGAGGCGAGTGTCTCCACCTTGCAATTTCCACTTGCTGACTTTCCTTGACTCCCGGAGCTTCACTTATTTAACCTGAAACAACAAAAGCACCCACAAGCGTAATTCTATTCAAAATAACCTAAAAACTACACAAAAGACGCAAAACGAGTCAAAGTCCAACTTAGGAACAAAACAAGGAAAATTTGGGCGAAAACGAGAGTGAACTCGAATAAATTGGCACATAGACCCTAATTCATCTAGTCATAAAACTAGATAAGCAAGAGGCTTATCAAAATACCCCAAACTTAAACCTTGCTTGTCCCCAAGCAAGCTTAAAACTCAAAAACGACTCAAGACTTGGCAAGCCTAAAGGAATCAATCGATTTCGCACAAATTTAATGCAACTTTACAAAACAGTTTTTCTCCAATGATCTCCCCCCTACATTAATGTAATCCCCGCATTCATTTACTTTAAACAGTTGAGAACCTATCATTCATGCCTTCATTACTCTAAGTTGAGGATCAAAGATACACACAAAGGAAGATCACCAATTTCAAACAAATTGCCTTCCTCACAAGGGCATTCAGTATTTCACTCATTCGCTCAAGTTTGTCTAGGCTATCAACTTTTTCACTCAATTTCACTTATCAAGAGCACTTCCCATGAATTTGATTTTCATCTCAAAAATGGTTCCCACGAAAACATGCATGCAACATCAGAAGGTCTTTTAAAGGTTGTAATGGGGCCTGGCTGAGGATAGGATAGTCAAGGATATTTAGGCTTAAGTCCCTAGGAACTAAGAGAGCATGAGCATTTTGACACTTTTTCCACTCAAATTCCTTTTTCCATTTTCATTTGGGCTCGGGTGACTACAGCCTTTTCCTTGCTAATCTTTTTGTTCTCCCATTTTCCTTTGGCAAATTTTTTTTTTCTTCTTTTCTTTTCTTTTTTGTTTTTTGTTTTGTTTTTTTTTTACCTTGGGTTTCAACCTTTATTTTTCTTTTTCTCACCCCAAAATGACATACCTCCTTGTAGCCACCCCAAACTTAGTTTCTCACAACCTTTCTCTTGCTCATTTCCATGCTCTCCTAATCCTAAGATGGGGTTAACATGGTTTTTTTCAGATTTTGGCTCGTAATGTAGGGTCATCAAGAAACAATAGTCAATTGGGCTCAATTTGGCTAACTAGGGAACATGCATGAGGGATGGTTCATTTTAAGCCAAGTAGTTGATTCAAAGAAAATTGCCTAAATCATTTGATGCAACACATAAACATGCAAACCATATAGAGATTCAAGCAAATTCGGGAAGTGCAACTTAACAGTGATTCACACATTCAAAAACAGAGTTGGAGGCTCAAATCCTCACCTGGACATTTTGCAAATTGTTTGACCGAGATACGATTCCCAGTGTGTGCACCCCCTCACCCCAAACTTATCATAAATCAAGTAATCACAATAAAATCCTCAAAGTTCAGTTTTCAATTTTTAAGTGGGGATAAACTTTTCTATTATTAGAACCTAGGGGGAAATCATCAATGGTCAAATAATTCATGCAATCAATCTATGCTCAATTCAATCAAAATCCAACAAGCTTGCCGACACGACATTCATACAACAACTCTTGATCTTCTCAAATTATTCAAGAGTGACAAACAAAGACAAAAACATAAACAAAACAAAACAGAAGTTAGGAAAAGAGAGGGATACCTAGCTTGGGTTGCCTCCCAAGAAGCGCTTGTTTAACGTCCCGAGCTTGACTTATTAAGAAGCATCCACCTGGATCCCATAGTCTGTGGTACAGGGGCCAAGAGACGCTCATCATATCAAATCCTCCACCCGGATCAAATGGTAATTGGAGTGGAGATCGTAGCAACAATATGACCTTATCATCAACTCCACCCAGCCAGTGTGTGAAAACTCCATTGACCTCTTCAATTATGAATTCACTTCCTCTCGGGTCAAATGGTGTTTTCTCGAGGAAGTGTGCCAGACAAGTGGGAGTGTCTAATTTACCGGTGTCCACACATGCATGCAAGCCAACATATTTATTTAACGCATCAAAATCAGGTTGCTTGGCAAGCATGGTGAACTCCTCTCCCACCTTATTTGCATTTTGTTCTCTACCCCCTTGCTCCAGTACCTTGTCCTTTGCCAACTCCTCTCCCTTAGGTTGCTCTTCCTCAACATGTGGTAGTTCTTCCTCAACTCCCTGAGAACTAGTTACATCCCAGTCATATCCCAACACCCCACTGCTTCTAGTTGTTGTGGCATTGCATTGGTTCTTAAGGTCGTTCTCGGTATCAACTGGGAGAGTCTCTGGGGGACACTCATTTAGTTGCTTTGCGAGCTGACCCAACTTCTCTAATGCCGCATTTGCCTTCTCAAATGATGTCTCCATAGAACTCGCCAACTTATCCATTGTCGCATTTGCCCTCTCAAGAGCCAACTCCCAAGGTTGTGGCTGCCAATTCTGTTGAGGTTGTTGTTGCCAATTTTGTTGAGGTTGTGGCTGCCAGGCTAGACCACCGCCTTCGTTACTCCAAGTGAAATCCGGATGGTCTCTACTCATATAACCCCAATACTGATTCTGACTCTGATAGTTGTTCTGGGGTACGCTGTCATTATGCCATGGTTCCACATATACTTGAGGGAAGTAGAATGGACAACTCCAAGTGTCATGGTTCCCATCACAATACTCGCAACCCGGAAGCATTCCTTCGTGTACCTCGCATACAAAACAAGGCAAGACCAAGTGGAATCAAAGAAGTAGAGAGATAGTAGAAAATAAAAAGACAATAATAAAAATAAAAATAAGAATAAGAACAAAAATAACTTAACCAAATAATCAAACTCCCCTAAAATCAGAAAAATTGGTTGTGCCAATCCCCGGCAACGGCGCCAAAAACTTGTTGTGACTCCGGCAAGTGTACCGGGTCGTCGCAAGTAATAAAAATAAACACGGTAAGTAATTACCGAGGTCGAACTCAAGGATTGGGATACCAATTCGACTAATCCGCGGAAATCCGATGCGTTCGGTCAAGTTACGGAAAAAGGTGGTTGAGAGAGCGAAATTCAATTAACGAATCTAATAAACTAATTAACTAAAAATCAGAAAACTAAAATGTCCAAGGTCACAAATCCACCTACCCAATATGTACACCCAAGTGATGATGAATTCCTCCCTAGGTTCAATTGCAATGTCAACCGGGACCCCTAAATTCTCCTAAATCCACTTCCGTGCTCATTAGGACGTATTCGATGATTTGAGTTAATTACTTGCTAGGTCTCTTAACCCTAATCTCAAATTCTGTTAATTCGTGTTCCCTATAAGGTCGCACCGATCTCCTACTCACTCTCGTGCAATATTCGATCGATGATCCTAATTCAAGTTCTAAACGTGAATCGCTGACTAAGCCTCATCAACGTTAACAAGTCAATCACGCAACACATATGATTAACACAATCAAATCAGAATTAGAAAACAAGAATTGAATTAAAGGAGAAAGACATACATCATATCGGATTTACATCGCCATGGGTGGCTTCATCGTTCCCTCGGACGAGGAGATTAGTTCCTCATGCTCATAGACAAGCGATCGGACCTAAACTCCATGATAAAAAGGGAGACACAGCTCCAAAGAGAAAAGAAACTACCCTAAACGCTACTCTAAACAGTGGAAAACTACTAGGATTCGCGGCCCTCCAAAAGCCCTTCAGCCTCCTCCAGATTCCTCCCTCCTAATCTGATCTGCAACAGCCTTTAAATAGGATTCCTGATCTGCGCTCGTTCGCGAGGCGAGCAGCCTTTCGCGAGGCGAGATTTAAAATTGGCGCGCTTTCAATTTGAACTCTCGCGAGGCGAAAGTATGTTCGCGGGGCGAGTCTTCAATTCTGGGCTGTGACCATCATCACGGCTGGGCCGTGATGGTCTCTGACTTCCGGGGTCTTCAAACTCTCGCGAGGCGAGCTTCTTCTCGCGGGGCGAGTCTTCAAACCTTAAACTGCCACGGGCGTGGTATTCATCACGGCTTGGCCGTGATGGTCTCTGTCTTGCAGGTTTTCATGATCTCGCGAGGCGAGGCACCTTTCGCGTGGCGAGACTGAAGTGATGACTCTTGCTGCTTTGTTGACTTTCAGTCTCGCGGGGCGAGCATACACTCGCGAGGCGAGTGTCTCCAGCCTTGCAATTTCCACTGCTTTTCGACTTTCCTTGACTCCCGGAGCTTCACTTATTTAACCTGAAACAACAAAAGCACCCACAAGCGTAATTCTATTCAAAATAACCTAAAAACTACACAAAAGACGCAAAACGAGTCAAAGTCCAACTTAGGAACAAAACAAGGCAAATTTGGGCGAAAATGAGAGTGAACTCGAATAAATTGGCACATAGACCCTAATTCATCTAGTCATAAAACTAGATAAGCAAGAGGCTTATCAGTTTGCTATGGATATCATACCAGGGACCGGACCTATATCAGTAGCTCCTTATCGGATGTCCCCAGTGGAGTTGGCAGAGTTGAAGAAACATCTGGATGATATGATGAAGAAGGAATTCATCAGACCGAGTGTTTCGCTTTGGGGAGCACCGGTGTTGTTTGTCAAGAAAAAGGACGAAAGTTCTAGGATGTGTACGGATTACAGGCAGTTGAATATAGTTACAATCAAGAACAAATATTCGTTGCCTAGGATAGATGATCTGATGGATCAGTTGAAGGGCGCTTCAGTGTTTTCTAAGATAGATTTGAGATCAGGATACCATCAGATTGGGTGAAGAAGGATGATATACCTAGGACCGCTTTTAGGACGAGGTATGGACACTTTGAGTACCTAGTTATGCCTTTTGGTGTAACTAATGCTCCAGCGGTGTTCATGGATTACATGAACAGGATTTTTAGACTGTTCCTCGACAAGTTTGTTGTGGTGTTTATAGATGATATTCTTATCCACTCCCATAGTCGGGAAGAACACGAGGAACATCTGAGAGTGGTGTTACAGGTATTGAGAGATAGGCAGATGTATGCTAAGCTATCCAGGTATGAGTTTTGGTTAGACGAAGTGTAGTTTCTAGGTCGTATAATCAATAAAGAAGGGATAGCTGTGGATCCAGTCAAGGTAGAGACCGTGATTAAATGGGAGAGACCTAAGACAGTGAGTGAGGTGAGGAGTTTCCTAGGATTAGCCGGGTATTACAGGAGGTTTATCTAGGGTTTCTCGAAGATTGTGTTGCCTATGACGCAGTTAATGAGAAAGGGTACGACGTTTGTTTGGACGGATAAGTGTGAGGAGAGCTTTCAGAAGCTAAAGGAGAAGTTGACTACATCTCCAGTGCTGACATTACTAGATCCTCTAGGATAATTTGATGTGTACTGTGATGGGTCATATCAAGGGCTGGGTTGTGTTTTGATGCAAGAGGGAAGAGTTGTGGCTTATGCTTCTCGACAGTTGAGGGTTCATGAAAGAAATTACCCAACCCATGATCTAGAGTTAGCAGCCATAGTGTTCGCATTGAAGATATGGCGACACTATCTCTATGGAGCCAAGTTTAATGTGCTCAGCGATCACAAGAGTCTTAAGTATTTGTTTGATCAGAAGGAGCTGAACATGAGGCAGTGTAGATGGATGGAATTCATTTAGGATTATGAGTTTGGTCTTCAATACCATCCAGGGAAGGCTAATGTTATGGCGGATGCACTGAGTCGGAAATCTTTTCACGTATCCACGATGCTGGTGAAAGAGATGGTGTTGCTTGAACAATTTAGAGATTTGAACCTAGGTATGGATTTTACTGAGGATAGAATATGCTTAGGTATGATCACCATCAGCAGTGAGTTTCTGAGAGATCTTAAGGCTAAGCAGGTTCAGGATGAATATTTTCTAGAAGTGAATCGAGGTATAGATGAGGATAAGGTATCCGAGTTTAGGAGAGGATCAGATGGGGTGTTAAGGTTTAGAGATCGGGTATGTGTGCCAGAGGACTTAGAGATTAGGAACATGATCTTAGAGAAGGCACATAAGAGTAAGCTGAGTTTTCACCCAGGAGCCACCAAGATGTATCAAGATTTAAAGAAGATGTTTTGGTGGCCCAATATGAAGAAAGAAGTGGCTGAATATGTTCTATCATGTTTAGCGTGTCAGAAAGCTAAGATAGAGCATCAAAAGCCCGCAGGGTTGTTGCAGTCCTTGGATATCCCAGAGTGGAAGTGGGATGGCATAGCGATGGACTTTGTGGTTGGATTACCACGAACTCCGAAGAGGTTTGATACGATTTGGGTTATCATTGATAGGTTAACGAAGTGTGATCACCTCTTACCTATTGGTGAGAGTTATAGTCTTGAGAAGTTGACCCAGATCTACATCAAGGAAGTTATGAGTTTTCATGGTGTGCCATCAAGTATTGTCTCCGACCGAGATCCTAGGTTTACATCGAGATTTTGGAGATAGTTACACAATGCTTTGGGAACAAACTTGAGGATGAGTTCTGCTTATCATCCTCAGACAGATGGATAGTCAGAGAGAACAATTCAATCATTGGAGGATTTTTTGAGAGCTTGTGTATTGGAACACTGGGTAGTTGGGATGAATTCCTACCATTGATCGAGTTCACATACAATAATAGTTTCCACAGCAGCATCGGAATGACACTGTATGAGGCTCTGTATGGAAGAAAGTGTAGGACCCCGTTGTGTGGGTATGAGACAAGCGAGAGCCAAGTGTTGGGTCTTGATGTCACCAGTGGAAATAATGTAATATACGGGAACGTTTTACGTTAGTTGACCATATGTTTGTCGTTAAAAATGAGATGATGGCAGTTTTGTAAATATTAAATCACTATTTGCGTCAGTTGTTTAATGAACTGACGTTAAAAGTGATTATTAACACTTTTAACGTCAGTTGTTTATACAACTGACGTTAAAAGTGTGATTTTTACTTCAGTTAAATAAATAACTGACGTAAATAATCAACTCATTCCTATCTTTCTTTCGTTGTCATCTCCCTGTTGTCACTCTTAACGCAGATCATCACTCCATATATAGTGCAGTTTATTTCTAATCTTTTTTTTTTTAAAGTTTATTTGTAATCTTAATTAATTAGCTTGAATTAGTAAACAAATTCTTGTGCAAATTAAAATAAATAAACACTTAACATAAAACAAGTTATATGTATAATCAAATCGTATCTCATTGAAGCAATTCATAAGTTACAATTACATGATTAAAAGATAAAAAATTTCCGCAAGATAGCATTAAAATATAAAAAAGTTTCTGCTTCAACATCATTTTCTTCTCAGTCTTGTCCTCAGAAACTCCAATGGATGCATCTCCTCCCTTACTTGAAGTCCTTGATGCTCCATCTGAATCCACAGTCAATTTGGAGCCAAAGCAGAGTGAAGGGTGCACTCGATCTGTTTCAGCAATATTCTTGGAACAGTCACTTGGTTCCAAAGCTGAGGTTTTGGAACTGTAGCTGCTGATTCTCCAGAAGGATGATAATGTGTGCAATTCACATAATGCGATTTACACACCCTTATCACCTATGTAATGCGATTTACACAACCTCAGAAGTTGTTTGACCATTAAGACAGAGACCTTTAAGTCTAGGTATAGGAAGAAAGAGTGATGAAGTTAATCTCCATGGCAGAGCCATATCGTGAAGCAGAAAAATTAAAGGAAGGAAGGAATCTATTTATAGGAGTAGGGGATGAAGTTACTAGGCGTTGTAAGTTGCTAATAAATTAAATTGATCATTAAGAGCATTAGGTTCCAAGGCGCATTGGGAGTTGGCAGTCATATATTATAAACGTGCAGAAAAGAAAACGCCCGAAGGAATAGGAAGAAATAGACCTTTAAGTCTAGGTATAAACTTAGTGCTCATAAAGATGATTATAGGTTACAATGTGCATGTGTAAGTAGCACAGCAGTAATGGGTAATTAAGTAGCAGAGTAGTCAAAGGAATGAATGCTTTTGCAGAAACTTATACACTTTTAACGTCAGTTGTTGAATAAAACTGACGTTAAAAGTGTTTTTAGAATAAAAAATATTTATTTTTAACGTCAGTTGTTTATACAACCGGCGTTAAAAATGTGATTTTTACTTGATTAAATAAACGAGTTGGCGTAAATAATCATATATCCCTATCTCAAATGCCCGTTGTCACTCTTAACACAGGTCAATGGGTAAGTAGCGAGTAGTCAAAGGAATGAATGTTTTTGCAGAAACTTATACACTTTTAACGTCGATTGTTGAATAAAACGAAGTTAAAAGTGTTTTTAAAATAAAAATATTTATTTTTAACGTCCATTGTTTATACAATTGGCGTTAAAAGTGTGATTTTTACTTGATTAAATAAATAGCTGACATAAATAATCCTATATCCCTATCCGAAATGCCCTGTTGTCACTTCTTTACACAGGTCAATCCACATCTATAGTGCAGTTTATTTCTAAACTTTTTTGTTTAAACAAGTTTATTTTTAATCTTAATTAATTAGCTTGAATTAGTAAACAAATTCTTGTGTAAATTAAGATAAATAAACACTTAACATAAAACAAGTTATATATGTATCTCATTGAAGCGTTCATAAGTTACAATTAATTACAAGATTAAAAGATAAAAAATTTCTGCAAAATAGCCCTAAAATATAAAAAAGTTTCTGCTTCAGCATCATTTTCTTCTCAGTCCTGTCCTCAGAAATTCAAATGGATGCATCTCCTCCCTCACTTGAATTCCATGATGCATCGTGATTAATCAAAGTGAAAGGGATCTTTGCATCACCTCCTTCACTGGAATTCCTTGATGCATTATCTCGAATCCACAACTCACTTGCAGCCAAAGCAGAGTGAAAGGGATGACCGGGAAGAAATAAAGTGAGGGAATCACATTACCTGATTTACTCAACTTTACCATCCATGTAATATGATTTACACAACCTCATAAGATTTTTGACCATTAAGACAGAGACCTTTAAGTCTAGGTATAGGAAGAAATAACAAAGGTCTCAGAGCCATTTTGTGAAGGAATAGAAATATAGAGGAAAAGAAGAGGCGATGTGCACGATACGTCTGAAAGAATGGTACTTTATATAGAGAATGATTTTTACACAACACTTTAACGTCAGTTGTATTCAACAACTGACGTTAAAAGTGTTTTTTTAAAAAAATATATTAATATTTAACGTCAGTTTTTAATACAATCGACGTTAAACAATTACTTTTTAACGTCGGTTGTTTAATACAAGCGGCGTTAAATATTGTTTTATTTTGATTATAACGTTTACACCCGCGCCTTCTGCACTTCGCTGCATACGTGCGTCTCTTTTCTCTTTTCATCACGCTCAACCCTAGATCACTCTCAACCCTCACTCTCACTCTCACCCGGCCTGTAACCCTAATCGCGAGCTCATCTCCACCGCAACCACCGCGAGGGCTTCTTCGCCACCACCGTGAGGTACACTATTAACCCTAACTCTGTCTTTCCATTCATTCTTTGCAATAACTTGACATATCTCTTTCCCCTTCCCGCGCACTAACTCTCCTTGTCCCTCTGCTCTCAGTAACCACATCGAACGTTGGCTACCACTCGAGCTCCCCTCCCCACCACCATGCGAGCACCTATTTCTGGTGAGTATTTAGGGCACATTTTTGTATTTTTGGTTTTGAGTGTATGTTGAAACTGTAGTCTCAGTAGTTGAAACTTGAAACCGTGAGTTTGAGTTGTTTGGAATGTATGTCTCTATTTTTGGTTTTGAGTGCATGTTGCTGTGCTGGTTGATCTGTCACGGCCGTGATGCTCATCACGGCTAGGCCGTGATCAGTTCTGCCTGTGATGGCATGGTCTGGTTCAGTTGGCACGTTACGTCCGTGATGGACATCACTTCCAGGACGTGACCAGTGCTTGGCAATCTTCAAAAACTATAGTTTTCAATATCCCGTATTGTCCTTATATTGGATATATGTTTTGTATATCTACAGGACCTATCTAGTTATGGATCGTAGTTGGATGGTTTGTAAGCGTACTAGTGCTGAGTATTTGAAGGGGGTGGGAGAATTTATAGAATTTGCTCAAAGGAATGTTCCTAATAGTAATAGAATGTTCTGTTGTCCTTGTGTCAAGTGTTTGAATACGAGGAAATGTACGGTGAAGGATATACGTAATCATTTGATTTGTGAAGGGATTTGCTTGAGTTATACAAGATGGATATGGCATGGTGATGTGTTGTTGAGTAGTACGACGAGTGTCTCCCAAAGTGAGGACGTTGACGTAAATATGGAGGATGATCGAGTAGAGGACATGATCCGTGATATTGGACAAGAATCTTTTCATCGAGCTCATGTGTATGATAGGTTGTGCGGTGATGCGGATAAGCCTTTATATCCAGGGTGTACTACTTATACACGGTTGTCGGCGGTGCTAAAATTGGTTTGTGTGAAGGCGAGAAATGGTTGGACCGATAAAAGCTTCACGGAATTTCTTGAAGTGTTGAAAGACTTGCTTCCGGAGGACAACGCATTGCCTGACCGTAACTATGAGGCCAAGAAGGTATTGTGTCCTATGGGTATGGAGTATAAGAAGATACACGCATGCCCCAATGATTGCATATTGTACACCGGTGTTCATGAAGACAATCACGATTGCCCCAAATGTGGGTTATCACGATACAAAGTGAAGGGTGGTGATGATGATGATGATCTTGATGATGTGAGAAAAAAGGGTCCTCCTGCGAAGGTGTTGTGGTATCTTCCAATAATTCCAAGGTTCAAGCGATTGTTTGCCAATGAGAAAGATGTGAAGAATCTTAGATGGCATAATGATGAGAGGAAACGTGATGGAAAGGTTCGTCATCCTGCTGATTCTATTCAATGGAAGAATATCGATACTATGTTTCCGGATTTCGCCGATGAGCCAAGAAACCTAAGGCTTGGACTTGCTACGGATGGAATGAATCCTTATGGTGACATGAGTAGTATTCATAGTTCATTGCCTGTTCTGTTGGTAATTTACAACATGCCCCCTAGGTTGTGCACGAAGCGCAAATACATGATGTTGTCTATGATGATTTCGGGCCCAAAGCAACCGGGAAATGACTTAGATGTTTATCTAGGTCCCTTGATTGAAGACTTGAAAACGCTGTGGGTGGAAGGTGTTGATGTAGTTGATGGGTATTCTCATGAGACTTTCAAGCTTCGTGCCATGTTATTTTGCACCATCAACGACTTTCCAGCATACGGTAACTTGTCCGGGTACAGTGTCAAGGGGCATAAAGCATGCCCTATATGTGAAGAAGGCACATGCTACACTCAGTTGCATCATGGAAAGAAGACGGTTTACCTTGGGCATCGGAGATTTCTTAGACGTGATCACCCATATCGTAAGATGAAAAAAGCTTTTAATGGATGCCAAGAGACAGAAGAAGCGCCGGCGGCCTTAATTGGAGAGCAGGTTTATCAGAGGGTAAAGGACATCGATGTTATATTCGGCAAGTCCAAAAAGAAAGGTAAAGCTGCTGAGAAAAACATATGTAAGAAGAGGTCGATATTCTTTGATCTTCCATACTGGCGCAAGCTTGATGTCAGACATTGCATTGATGTGAAGCATGAGGAGAAAAATGTGTGTGATAGTGTGATCGGGACGCTTCTCAACATTCAGGGCAAGACAAAGGATGGTGTGAATGCTCGTCTCGACCTCGTTGCTATGAGTATACGAGAGCAGTTAGCTCCAGTTGTTGAGGATGGTAAGCGGACTTATTTGCCGCCAGCATGTCATACTTTGTCAAAAAAAGAGAGACAAAGTTTCTGCGGGTGTCTTCAGGGTATCAAAGTTCCACATGGTTACTCTTCAAATATGAAGAGGCTTGTCTCTAGTGATCTTAAATTGGTTGGCTTGAAGTCTCATGATTGTCACATCTTGATGCAACAACTTCTACCCATTGCTATTCGAGGTATTGCTCCAAAAAATGTGAGACATGCCATTACTCGGTTGTGCTTATTCTTCAATTCTATATGTAGCAAAGTCGTTGACCCCCGTATGTTGGATGACTTGGAAGTTGAGGCTGCTACAATCTTGTGCCAATTGGAGATGTATTTTCCTCCTTCCTTTTTCGACATAATGGTTCACTTAATTGTTCATTTGGTGAGGGAGATTATATTATGTGGGCCGGTTTTTCTGAGATGGATGTACCCAGTTGAGCGCTACATGAATATCTTGAAAGAGTACGTGAAGAATCCTCATCGTCCGGAAGCATCTATTGTTCAAAGGTATGTTGCATAAGAAGCTATTGAGTTTTGTTCGGACTACCTTCATAACACGGATCCTATAGGGGTTCCTAAGCCTCGGCATGATGAGATTAGATGTCAAGGTAAGGGTACACATGGCTTAAGAATTAATAGGAAGGATCGGGAGGAAGTGCTTCAAGCACATTTGTATGTATTGAACAACATCGAATGTGTTCAACCTTTCTTATTTGAACATAAAAGAAAAGTCAATCAAGAAAACCCTCGAATGAGCGAAAGGTGGTTGTTGAACAAGCATAACAAGACTTTCTTACCATGGTTCAAGGAAGAAATGCTTAAGGATGGTAGTACTGCTTCTGATGACGTAAGATGGCTAGCACATGGGCCTAGCTTCAACGTCATATGTTGGAGCGGATACGACATAAATAACTTTTCCTTTTATACAAAGGAACAAGATAACAAGAGTACCATGCAAAATAGTGGGGTTATGATCGTGGACGAAGCAATGCACTTCTCTAGTGCAAAGGACACAAAACCCGTTACAGCATCGAGACCTTACTTTGGATATATTGAAGATATTTGGGTGCTCGATTACACTAAGCTTACGGTGCCGATATTTAAATGTAAGTGGGTTGATGGTAACGGTGGTGTACAAACCGACGAATTGGGGTTCACATTGGTAGACCTCAACAAGTTAGGTCATATAAATGAGCCTTTCATAATGGCTTCCCAAGAAAAACAAGTGTTCTACATCACTGATTCTAACAAAAGGTTGTCCGTGGTTCTCCAAGGAAAAAGCGTGCATAATGGTGGTGATGAAAATGAAGATTCAAATCTTGATATTCCTGAGACTCCTTCTTTTTCAACAAACATGCCTACTATAATCGAGGAGACACAGGTGGACGATGTACATGCCACTCGTGATGATCATCACGAAGGGATATTGATATAGGTAGTTTAAACTTAGTATATATTTATTTTTATTTATATTTCTGTATTTATTTTGAGTTATAACCTATGTTAATAAATATATATTGTTTCTGAACAGGCATACATATGGATCATTGTTCCATTTTTCCTTTGCAATTCTGTAAAGTGTGTGATATTCTGTGTTACTGGGATATTTACTGAATGCAGGGATAGCTGAGGGGAGTGATATTTTAAAACTGAATTTTAAAAAAAATACTATTAATGTCAGTTGTATCATACAAGTGACGTTAATAGTATTTTATAAAATATACAGTACATTATTAACGTCAGTTGTTTATTACAACTGACGTTAAAATTAAGACCTTTAACGTCAGTTCTTTATAACAATTGACATTAGTTTTAACAAAATTAACGTTAGTTTTGTTAAAGAACTGACGTTAATTTTGACAAAATTAACGTTAGTTGTGTTAAAGAACCGACGTTAATAGTGTTATATTTAACGTCAGTTCTCAACTGACGTTAAAATTTTAACTTTTAATGTCAGCTGTATTTACGTCAGTCAGTATTCTGACGTAAAAAATCAAATTTAACTGACGTAAAAAGCACTTATTGCACTAGTGTGTGGTACAACAAACAACGGAGCAAGTCAGGAAAATCAAAGAGAAAATGAAGGAAGCGCAAGATAGGTAGAGAAGCTATAGTAATAAGAGGAGGAGACCCTTAGAGTTCCAAGAAGGTGATCACGTGTTTTTGAGAGTCACTTCGAAGACCGGAATTGGCAGAGCTATAAAGTCTAGAAAGCTCACCCCCATATTCATTGGACCATTTCAGATTCTTCGACGAATTGGTCCAGTAACCTACCAGATGGCCTTACCCCCTTACCTTTCCAACCTCCATGATGTCTTCCATGTTTCACAGTTGAGAAAATATTACCCAAATCCTTCTCATGTAACTGAGCCAGAGTCCATACAACTCCGAGAGAATCTAGAATACGAGGCTTTACCACTGGTGCAATAAGTGCTTTTTACGTCAGTTAAAATTGATTTTTTACGTCAGAATACTGACTGACGTAAATACAGCTGACGTTAAAAGTTACACTTTTAACGTCAGTTGAGAACTGACGTTAAATATAACACTATTAACGTCGGTTCTTTAACACAACTGACGTTAATTTTGTCAAAATTAACGTCAGTTCTTTAACATAACCGACGTAAATTTTGTTAAAACTAACGTCATTTGTTATAAAGAACTGACGTTAAAGGTCTTAATTTTAACGTCAGTTGTAGTAAACAACTGACGTTAATAGTGTATCTTGTATATTTTTATAAAATACTTTTAACGTCGGTTGTATGATACAACCGGCGTTAATAGTATTTTTTTTTAAATTCAGTTTTAAAATATCACTCCCTAAGCCATCCCCGTATTCATAAATATCCCAAGAATACGTAATATCACACATTACGAATTGAAAAGTAAAAATGGAACAATGATCCATATAATGTATGCCTGTTCAAAACAATATATATTAATTTATTAACATAGGTTATAAATTTATACTAAGTTTAAACTACCTATATCAATATCCCTTCGTGATGATCATCACGAGTGGCATGTACATCGTCCACCTGTGTCTCCTCGATTATAGTAGGCATGTTTGTTGAAAAAGAAGGAGTCTCAGGAATATCAAGATTTGAATCTTCATTTTCATCACTACCATTATACATGCTTTTTCCTTGGAGAACCACGGACAACCTTTTGTTAGAAGGATCAGTGATGTAAAACACTTGTTTTGCCTGGGAAGCCATTATGAAAGGCTCATTTATATGACCTAACTTGTTGAGGTCTACCAATGTGAACCCCAATTCGCCGGTTTGTACACCACCGTTACTATCAACCCACTTACATTTAAATACCGGCACCGTAAACTTAGTGTAATCGAGCACCCAAATATCTTCAATATATCCAAAGTAAGGTGTCGGTGCTGTAACGGGTTTTGTGTCCTTTGCACTAGAGAAGTGCATTGCTTCGGCCACGATCATAACCCCACTATTTTGCATGGTACTCTTGTTATCTTGTTCCTTTGTATAAAAGGAAAAGTTATTTATGTCGTATCCGCTCCAACATATGACGTTGAAGTTAGGCCCACGTGCTAGCCATTTTACGTCATCGAAGCGAGACTACCATCCTTAAGCATTTCTTCCTTGAACCATGGTAAGAAAGTCTTGTTATGCTTGTTCAACAACCACCTTTCGCTCATTCGAGGGTTTTCTTGATTGACTTTTCTTTTATGTTCAAATAAGAAAGGCTGAACACATTCGATGTTGTTCAATACATACAAATGTGCTTGAAGCACTTCCTCCCGATCCTTCCTATTAATTCTTAAGCCATGTGTACCCTTACCTTGACATCTCGATCTCATCATGCCGAGGCTTAGGAACCCCTATAGGATCCGTGTTATGAAGGTAGTCCGAACAAAACTCAATAGCTTCTTCTGCAACATACCTTTGAACAATAGATGCTTCCGGACGATGAGGATTCTTCACGTACCCTTTCAAGATCTTCATGTAGCGCTCAACCGGGGTACATCCATCTCAGAAAAACCGGCCCACATAATCTAATCTCCTCACCAAATGAACAATTAAGTGAACCATTATGTCGAAAAAGGAAGGAGGAAAATACATCTCCAATTGGCACAAGATTGTAGCAGCCTCAACTTCCAAGTCATCCAACATACGGGGGTCAACGACTTTGCTACATATAGAATTGAAGAATGAGCACAACCGAGTAATGGCATGTCTCACATTTTTGTAGCAATACCACGAATAGCAACGGGCAGAAGTTGTTGCATCAAGATGTGACAATCATGAGACTTCAAGCCAACCAATTTAAGATCACTAGAGACAAGCCTCTTCATATTTGAAGAGTAACCATGTGGAACTTTGATGCCCTGAAGACACCCGCATAAACTTTGTCTCTTTTTTTTTGACAAAGTATGACATGCTGGCGGCAAATAAGTCCGCTTACCATCCTCAACAATTGGAGCTAACTGCTCTCGTATACCCATAGCAACGAGGTCGAGACGAGCATTCACACCATCCTTTGTCTTGCCCTGAATGTTGAGAAGCGTCCCGATCACACTATCACACACATTTTTCTCCACATGCATCACATCAATGCAGTGTCTGACATCAAGCTTGTGCCAGTATGGAAGATCAAAGAATATCGACTTCTTCTTCCATATGTTTTTCTCAACAGCTTTACCTTTCTTTTTGGACTTGCCGAATATAACATCGATGTCCTTTACCCTCTGATAAACCTGCTCTCCAATTAAGGCCGCCGGCGCTTCTTCTGTATCTTGGCATCCATTAAAAGCTTTTTTCATCTTACGATATGGGTGATCACGTCTAAGAAATCTCCGATGCCCAAGGTAAACCGTCTTCTTTCCATGATGCAACTGAGTGTAGCATGTGCCTTCTTCACATATAGGGCATGCTTTATGCCCCTTGACACTGTACCTGGACAAGTTACCGTGATCTTGGAAAGTCGTTGATGGTGCAAAATAACATGGCACGAAGCTTGAAAGTCTCATGAGAATACCCATCAACTACATCAACACCTTCCACCCACAACGTTTTCAAGTCTTCAATCAAGGGACCTAGATAAACATCTAAGTCATTTCCCGGTTGCTTTGGGCCCGAAATCATCATAGACAACATCATGTATTTGCGCTTCATGTACAACCAAGGGGGCATGTTGTAAATCACCAACAGAACAGGACATGAACTATGAATACTACTCATGTTACCATAAGGATTCATTCCATCTGTAGCAAGTCCAAGCCTTAGGTTTCTTGGCTCATCGGCGAAATCCGGAAACATAGTATCGATATTCTTCCATTGAATAGAATCAGCAGGATGACGAACCTTTCCATCACGTTTCCTCTCATCATTATGCCTTCTAAGATTCTTCGCATCTTTCCCATTGGCAAACAATCGCTTGAACCTTGGAATTATTGGAAGATACCACAACACCTTCGCAGGAGGACCCTTTTTTCTCACATCATCAACATCATCATCATCATCACCACCCTTCACTTTGTATCGTGATAACCCACATTTGGGGCAATCGTGTTTGTCTTCATGAACACCGGTGTACAATATGCAATCATTGGGGCATGCGTGTATCTTCTTATACTCCATACCCATAGGACACAATACCTTCTTGGCCTCATAGTTAAGGTCAGGCAATGTGTTGTCCTATGGAAGCAAGTCTTTCAACACTTCAAGCAATTCCGTGAAGCTTTTATCGCTCCAACCATTTCTCGCCTTCACACAAACCAATTTTAGCACCGTCGACAACCGTGTATGAGTAGTACACCCTGGATATAAAGGCTTATCCGCATCACCGCACAACCTATCATACACATGCGCTCGATGAAAAGATTCTTGTCCAATATCACGGATCATGTCCTCTACTCGATCATCCTCCATATCTACGTCAACGTCCTCACTTTGGGAGACACTCGTCGTATTACTACTCAACAACATATCACCATGCCATATCCATCTTGTATAACTCAAGCAAATCCCTTCACAAATCAAATGAGTACGTATATCCTTCACCGTACATTTCCTCGTATTCAAACACTTGACACAAGGACAACAGAACATTCCATTACTATTATGAACATTCCTTTGAGCAAATTCTATAAATTCTCCCACCCCCTTCAAATACTCAGCACTAGTACGCTTACAAACCATCCAACTACGATCCATAACTAGATAGGTCCTGTAGATATACAAAACATATATATATCCAATATAAGGACAATACGAGAGATTGAAAACTATAGTTTTTAAAGATTAATTACCAAGCACTGGTCACGGCCTGGCAGTGATGTCCATCACGGCCGTAACGTACAATCGAATGCACCATGCCATCACAGGCATAACTGATCACGGCCTAGCCGTGATTAGCATCACGGCCGTGACAGATCAACCAGCAGAGCAACATGCACTCAAAACCAAAAACAGAGACGTACATTCCAAACAACTCAAACTCACGGTTTCAAGTTTCAACTACCGAGACTACAGTTTCAACATACACTCAAAACCAAAAATACAAAAATGTGCCCTAAATACTCACCAGAAATAGGTGCTCGCGTGGTGGTGGGGAGGGGAGCTCGAGTGGTGGCCAACGTTCGATGTGGTTACTGAGAGCAGAGGGACAAGGAGAGTTAGTGCGCGAGAAGGGGAAAGAGAGATGTACTCAAGTTATTGCAAAGAATGAATGGAAAGACAGAGTTAGGGTTAATAGTGTACCTCACGGTGGTGGCGAAGAAGCCCTCGCGGTGGTTGCGGTGGAGATGAGCTCGCGATTAGGGTTCTCTGCTGGGTGAGAGTGAGAGTGAGGGTTGAGAGTGATTTAGGGTTGAGCGTGATGAAAAGAGAAAAGAGACGTACGTACAGAGCGAAGTGCAGAAGGCGCGCGTGTTTAAACATAAAACAACATTTAACGTCAGTTGTATTAAACAACCGACGTTAAAATTAATTTTTTAACGTCAGTTTTATTAACAAACTGACGTTAAATATTAATATTTTTTTAAAAAACACTTTTAACGTCCGTTGTTGAATGCAATTGACGTTAAAAGTGTTAAAGTAACATTCTTCTGAAACGATGCACATCTGCCTCTTCTTTTCCTCTATATTTCTATTCCTTCACAAAATGGCTCTGAGACCTGTGTTAATTGAGTGACAACAGGGCATTTCAGATAGCTAGGGATATAGGATTATTTATGTCAGCTATTTATTTAACTGAAGTAAAAAATCACACTTTTAGCGTCAATTGTATAAACAACAGACGTTAAAAATAAATATTTTTTATTTTAAAAACACTTTTAACTTCAGTTTTATTCAACAACTGACGTTAACAGACCTGTGTGACAACAGGGCATTTCAGATAGGGATATAGGATTATTT
>CM061062.1:48697414-48709914 GCA_030762895.1 Sophora flavescens | reverse complement strand
GAGCAAGGAATGCCCTAAAAGCGAATGTCCCGGGGAGCATGAACTCCTAAGTGAAAGTAATCGGCCGACATACATAGGAGCTGATACTCCTTAGAGGTTTTGATATAAGATATGTGATTTCGAGGATGCATGTGCTAGTATGACTCCGAGATGGTTGTTGTATGTGTTGTCTCGATGACATGTTATTCCATGTTGTCCTTTCCCTTTTTATGATGATGGTTGTATTGCTTATCTCCTCGCCTTTATTTTCTCTCGTATGTATTCACACATCCGTGATGAGTCGATGCTCATGCCAAACAACGATGATGGGCCAAGCAGACCACAAACCCGCACACTTTTTGCTTGCGGCCTATCACTATCCCAACATTTGGCAGATAGATCATTAACATTTTTTCACAGTTATATGTATAACCCGTCACAAATTTTTATATTAGGTATGGAGGAGGGGCCCATGTTTACCCTAATCGGTCAATTTCACATAGCACATGAGATTTCCAACCTCAAATATTTTCTACACAGATATTTCCAACCTCAAATATTTTCTATCCACCTCGACCAAGAGAGTTCCCTGGATGACATGTGAACAACGCCTGGACTTCGCATGCTTCGAGAAGACGTGTGGTAGTTCACCGAGGAGCACGTCATCGAAACATGTAGTACGTACAACGCAAGGAGAGTCGATCTAGGAGCCGAGAGTTTATAGGATAAGATATAAGATGGTAAGGTTAGCTCTTGACATCTATACCACCGAGGGTGTGAAGTTGCTGCACATGTTCACTCCCAACAACTTCTAGTGTTTGAAGCTAATGAGATAGCAAAAGAACTATATTTCAATTGGGGGATGTCTTCACTCCTCCCATCTTCGGGGAAGAGGGATTTGATCTCTCTACTCTTGGATCGTTGATATAATATTAAAAAAATACATAATGAGATGAAAAGTGGAAAATTCGAACAATAGGTTGACAAATCACTCTCCTTTTCCTTTCCCTTCACCGCCTCTTCCCTCTCCCTCCTCGAGATGCCAGTGACACTACTTTCGCTCACACAATTGACTGTTTTTCCCGACACTACTAAGGTCATTGAGAAAAACTAGATGATCTCTAATATGGGAGAAAGATGAATATTTTGGTCAATTGATTACTGATTAAAGAATAAGGTGAGTGTTGATGCGATGGAGGCCAAATTTGCATCTTCTTCATGGAAAATGGTCTCATAAGGCACGAGAATGGTGGTGGATGATTGGATTTTCCTGATAAGTAATGGTTCAGTTTGGAGGTGTTAGAACACAGGTTATAATGGTTCGGGTATTCGAGTTGTGGTGATCAACGGTTCATTGGGTGCAAAGATGATGGAGACTATGTTGCTGGTTTGGCTACCACTGTCATAGTGGGTCACATTTGTGGTCGAGCTTGGTGACCTGGTCGCAGCTTATGTGGTGGAGTATGTGATTTTGTATGTGCACTAGTATGACATCCCCAATTACAAAATAATAATGCTTGTTGGGTTCTCTTCTAGGCTTTTCTAAGATGGGTGTAGTGTGGGAAATCTTGTTTACATGCTCGTAATCCGCCACCATGGTCAACGGATACCAAATCCTGGGAATCAAACTCCTTGTTCCTTTTTAGTTTATTTTTTGCCTTAACTAAAACCGAAGCACAAGAACAAGGATAGGAATATGATGAAGAGTGATAAAAATAAACAAATCAATGATAGATAGACAAGTCATAACCTTGACGTTTAGGGTCAACAAAGTGTTTGCCTTCGCCTCGTGTCTTTCAAGTTTCTGTGGAAATGTCTTGAACCTTCTAAGATTGTGGCTTTTACTTGGCAACTACTTTAGGACAAATTCGTCCAATGTTAATCTCTTCAAGAGAGGTGTGCTGGTGACTTTTGAGGATACAAAATGTGCTCAGGCAATAGTGCCGCTGAGGACTCAAAACAGCTTTTTCCTTTCATGCCCTTTGCACAGCCTTATGGTGGAAGGTATACAGTGGCTGGGGTACGATAGTCCAACACGACAATATAGGATCACTTAATTCAACATAGGGGACTATTTGAGGGCATAAAAGGAAAAGAAGAGGTTGTACATAACTCAAGCAGAAGATATGGACAATATGGTGTGTAAGGAATGCAACGATTTTTAAGGAGCAAGGCTCGAGATTATGAGAAGTTTTGTTCTAGTTATATGTCACTCTTGGAGTTGGTTCTCTGCATCTTGTAGGGGGTAGCACTCTTCTCTCGTATTGGTGTATAAGCCCACTTGATTGCATTAGCAATGCCTTAATGTGTGGTTCTTAAGCTAGGTATATTTGTTATCTATGGCACATGGTCTTGCCTTTCATGGTATGAAACATACAGCAGTACAAAATGTCCATAACATATTGTCCTTTTACGTGTGACTTGCTATCCATTTGCTGGATGTGGTTTACCATTGTTGGGGAGTATTATCACTTTACCTGTTCGGGCCAGCGATACTCATGGGCAAGTTGATTTTGGTGGGTTAATAGTTACATGTATAGGGTTGAATTTTTGGTGGTCATGATATTGGTTGTAATTAAATACTTGGTGGCCCTTTCTGGGGCTTTGTATATGGTTTGGGTACATCTAGTACTTTATCAATATATCTTTAATTTATCAAAAAGAAAACTTTGGTGTTAAATAGAAGATAAAACATTGAGCAGATGACAAACGCCGAAAAAGACAATGTGAAATCGGATAGAAATTACTGGATGAAAGACAACTTACGAAACCTTGACCATACAGAGATAATGTTTGTCCTTTACGGTAAAAAACTTTTTTTTGGGGGTTATTTATTGAGAATAAAAGTTATATGTTTTTACAATTTCTTTAATGATAAATTAAAAAATTAGACAAAAATGTATTTTATAGTAATAACTTAGATTAAGTAATTGGACACATTACATATTTTAATAATATCTTCAAATATTAACATAATAATATTTGTTTTTATAATAATTACAATGAAAATTAGTTATTTCTCTCAAACTCAAAAATAAGACGGTGGTTACGAGAAATTTATTATATATATATATATATATATATATATATATATATTGATATTTTATTTTAATTACATAGTTGAATAGTTTATTTTGAATTCTTTATTTTATAGCATTATTAATTTTTACACTTTTAATTAATAGTATTTTTTTATAATACTGTTTCAATTTTTGCATTTCCAACAAAATCTATTTTATATATTAATTTTTATATATTTTTATTCATTTACCTTTAACGAAACTATAAAAAATTATAACTTTTATTCTTAAAGTAATTTTGCAAAAAGAGAGGCATAGAACACCTTCCCCTCACCCAACAAAAAAAAATTAAAATAAAAATTCCACATATGGTTTCCGTAATTCCCATCTTTTTTCGTCCCTTGCCATCTTCTCATTGTTCTCTCTTCATTTGAAGCCAAGGTTATGTCTCTTTATCTTTCATTTGTTTATTATTTTATCACTATTTATCGCCTTCCAATTCTTATCTAGCTTGTTCCAGCTACGTGACATAATATAAATGTTAAGATCGGGAAACCCAACCCTAAAGGTGAGGGGTTTCTATTTTGTGCTTTAATTTCTTTTAAATGTTTTTATCGTATATTTTAGTTTTTACATCTATGTATACCTTTACCCATATTGTTTCTTGTTCGCTTGATGTCCGACAAAAGGGTAGAAAAAGATGCTATTATTATTGAATATGAGTGGAACATACCCTATATTTCTTGTTCTTTGGTTTAGTACTATTGTGGACTTAAACACCTGAATCAAAGATCGAGGTTAATTTGAATTTGTTTAAGATTGAGGCAAGGTTGAGTATCCATTCTTCATACCCTTTAGGTTAGGGCGATCTTATGACTCTTCGTGCCACTTTACCAAAAAACAATGGACTCTTGGGTGAAAATGGAAGAACAAAAAAAAGGCAGTTAAATTAAATACTAACATTGTTTGACTTTGCAAGGGTTTTCGTCAGATCCTGAAACACAAGCTTCATCTAATCATCCAATCTCCCAAACCCTAGAATCCGCACTATAACCATGTCAAGAAGAAAGGTTAGGGAGCCTAAGCAGGAAATGGTCACTTTTGGTCCACTGTCAGAGACGGTGAACATGTTTTTGGTGTGGCTCGTATCTTTGCATCATTTAATGACACCTTCATCCATGTGACTGATTTGTCTGGGAGGAAACTCTTGTCCAGATCATTGGTGGAATGAAGGTTAAAGTAGACAGAGATGAGTCATTCTATATGCCGCTATGCTAGAAGTATAGGATGTTGCTGCGATGCAAGGAGCTGGGACATAACTGCTCTTCATATCAAGCCCCCACACGTGGACAAAAACACCTGGTCCTGGTGCTCACTGCTCTTCGTGCTCCTGCCCATTCAGGAATGAAAATTGGTCGAGAGTATGTGAATCACAATCCATCGTATAGCACCTAAGAAAAAGTGATGGAAGGGGTAGAAGACTTTAAACTTCATGGTGTTCGAGTTCCTATCTTCTACTTTTCACTTCAAAGAGAATTGTGGTATTTTGATAATAATTTAGCTAAATTGGATTTCGATATCACAACTTCTATTGTATTTATTGAGGTATTGCCAAAGAATATTACTTGAGATTTAGATATTTTTGTAGAGACGCCGTAAGTTTTGCATGTTTGAATCTTGCAAAGCTGACGATCTCCTATTTGGTAAAGTGTACCGTAGACTAGGTTCTTTTTATTGTTTTAGGTAAAAGTGTCCAAGTCTCAAAACTAAATGAATTGGTCCGATAAGGCTTTAAAAAACATTGTTTACTATTAGTTATTTGAATGATGTTCATAATTTAAGGCATGTAAAACTACTCTTTGAGCAATAGTTAACATATTAAACTAGTAAATTGCAACCATGTATATAATCATTGTTAAAAAAGAACATTGTTTACTATTAGTTATTTGAATAATTTTAATAATTTAAGGCATGTAAAACTACTTTTTGAGCAATAGTTAACATATTAAACTAGTCAATTGCAATTCAATGTATATAATAAATTTGTTATATTGATTCTTCTAGTGATGAATGATATAATATAGGGTGTTATATACCATATTTGTAATCCTCTGAATTTGCTAATTATTAGAAGATCTCGACGCTTCGAGTAGTAGTTTGTTGATCTGCATTATTGTCAACCACAACACTATTCAAATTACACACAATGATATCTTTCTTATGACTGTACCAAACATATATTAATTATTGTGAATATCTAATTTTGTCCGGACACTTTTTTATTTATTTATTTATTTATTTATTGTTTATTAAAAAAATTGAAAACCCAAGATCTATATAAAAATGATAAAAGAAAAAATATATAACTGTCTCTTCCTCCGGGAGAATAACAACTACTCAAAAAAATTTGGCTAATTCCTGTAACCCCATGAGCCTAGGTTGAGTTACAAGAAAAATAAATGAAAAGAAGAATGTATTAAGTTTTGTGTCTCAAAGACAAAAATTTCAACCAGATCTACACAAACCAAAACTTCATAGAACGCAAATATGGTCAATATTTTATCAAAATAATATCAAATTTTACAAAACAAGAAAAAGAAAAATCATCACTTTACATCTCTATAAAAAATTCTTAATTAAGGATCTAGCACTTTCAATAGAAATAGAGATTGCATGTATGACCCGAGAAGAAAAACTAAAAACCATAAGAAAAAGAATGTGTTTTCCTTAAAAAAATTGATTTGCTTAAATTTGAAACAAACAAAAGACAACATTGATTAGCATTCAAACCATCATTTAATTGAAGGAATAAAATCCACACATGTAATTAGCAATATTATTGTCACCGTGGGGTAGCTTACTTATCAACTCTAGAGTAAAATAAGGCCCGATAATACAGCAAAGCCTGGGTGAGGATTACGAGTGCTTGAGGTACATATGAATCAATCAAGCATAACTCAAGAACACTCTCAATATAAGTCGTACTACACTCTAATAGCATTAAAAATAGACACTAACCTATTCAACTCCAAACAACCAATTTTCTAGCCCAATTCCAAACAAAAGCCTAGAAATGTCACACACACCACTGAAGGTTGGAGTGGTGGTTGACTCGTGCATAGTTGTTAAAAACGGATCGATCGACCAACCGATTTGACCGGGTGGTCGAATCTACCTGCCATCCGGGTTTGAACGACCTATATAACTCGCCCTTCCTGCAAAAAAGAATCGATAGAAAAATGTCAAACCAGTATGGAATCGAGAAAATCGACAAAACCAATGACCTACCTGGTTTTACGGATACGATAAAACGTGTCCCTCTTGTTCCCACTTTCGACGATGAAGCCGAAAAATTTATAATTTTATTAATTCAACAATATGACAACCAACAAATATATATTTATTGAATAGTAACTAAAATAATCAAAATTAAAAACATTAAATTAAATAAAACTTACGATCAAGAAACAAATGGATCCATGGTCGATCCTCGAATGCGGCACCCTAGCCCAATCGGAATGTCCTCCTGGTCTTTAGCGGATCGCGCATAGACGGTGATGATGGAATGGTCGTGGTCTTGACCGTATGGAGGCGCAGATGATGAGGATGGAATGGTCGTTATCCGGTTGTGGCTTCATCCCGCGAGTCAGATAAATGACAATCCCTTCTAGTCGATGGCAAGCCGATACCGAGATGATGGTGGTGTGGGTGTTTATCCAAGAGGGCGATTAGTAGCAGCTAGTGCACGTCAGGGCACAAAGCAAAGTGGAGGTGGACATGGGGTGGAGGATGGGTAGTTGGTTGGGGATAATGTGGTATGGGTAGGGATGGTGTAGTATGGCCTGCGTGAGGTGTAGAATGGGGGGGAAGTAGAAATGGGTGGGGAGGCTCATGTAGGTGTCGATGGGGTGGGCACTGTGGGATGGGGTGGGCACGCGGGTGCCGTAGGACCCTCACAGTTAATGCGAGCAAGCACTGGGACTTAATGGTGTATCCTGTCCCGCTTGGCCTTCCCCTTCCCCTTCCCACCCCTCCTCCACTAGGTGGGGGGGGAGGCGGTTGTCCCTCCGATCTTACATATCTCCATTTTTATAAAACAATTATAAATCAATGCAATAATAATAAATCAATAGACATCCTAAATGGACTAATCTAAGCAAATATTTAAAATATCAAATAATTATTGTCAAGTCTTAATTGTAAGCATAAACAAGTATTTAAAATACAATAAAAAATAACCTTCAACAAGAAATTCTTATTTAGACTTGATTGTCATCCGATTGTAAGTCCAAACTTTCTTCTTGTATTGAGTCATCACTTTGGATTTCTTCCTTCTCGATGATGCATGCATCGATGATCATTACCAATGACCGCTTTTCCCCTCCCCCCCCATTTACGTGATCCAAGCTGCCACGAATACGCTCTAACCGCAATTACTTCATTGACATGTGACGATTCATCCTCCCTCGGAAGTACGCCTCATCCTCGCACCATCGATTTCTATGCGACACCTAGGCTTGGTAGTGATAAAGAACATCGCCAACCTCATTTGTCCATTCGATTCTGTGAAATGGGACATAATAAACTTGTTTTGTATTCTAAGCAATTATAAACTGATCAAAACTGTTGATATCTTCTTTCCATGCAAATGTCCACGCTTCCATACTTTTATCAATTAAGTTTTTTTATATGAAATTATTCCTTAATTAAAAAGTAATTAATTAATTATTTTATTTTAACTTCATACTTTTATCAACAATTGGGAAATTTAAAGATTCAATATATCAACAAAAAAAACCTACAAAAAAGTCATCCAAATAATCCTGTAATGCAGAACACACACTAAGAACAAACAAAAACACAAGCACCTCAATATATGCAACCTCACATTCATAAAATTCAAACACATATTCTAGCAAAATATAAACACATATACATATATATATATATATATATATATATATATATATATATATATATATATATATATATATATTAAAAAAATCTCAATAATATTAAAAAAACCTCAAACAAGCAAAATTCCGCTCCCCGGGAGTGGTGGTTGGTGGTGGTGGTTGAGCACTGCGTACCGTGAAAGTTCAAAACCAAATCAAACAGATCAAAGGGCCACATTTTTTTAACTTAGCATCAAATATGGGAAAATGCTAAAACTTAAACATGCCCGAACAGTGGAGGTGGCTCCTCTGCGGTGGTGGTGGCCTGAGGGAAAATGGGCAGCGATTGTGGTGGTGGGCTGGCAGCGGGAGTGGCTCCTCCTCTGTGGCGGGGTGGTGGAGACCACAAAGAGGGTGGAGAGGCACGTAACAAAGAGTGGGGCGGGGTTTTCAAGTCAGTGGGTGGCGAGGCGGAAGGAGTTCAAGGAGGAGGGTGGGAGTGGCTCCTCCTATGGTGGCAGCGTGGTGGGGACACTGAGGTGCAAACAGTGGGCGTCGTGGTGGTAGGAGGCACGAAGAGAGAAAGCAGGGAGGAGGGAGGGGGAGGGGACCGAGCATGGAGAAGAGAGGTGGTAGGGGGTGGGTACCCGTCGTAGTAGGGTGGGGCGACGGTAATGCAGATAGAGAGAGAGAGAGAATAGAGAGAGAAGATGAGAGGAAAACCGAAGGGAAAGGATTTATGGGTAGGTTATTGGGCAGTTTAAATGGATTTTCCATCGAGTAATTCAAAAAAATAATTCTTCCGATGTAGAATTTTTCGCTTATTTGTCCTGTAATTTTTCGATTTTACAAGCTCGCAGGTGTATAGTCCCATTTACCGATGGAATTGTCTGCTTGTATGCACCGAGCGCCAATAGTTTTTGATTCCCGCCTAACTTTTCCATTCGATTACCGACGACTTTCCATTAAATTTTGACAACTTTGGTATTCTACATTACCGACGATAATATCCACCAAGAATCTTAATTTGAGACAGGCCGTGTCCTAAATTTTCGTTGATAATTCAACATTTTCTTGTAGCTTTATGTGACTGTGATAAAACTCATATACGCGATATCTCGCTTGCAATATATATATTCTCTCTTAGTTTTGTTGTTGTACTCTTGCAATGCAGATTCTGATGTTGCAGAAGTTCTCGACTTCACTAATTGAGGATATTAATCCCGATTTTTGAAGAGGTCGACGTGGGTGATGACCACAAGGGTTTTCAAGTGGATTACTTTTAGAACGACCATCTTAGGACTTTCCTTTTGGGTTATTTGGTTTTTGAGAAGGTACTGCCTTATGTTTATTTGTGAAATTTAGTTAAAGATTCCAGTATTGTATGTTGAAAACGTTTTCGAACATTTGGCTGCATGAGCGATGGTCTTGTTTAAATTATGACCAGAATTTGTATATTTACCGCATTGAAACATGGTTTTACTATTTTACGCATAGCTAAATTTTCAGTATTCCGCAAGAAAAGTTTTTAGCACCCATTTTCATAACTTATAGAAAATTACAGAAGTTATTTTCCGAAAGCAACCATCATTACTTTTTATTTAATATATTTTTACAAAAATCGGAGTTAGTCATGTAATGCTCAAGGAGGGTGTTACAATGGGTCGAATATGTATCTTGGCGGCAAGATCACGTGCCGATCCGACGGTGGCTCTACGAAGGCTCGAACGTGGGTTTTTTCCTAAACCGTGATGAAGAAGGAAACTTGAACATAAACCTCAAGGGAGTTGCGGCGGCTGGAAAATGTTGGTCTAATGGTGGAGGTCCCACGGTGGCAGTGCGGAACGATGAACAAAAGGATAATTGGAATAAAGCACAGGAGTACTAACTCGCGATCGTCTCCTTGCTCCCGTAAATCGGACGGCCTTCTCTTTGATGGTGACATGCGCAGTGATTCGGAGAGAAGGGAGGAGAAAGTTTAGGACCTAATGAGAGAGAGGTAAAGTCCGAATTGCTGTAGAAGAATGGAGAAGAAAAAGAAAGAAATGTGAAGCGGGGTATCGTGCGTGAGTGCTTTTGAAACAATGATTTTCTTTTTTCTTTTTTTTTATTTAGTATAGATACAAAAGAAAAGAAGAATGGTTGGGATTGAGTTTAGAAAAAAGAGATTTTTTTTAACCTTTTGGATCTAAAGTAATTATGAAAAAAATTTCAAAATTAAATAGGATAGTGATTGATGGTTGGATTTATCATAAGGGAAATCAATGATCCAGGTAATTACCTCATCGTGTGACCGAAACCTCTCCTCTTCCCTTTCCTTTCACCCAACAAAATCTTGAAGCGAAGGCTATGTCTCTCTATCATTCATTTTTTTTTGTTATTTTATCACTCTTACTTAGTCTTCCATATTCTTTTTCTAGCATGTTCCAGCTTTACAGATACAATATAAATGTTAAGATCTGGGACCCAACCTAAAGGTGAGGGAGTTTCTATTTTGTGCTTTAAATTCTTTTGAAATGTCTTTTATCATGCATATTTTAAGTTTTTTGCATCTCGTAACAACACTTAACCACATGTTGTTTCTTGTTCGCTTTTATGTATCGATAAAAGTGGTAGAAAAGATGTATTATTATTGAATATGAGGAGAACACTCCCTATATTTTCTTGCTCTTTTCGTTTAGTCGCTGTTATGGACCGTAAACAATTAATCAAAGTCAACGTTAATTTGAATTTGTTTAAAGGTGGGCTGGGGTGGAGTATCCATTTTCCATACCACTTTAGGTTGGAGCGATCTTATCCCCTCTTCGTGCCATTTCTGTGAAAAATGGACTCTGGTGAAAATGGAAGAAGAGAAAAAGACCATTAAATTAAATACCAACATTGTTTACTATGCTTTATTTGAATGATGTTGATAATTTAAAAGGCATGTAAAACTACTTCTTAAACAATAGTTAACATATAAACTTGTCAATTGCGAATTCCACGTATATAATCAATTTTATATTGATTATTTATTGATGAATGATATATAAGATAGGGTGTTATACCACATTTGTAATCCTCCTGAATTTGCTGATTACTGAAGATCATCCCGTTTCACGGCTGTAGTTTGTTGATCATCTATTATCCATTAAGCGCACCCCTATTCAAATTACGCACAATGATATCTTCAATGAGTGTCTGAAACATGTATTGATTATTGTGAATGTATCTCAGATTTTGTCCCAGACACTTTTTTTATTTATTTATATTTTTGTTTATTAAAAAAATTGAAAGCCTAAATCATATAAAAATGATAAAAGAAAAATTATACTCATTATCCTATTTCTCCAAGAGAAGAAAAAACTACTCAAAAAAAATTTGGCTAATTCCAGCAACCCCTGCAGCGTGAGCTGAGTAACAAGAAATCAATGAAAAAAGAAGGTCAATTTTACATATTATCTAATCTGATCAAGAAAACTAAGTCAACAAGATCCAACCATAGACTAACAAAAATAATAGTATCAAGTAGACACTTTATGTTATCCGATTGAAAAAAAAAGAGGAATGGGTTAAAAGTTTACTCAACAAGAACAAAAAGTCCCCAAGTCAATTCCTTATATTCAAATGCTACCAAAATCTTAAACAAATGTTGTTATCTTTGTAATATAGGCATTCTTCACACTAAGGTGATAATAAATTTTTCAATTTATTTCAAATGTATTTTCTATTAACATATAAATCTATATAATAAAACAAAGATTTATTTCTTATACAAAAAAAAAAACACCTTATAATGCATCTTGTCACCGTCAAACAAGTGAACTGCATTTTTCCTGCTCCTCTTACTTTTTTATTAGGAAACTTCTCCCAGAAAAAATTAGCAATAACACTTCAAATAACATGTTGAATAGTGATGGAATATGCCAATTGTCAAATTATTTTATGCATTAGCAAACATTCCCCTAAAATTTTGAACTAACACTTTAAGAGTTGCCTTCTTTGTATAATAGTTAAAAAGGTTGGGAAATTAAAATTTCAAAATAAGTATGCCTCACTTCAGTTTCCCCTAAAGGACCATGCTCATTTTGGTGGTAATTCATTGGTTTTATCATTAGCAGACCATGCTTGAAAGTTTTAGCTACAAAATTTTAAAGCAAATATTTGACTAATTGTTACAAAAATTGCTGACTTCCAAAAATGACACCACAAATTTCAATTTGTGCTCCTTTGTCTTTTCTCCCTATAGCAAGCTTTCCAAACACATCATTTCGCTAACCAGAAAACAAAAGATGTTGAACCTTCTAAAAACGTAAAAACATTTCCAAATCATTTTTCCTAAAACTTTAATAATATTAAAACAACATGCTGAAGAGAAACTAAACAAAATATTGAACTTCTGTATTTTAGAAAATGAACCTTATACATACCTTTGGTTTCCCTCTCCGTGCTACTTTTCCTTTTTCTTGTCTGGACTTTCTTTCTTTATCCTCGAAAGTAGGTAGCCTTCTTTTCATGCCTCTCCCCAGTCTCTCATGAGATCGAAGAATAATACCGTTTTGCTTGGTAACATAAAAAACCAGCAAAACAAGATCATGAGAGTTTTGTAGTTCTATGAAAAGGCTAC
>CM061062.1:48596111-48696914 GCA_030762895.1 Sophora flavescens | reverse complement strand
TTTCATATTTTCGACCTTTCTTAGATCGAAGACAATAATGTTTTTCTGTTAACAAGAACCGCAAAACAAGATCAAACAAATTTCAAAGAGTAGTGTAGCTTTTTCATAGAACTACAAATCTTGTGTGATCTTGTTTTGATAGTTTTATGTTACCAGCAAAACTAAGATATTCTTCACCCATGAAGAGAGGTCGAAAGGAAAAAGGCTACACTACTTCTTCAGACATAGAAAGAAAAGTCGACAAAGAAAATGAAAGAGTAATAAATGAAGGGAACCAAAGTGAGTATGTATAAGGTTCAATTTGTAAAATATAGAAGTTTAATATTTGTTGAGTTTCTCTTCAGCATGTTGTTTTAAATTTTACTTAAAGTTTTAGAAAATGATTTTGGAAATGTTTTTAAGTCTTAGTTCAACATCTTTTGTTTTTATTCGACAATGATGTGTTTGGAAATGCTACATAGAGAAGACAAAGTGAGACAAATTGAAATTTGTATGTCATTTTTGGAAGTCAAGCAATTTTTGTAACAATTAGTCAACATTTTGTTTAAAATTTTTGTAGCTAAAACTTTCAAGAAATGGTTGCTAATGATAAAACCAATGAATTACAAACTAAAATGAGCTGGTCCCAGAAACTAAAGCTGAAGCATACTTATTTGGAAAGTTCAACTTTAACCATTATACAAGAAGCAATTCTAAGCGTTAGTTCAAAATTTTTAGGGAATAGTAGAATGCATAAAAATAATTTGACAATTCAAGATATTCCATCACTATTCAACATGTTATTGAAGTGTTATTGCTTAATTTTTTCCGGAGAAGTTTCCTAATAAAAAAGTAAGTAGGAGCGAAAAATGCGATTTCACTTGTTTGACCGTGACAAGATACATCATAAGGTAAAGCTTTTTTTTTGTATAAGAATAAATCCTGTTTTATTATATAGATTTATATGCTAATAGGAAATATTTGAAATAAATTGAAAATTATTATCACCTTAGTGAAGAATGCCTATATTACAAAGATAACAACATTTGTTTCCAGATTTTGTATTTTGAATATATGAATTGACTTGGGGACTTTTTTATTCTTGTGGGAGTTAAACTTTTAACCTAATTCCTCTTTTTTTTTCTTAATCGATAACATAAAGTGATACATGATACATTATTTTGTTAGTCTAAGGTTGATCTTGTTGACTTAGCTTGATCGAATTAGACAATATTTAAAATTGACCTTCTTTTCATTGATTTCCTTGTTACTCACCTCGGCTCATAGTGGTTGCCGAATTAGCGAGATTTTTTTGAGTAGTTTTTCTTCTCATGGAGAAGAGATAATTATATAAATTTTTTTCTTTTATCATTTTTATATGATTTTAGGTTTTCAATTTTTTTATAAAAACAAAATACAAATAAATAAAAAGAAGTGTCCTGGACAAAATCAGATATTCATAATAATCAATACATGTTTCGACACTCATGGAAGATATCATTGTGCGTAATTTGAATAGTGTTGCAGTGGAAATAATACATCAACAAACTACAGCTCAAACGTGAGATCTTCTAGTAATCAGCAAATTCAGAGGATTACAAATGTGGTATGTAACACCCTATCTTATATATCATTCATCAATAGAGGAATCAATATAACAAATTGATTATATACTGGAATTGCAATTGACAAGTTTAGTATGTTAATTATTGTTTAAGAAGTAGTTTTACATGCCTTAAATTATCAACATCATTCAAATAGCTAATAGTAAACAATGTTGGTATTTAATTTAATGGTCTTTTTTCTTCTTCCATTTTCACCAGAGTCCACTGCTTTTTGGTGAAATGGCACGAAGAGTCATAAGATCGCCCCAACCCCAAAGGGTATGGAAAATGGATACCAACCCCGCCTCCACCTTTACACAAATTCAAATTAACGTTGATCTTTGATTCAGGTGTTTAAGTCCATAACAAAGACTAAACCAAAAGAACAAGAAATATGGGTGTGTTCTACTCATATTCAATAATAATAGCATCTTTTTCTACCCTTTATCACGACATAAAACAAACAAGAAACAATATGGGTAAAGGTTTCTCAGATGTAAAACTAAAATATGCATGATAAAGACATTTAAAAGAATTTAAAGCACAAAATAGAAACCCCTCACCTTTAGGTTAGTCCCGATCTTAACATTTATATTGTATCCTCGTAAACTCGAACATGCTAGAAAAGAATAGAAGACTATGAAAGAATGATAAAATAACAAAAAAAAAAGAATGATAGAGTGGGCATAGCCTTCGCCCAAGATTTTTGTTGGGTCAAAGGAAAGGGAAGAGGAGAGGTTTCCCTCACACACTGAGATTAATTTTGGATCATTGATTTCCTTGGTTGATAAATCCAACCATCAATCACTACCCTATTTTAAATTTTGAAATTTTGTTTTTTTCATAATTACTTTTAGATCCAAAGGTTAAAAACAAATCTCTTTTTTTCTAAACTCAATCCCAACCATTCTTTTTTCTATTGTATCTATACTAAATAAAAGAAAAGAAAAAGAAAATCATTGTTTCAAAAGCATCACGTACGATACCCCCTTCACATTTCTTTCTTTTTCTTCTCCTCTTCTACAAGTTCAGACTCCCTACCTCTCTCTCATTAGGTCCTAAACTTTCTCCTCCCTTCTCTCCAGCTCACCGCCGCATGTCACCATCAAAGAGGCCCGCCAGTCCAGCTGCAGCTGAGCAAAGAGACGATCGCGAGTTCAGCCCCTTTCATGTGCGTTATATTCCAATTACTCCTTTGTTCATCATTGCCGCCACTCGCCTCTACCGTCGACTCCACCACGAGACCAACATTTCTGGCCACCGATTGCTCCCTTGAGGTTTATGTTCAAGTTTCCTTCTTCATCACGCGGCTACCGGAAAACCCACTCGCTCGTGCCTGTTCGAGCCACCTCGTCGGAGCCGCCGTGATGCTGCCGCCATCGCCTCTATTCACCATTGTAACACCCTCCTTGGGCATTACATGACTAACTCAATTTTTTGTAAAATATATTAAATAAAAAGTAATGATGGTTGCTTTCTTAAAATAACTCGTGTACTTTTCTATGAAGTTATGAAAATGGGTGTAAAAGTTTTCTTGCAATACTGAAAAATTTAAGCCATGCGATAAAACAAGAAAACCACGCTTCACACAAAGAACATACAAATTCTGGTCATAAATTTAAACAAGACCATCACCTCATACAAATGTTCCGAAAAACGTTGTCAACATACAATACCGAATCTTAAACTTAAATTTCCATAAATAAACATAAGTACAGACCTTCTCAAAACCAAATAACCCAAAAGGAAAGTCCTAAGTGGTCGCTCTAAAAGCAATCCACTAGAAAACCCCGTGGTATCACCACGTCCAACGACCTTCAAAAAAATCGGATTATCCCTAATTAAGTGAAGTCGGAACTTCTCTCGCAACATCCGTATCCACGCACTAAGGTACAACAACAAAAACTAAGGAAACATATATATTTCAAAGCGAGAGATACTATTGACATATGAGTTTTATCATAGGGCCACATACACGCACTACAAGAAAATGTTGAATTATCGACGAAATTTACCACGACGACACCAAATTGGGCCTGAAATTAAGAGATTACGATGGATATTGTCGCTGTAATGTAGAATACCAAAAGTTGTCAAAATTTCCGGTGGAAAGTCCGTCAAGAACTTCGATTGGAAAAAGCTAGTGGGAATCAAAACTATTGGCGCCTGCATACCGATGAGACAATTCGGCTTGAGAATGGGACTATACGCACCGACGGCTTGTCCTTAAAATTCTGGGACAAATAGCGATGGAAATTTTCACAAGAATTTTTTTTTGAATTGATGGAAAACCGCTGGAAACGCCTTAATAACCCTACCCGCAAACCCTTTCCCCCCTTCGCTTTCCTTTCATCTTCTCTCTCTCTCTTCTCTCTATCTCTCCGCCACCATCGCCCCACCCTACTACGAACAGTACCACCACCCCCTACCACCCTCTTCTTCATGCCTCGGTCTCCCCTCCCTCCCTCCTCCCTCTTTCTCTTCGTGCCTTCCTACCACCACGACGCCCCCCACTGCTTGCACCTCTCCGTGTCTCCACCGCGCCGCCACCACGGGAGGAGCCACTCCCACCTCCTCCCTTGGACATTTGCATGGAAAAAAAGATATCAACGCTTGATCCGCTTTATAATTGCTTTAGAATACAAGACAAGTTTATTATGTCCCTTATCCAAAGAATGCGAATGGACAAATGAGGCTGGCATGTTGCCGTCACTACCAAGCCTAGGTGTCGCATAGAAATCGGTGATGCAGAGGATGAGACGCCTTCCAGAGGGATGAATCATCACATGTCAATGAAGTAATTGTGGTTCATGACATCGTCGCGGGATCTATAAATGATGGGGGAAAAGTGGTCATTGGTAATCATCATCGATGCATGCATCATCGAGGAAGAAATCCAAAGTGATGACTCAATACAAGAAGAAGAGTCGGACTTACAATCGATGACGATACCGAGTCCGACAAGCACTTCATCAAGTTATTTTTATTGTATTTTAAATATTTGCTTATATGCAATTAAGTGTAAGACTTGACATTAATTGTTGTATTTTTAAATATTTGCTTGAGATTACCGTTAGATGTCTATTGATTTATTGTTAATACATTGATTTATAATTGTGCTATAAAATAGATATGTCGATCGAGAGGACACCCTCAGGCCCCTCCCCACCACCTAGTGATGATAAGGCGGGAAGCGAAGCGCGCGAGACGATACACCATTAAGTCCTGTGTGCTTGCTCACATTCCCGTAGGGTCCCTCAACACCCACCGTACTCCACCCCCATCCCTACCACTCCACCCACCTACCCGGGCACTTACATGAGCCTCCCCACCCATTCTACACCCTTCCCCCACCCATTCTACACCCTCACCTACCCATACTACACCATCCCCTACCCATACTACATTATCCCCGACCCACACTACTCCATCCTCCACCCATGTCCAGACTTCCACTCGCGAGCACGACGCGCACCCACGGCTCTCGCGCCCCATCGGGACAAACACCCAAGACCACCATCATCATCTACCAGAGACGGCTATACAGCAGAAGGATTATCATTTATGCCGACCTGGATGAAGCCACAACCGATACCACCATTCCATCCATCACCGGTGTCCACACGCCAGACATGGCCTCATTCCATCATCACCGCCATGCATCATCGCGAGCACCTGGCCAGACCATGGACCTTCCGACCTAGGGTGCACGACCTAGGACTCCACCATGGATACCGTCTCTTGATCGTAAGTTTTATTTAATTTAATTTTTTAACTTTGACTATTTTAGTTACTATTCAATAAATATATATTTGTTGGTTGTCATATTGTTGAATTAATAAAATTATAAATTTTTCCGCTTCATCCCATCGAAAGTGAGATCGAAGCATGTTACCTATGCCATCAAGGCAGAGATTGCCGCTTCCGCCATCATGGGGCCGATCCCCAGGGACGCACGGATCGATTCTTCGAGATGATTCGGATAAGTTGTTTATTATTTCATGTAATTTACCTCCATTTTTCATGCTTTTATATATTTTTCTTTGTTAACATGAAAGCTTGTGCGCTAAGGAGCATGCCTCGTAGGAGTACGTGCTATTTTGGTGATCGAGCAATTGCTCGACACAGGGACATTCCGAGCCGTGAGGAGGGAAGACCCGGATATCGGTTACACCACTCCAACTGTATGCAAGATTAGGACACACCCACTTACGTCGAAATGTGAACAGTGAAGAGAAACCGTATCCGAGAAGCGGTGGGAGCATGCACACTCGGGTGGTTCGACATGAGATGCAGCATGCCATTTACATGGTATGCATATATAAATAATTTTATTTATAAAACTGTATATTTTTATTAAAAAGTTATTTTATAACTAATTGATTTTATTTCAGTGTGTTTCTGCAAAGCGAGAGTAGCCGCTTTGTCTGTTAATGTCCCTAACGGCCTTTGAGCATACACATATTCACTTGGACACCACAAGTTTGTTGTTGATGAGAGGTCGAGGCAGACAGTGGTGAGATAAAGTGTTTTTTATATATTGAAAGTATATGTAATTAGTATGTATGTATATATGTATATATATATATATATGTATATTAATAAATATTGATTGTAATGTATTGATCGCAGTGAGTACAATGCCAATATGTATATTAATAAATATTGATTGTAATGTATTGATTGTAATGTATTGAGCAGCTACAGACCTAGGTCTGGATGGATGTGGCGGGCGGGAAGAAGAAGGGGCGGATTTACGATACTGCCACCCTAACCAAGTCGACCAGTCGGGGGCTGACGTCGAGCTTGACCATTCAGGAGCCTACATCGTCTGGCTCACAGGACACGGAGGAGGTGCAGCGGCTGAGACAGGAGGTGTAGCGGCAGAGGGAGACGAACGAGCGCATCATGCAGCAGATGGAGACATTCTCTACGATCATGACCGATGTGCTCTGCAAGGGGTCCTCCATGCCACCCAGCCCCAGCCCTCCACTATTTCTACCGATCCACCACCGCAGCCGCATGATGCCGGTCTGTCTTCTAAGCTGCAGCCTGATGGTCATCTCGACACCGATGCACTCCCCGGCTGTGCATGACGATGACAGATATTATGGTGATGGGTATTATGATAGTTATAGGTGTGGTAGATTTTGTAGCTAGACAGATATTTTATTTATGGATTATATGTTGAGTTTGTTTTTATTTTAAATTAATTTTAATTTAATTGTTTTTTGAATTTTATTTGTAATTTCAATTTTGTTTTTTAATTAATAATATAATAATAATTAACTAAAATAAAATATAATAATTAAATAAAATAAAGTATAATTATAATTAAAATATACATAATTAAAATTAAATATAATAATAATTAATTAATACATATAATAATAATAATGAATATTCAAAATATAAATTTTAATGAAAAAAATTTAAAAAAAAATTATTTATTAATATAAAACAAATAAAATAAAAAAATCAATTTAAAAAAAAACCTTGTTTCCGACGGACATTTCTGTCGGTAACTGTAGTTTAGATTTTCCGACGGACACGTCCGTCGATAACTACCACTAACAGTTACCGACGGACTTTTCCATCAGTAATTAGGGGATCAGTGTGACGAGTTTACCGATGGGCAAGGCCGTCGGAGATTTCCGATGGACTGGCCAGATTCGTCAGAAACCCGTTCCTACGCGCCTAGTACCGATGGAATTGGGTTTGTCGGAAGTACCATCGTTAATGCTGATTACCGACGGCCTTTTGACATTTCCAAAGGCTTTTGGCTGTCGGTAATCAGTCCTTTTTTTGTAGTGACGACTCACAAAACAACAGCATCTAACAACAACAAAATATAACAGAACATCACAACTATTTCAATAGGGATAATACCCGACAACCAAATGCTTTTTATATAACATTTCATATCACTTCAATATTCACTATCTATTTCATAATTCTCCAGAGATCCTAACTTCCCTTCGTCGAGCATGATAGGCCGCAATAATCCCAATAACACAATCATTTCGTGTTGGGTCGGTCTCTCAATTTAGGTCTGATCCCCAATTGCTCTAGGGTATCACGTCTCACTTAAATAATACAAAATAGTTCCCGATTGAGTACATTACGTGCAGGGTAACCGATTTCCACTACCCGAGATTGCAAGGCCCCGAGTATCCCTTGGAGTTCCAGCCTGAATGTCCCTAAAGACCCAAAAACTAAAGAATATGTCTTTGGTCCGTAACTATTCAGTTTATCAGTTCACCCTGTGTGAAACTGTAGCTCGATACACAATGGCACGTCTGCCAGACTATGCATGTAAACCAATGGTTTTTGTTTTGTTTTTCTTTTTCGTTTCGTTCTTTCATCGTCAAGCCTTAAAACTCCCGACTAATTTTATTCAGGTATTAACTAAATTTTAATACCAATATAGGATTTTAAAACAAAATCAATGATTTAAAATCACTTTCTCAATTGAACACTAGCCCGACGTCTCGGTAATCTAGGTTCCTATCAGTAGGAACACTTACCCGGCTTTTCGGTAATCTGAATCCAACCCGATATATCGGCAATCCATATCCAGCCCGATCTCTTAGCATCGGCAATCTAGGTCCTTTCCTTTTCCTCAAAATTCAAACAGGAACTCTAACCCATTATTTCTAGAATCCGCATCTAGCCCGGTATTTCGGCCATCCAGATCTAGCCCGTCATTTCGACAATCTAGGTTCTTTTGGTGGGAATATTGCTTTGAAAATTGACATCAAAAAGCCCTTCGACACTTTGGATTGGAGGTTTCTTTTGAAAGTTTTATCTTCTTTTGGTTTTGATTCAGTCTTCTGCAATTGGATCAAAGTTATTTTGCACTCGGCTAAGCTTTCTGTTGCTGTGAATGAACACCCTATTGGCATTTTCTCTTGCAAGAGGGGTGTTAGGCAAGGAGATCCTCTCTCCCCTTGTTGTTTTGCATAGCAGAGGATGTCTTAAGCAGATGAATCTCCAAGCTCATTCAGGAGGGTTAGATTATGCCTCCGGCCAGCCCCATAGTCTTTCAAACTCCCAGTCATGTGCTTTTTGCAGATGATATCATGATCTTCTACAGAGGTTCTAGGAGTAATCTCCTTGCTATCATGGATCTGTTAAGACTTTATAGTGAGGCATCTGGTCAGATGGTTAGTCCAGACAAATCCAGGTTCTACTCGGGAGGCATCTTATCTTCTAGGCTTCCTGGAATCAAAGCTGTTCTTGGTTTTGGTGCAAGGCAGCTGCCTTTCACTTACCTTGGAGTTCCAATTTTCAAAGGTAGCCAAGAAGAATTCACTTGCAGCCTTTTGTTGATAGAATCAAGCTCAAATTGGCAACTTGGAAAGGCTCAATGCTATCTCTGATGGGAAGAGTTCAGCTAGTGCAATATGTAATTCAAGGTATGCTGATCTATTGTTTCCAAATTTACTCTTGGTCACAATGACTCGAGTCTGCTTTGTTTTAAAGATGCTTACAGCTTTTTGAAGCCTTCTTCACAAGTGCTACCTTGGGGAAAATCATTTGGAATAAGTGTATTCCTCCTTCCAAATCCTCTATTCTTTGGAAATTCTTTCATGACAGATTCCTAACTGACTATCACCTTTGGCAAAGTGGTCTCAACATAGTTTCTGTTTGCTCTCTTTGTGATTCAGCCTTTGAGACCACTCAGCATTTGTTCCTTCAATGTAATTTTGCTAAGAAATTATGGAGATGGCTTAGCAATATGATTGGTATGTCAGTTGACACTTCTTCAATTTATTCAGGTCTCGAAATTTGCTCTAATGGTTGGAGCTCCCAAGTCAAAGATGTCTTGCTAGCTGCCATTACTTTTGTGATTTGGGCAATCTGGATGTGTAGAAATAAGCTTAGATTTGATGATAGAAGAATCCCATTTGAGCATGCACTAAACTTGGCCAAAGCCAATACTTCTCTTTTGGGTTCTTTATCTACAGGTTCCATGGCTGGCAGTGTTACTAACTTCATGTTGCTCAGAAGTTTTTCAATTAAAGGCAAACCTCCAAAGTCTCCCTTGATCAAGCAAGTAAATTGGTACCCCGGCCCCCGGGAAGTGCTATTGGATAAAATGCAACACGGATGGTGCTGCTAAGGGCTCTCCAGGATTAGCAGCTTGTGGAGGGATCTTTAAGGACAAAAGTGCGGCTATTCTTGGTTTCTTTGCCCATAACTTAGGAGTTTCTTTTGCTCTTCATGCTGAACTTTATGGTGCTGTCTTTGCAATTGAAATTGATTAAAAAAAGGGTTGGAGGAATTTATGGCTAGAATGTGATTCAGCATTGGTAATTTCAGCCTTTAAATCAACTTATGTTGTTCCTAGGAAGCTAAGAAACAGGTGGCTTAATTGTATGGCTTTAACTAAGGAGATGAATTTCGGTTATTCTCATATTTTTAGGGATGGCAATGTTTGTGCTGATAGATTTGCTTCCTTTGGAACTCAAATCCAAGGGTTAGTTTGGTGGGATTTAGTTCCTAATTTTATTTGAGAGGACTTCATCCACAATAGGATTGGTGTTCCTAGTTTTAGATTAAATGATTCTTCCATGGGTTTGGTCTATATCCCCCCATGTTTCTTTGTATTCTTCTTTATTTTTTAATATATTCAAGGTGAATTGCAGATGATTGTTAGAGCCAGGGGTGCCAACCTCTAGTTGGGATGTCTGGCTCTTTTGTGATGCTTCTGCTTGCCTCTTTTGCTTAAAAAAAAAAGAACAGGTTTCTTTATATGTATTAAAAAATTCAAAAAAAAATTTAACATATATATACAACAAATGTGAATGCATTGGTCAAAATACTAAAATATTTATTGAGACCTATGCCACTGCATATTCATTTTTCAAGGATAAACCAAAATTGAATAGTAAATATAAGTTTTCATATTTCATTTTTCATTATTATATATTTAATAGCAATTAAATATGTGAAAGTGTGAAACAACTGTATAGCATTCTAGCTATAGCTGTACACATTGTTTTATCACTTTAGTGCTTTATCACCAAGACTAGAACATTCTTTTTTTTTTTCATACCAACCCTCTCCCCCTTTCTTCTGGTCTTCCTCTTCTTCATATGGACAATGTTCCCCCATCTCTCTCCTCTTTTTTTTGTCAAGTTTCTTCAAGTTTGAAAAACACAAATCGACCAAAATTATGCCAAACAAGACCATAATCATTAGATAACAACACAAAGTGACAAAACCATTTCCTCTCCCCTTGTCTTCTAGTCTTCATCTTCTTCACATAGATCTGAGGTAAGCATTATGGCCGGACGGATGAAGAGATAGAGGCGTGGACGACATTGTGAATCTAGGCTTGCGGCAGTGGAGAATGGCGTCACGGATCTGGGCTTGCAATGGTGGAGGAGTGCAGAGCTCACAGTGGTGCATCGAGGAAGGGGTGGTTCACATGGCTTGTCCGGTTGAAGTACACCAAATTTTCCTAAAACATCTAGTTGCATGCATCGCTGATCCTTTGAGCTGCTCGGATTGATCATATAGACGATTTCCAGGTTAATTGGTCAGATTGGCCAATTCGAGCCGATTTTGAAAACATGGGTTTCATGTTCGTCCTTGTGGCTTCAATTTCAATTGTTGGTTCACTTACATAGACCCCCTACAAATTTGTGTCATGCTGCCCAAAGCCCAAAATTGAATTGGAGTTTCATTTTTACTTCTTTATGGGGCACCCAATGCTTCGCCCTTTTTCTTCATATACATTCAGCAGGTGGGTTTTTTTTATTTCAATTGCCTTACAATGCACATTCTTCGAATGATCCTTAAATTAATTGCACAAATTTAATAAATATTAAATGACTTATTTTACCCAATAAATTTTTTCATGAGTAGAAAGATCTTGACTTAATATTTACAAAAACATGACAAAGAATTTTCGACAAATGATTTGTTTTGTAATCTTTATAGAGCTGTCGATTAGAGCTAAAGTTCATAGGATAATCCATTTAGCCCTGCATTGGGATCGTTTTTACTAGCCTATTTAACGATAGGGGACAAACCGACAAAGGCCCACACACTAAGTGGGGTTAGGTGGGGATGTACCATGGACTAGACTTTGTCTCAAGTCTTGTGTTTCTTATTATTTTCAATTTTTCATTTGATCTTATATTGGTAATTAGCAGACGACTATTGTTTTTAAAATCGGACTGGTCATTGAATCGGTGAAGGCAGAGATTCAAGGTTCAATGGTCTAACCGTGATTGAACCATTCATGATTAAACAATATTTTTTAAAAACTTTTAATATATAGAAAATAAATATTACATTTGCTTTCGTAAGTGTAAAAACAAATTCACGGGCCCATCACAAAACTTCCTTATATGCTTTTTGATCTAACTATCAAATAAGAATAGAGAACAAAACTGAAGTTGGGCTGAAGTTGGGCTAATTTAGGCCTGTTCTATATTAGAAAAAAAAAAGACTTTGGGTAGGACAAGGATGGACTCAACCCAAATCCGTTTCTGCATATACAAAAGGTAAGCAACAACCCTAACTCTCATTTTCATTCAGCCGCAACCCTCCCCCCTCCCCACTCACTCCTCTTCTCTCTGGTTCTTCAAGGTAACATGCATGCTCTGCTTCTACATGGTTCGACCTCACTCTTCTTCTTTCTGTACGTGTTCAAATTCTTATATCACTCTTCATCTCTCTATTTTTTTTGTGTACGTGTTCTGGTTCTTCTTTCTGTAGATCGTCCTCTCTCAAGTCAGAGGAGGCGAAGGTCGCTGGAAGTTACTTGAGGTCGCCAGAGTTGCTGGATTCAAGAGGAACACGTTTTATCTACGACCTGTAAAACCAGGTAGGTCATTGGTTTTGTCGATTTTCTCGATTCCATACTAGTTTGACATTTTTCTATCCGATTTTTTTTTGCAGAGCGGTTATATAGGTCGTTCGAACTGGATGGCAGGCCAGTTCCCAGACCAACTGGTCAAATCGGTTGGTCCAGTCCGATCCGATTTTAACAACTATGCACACGAGTCAACCACCACTCCAACCTTCTAGGTAGTGTGTGTGACATTTTCTAGGTATTTTGTTTGGGAATTGGGCTAGAAAATTGGGTTGTTTGGAGTTGAGATAGGTTAGTGTCTGATTTTTTAATGCTATTGTAGTCTAGCACGACTTATATTGAGAGTGTTGCTGATTATGCTGATTGATTCATATGTACCTCAAGCACTACGCAATCCTCACCAGGCTTTTGCTGTATTATCAAGGCCTTCTTTTACTCTAGAGTTGATAAGTAAGCTACCCACAGGTGACAATAATATTGCTAATTACATGTGTGGATTTTATTCCTTCAATTAAATGATGGTTTGAATGCTAATCAATGTTGTCTTTTGTTTGTTTCAAATTTAAGCAATCAATTTTAGGAAAACACATTCTTTTTCTTATGGTTTTTAGTTTTCTTCTCTGGGTCATACATGCAATCTCTATTTCTATTGAAAAATGCTAGATCCTTAATTAAGAATTTTTTTATAGAGATGTAAAGTGTTGATTTTCTTTTTCTTGTTTTATAAAATTTGATATATTATTTTGATAAAAATATTGACCATATTTGCGTTCTATGAAGTTTTGGTTTGTGTTAGAACTGGTTGAAATTTGTCTTTTGAGACACAAAACTTATACATTCTTCTTTTCATTTATTTTCTTGTAACTCAACCTAGGCTCATGGGGTTGCTGGAATTAGCCAAATTTTTTTGAGTAGTTGTTATTCTCCTGGAGAAGAGACAGTTATATAATTTTTTTTCTTTTATCATTTTTATATAGATCTTAGGTTTTCAATTTTTTCAATAAACAATAAATAAATAAATAAATAAATAAATAAAAAGAAGTGTCCGGACAAAATTAGATATTCACAATAATCAATATATGTTTGGTACAGTCATGAAAGATATCATTGTGTGTAATTTGAATAGTGTTGTGGTTGACAATAATGCAGATCAACAAATTACTTCTCAGAAACGTCGAGATCTTCTAGTAATTAGCAAATTCAGAGGATTACAAATATGGTATGTAACACCCTATCTTATATCATTCATCACTAGAAGAATCAATATAACAAATTTATTATATACATTGAATTGCAATTGACTAGTTTAATATGTTAACTATTGCTCAAGAAGTAGTTTTACATGCCTTAAATTATTAAAATTATTCAAATAAGTAATAGTAAACAATGTTTTTTTTTAACAATGATTATATACATGGTTGCAATTGACTAGTTTAATATGTTAACTATTGCTCAAGAAGTAGTTTTACATGCCTTAAATTATGAACATCATTCAAATAACTAATAGTAAACAATGTTTTTTTTTTTTAAAGCCTTATCAGACCAATTCATTTAGTTTTGAGACTTGGTCACTTTTACCTAAAACAATAAAGAACCTAGTCTACGGTACACTTTACCAAATAGGAGACTGTCAACTTTGCAAGATTCACGAAACATGCAAAACTTACGGCGCTCTCTACAAAAATATCTAAATCTCAAGTAATATTCTTTGGCAATACCTCAATAAATACAATATAAGTTTTGATATCGAAATCCAATTTAGCTAAATTATTATCAAAATACCACAATTCTCTTTGGCGTGAAAAGTAGAAGATAGGAACTCCGACCATACACCAGAAGTTTAAAGTCTTCTACCCATTCCAACACTTTTTCTTAGAGTGCTATCTGATGGAATGTGATTCACATCCTCTATATGACCAATTTTCATTCCGGAACGAGCAAGGGCACGAAAAGCAGACTGAGCACCAGGACCAGGTGTTTTTGTCTTGTTTCCACCAGTGGCACGGAGCTTGATATGAAGAGAAGTTATGTCCAGCTCCTTGCATCTGGCAGCAACATCCTATGCTGCTAGCATAGCAGCATATGGAGATGACTCATCTCTGTCTACTTTAACCTTCATTCCACCAATGATACGGACAAGAGTTTCCCTCCCAGACAAATCAGTCACATGGATGAAGGTGTCATTAAATGATTAAAAGATGCTAGCCACACCAAAAAAATGTTCACCGCCTCTCGACTACTGGACCAAGAGTGAACGTTTCTCGCTTAGGCTCCCCTAACCTTTCTTCTTGACATGGTTATAGTGCGGATTCTAGGGTTTGGGAGATTGGATGATTAGATGAAGCTTCGTGTTTGGGGATCTGCGGAAAACCCTTGCAAAGTCAAACAATGTTAGTATTTAATTTAACTGCCTTTTTTTTGTTCTTCCATTTTCACCCAAGAGTCCACTGTTTTTTTGGTAAAGTGCACGAAGAGTCATAAGATCGCCCTAACCCTAAAGGGTATGAAGAATGGATACTCAACCTTGCCTCAATCTTAAACAAATTCAAATTAACCTCGATCTTTGATTCAGGTGTTTAAGTCCACAATAGTACTAAACCAAAAGAACAAGAAATTTTTTACATTTTCAATTTAACCATATGTGGAATTTTTATTTTAAATTTTTTTTGTTGGGTGGGGGGGAGTGTTCTATGCTCTCTTTTTGCAAAATTACTTTAAGAATAAAAGTTATAATTTTTTATAGTTTCGTTAAAGGTAAATGAATAAAAATATATAAAAATTAATATATAAAATAGATTTTGTTGGAAATGCAAAATTGAAACAGTATTATAAAAAATACTATTAATTAGAAAATGTAAAAAATTAATAATGCTATAAAATAAAGAATTCAAAATAAACTATTAAACTATGTAATTAAAAAATAAAATATCAATATATATATATATAATAAATTTCTCGTAACCACCGTCTTATTTTTGAGTTTGAGAGAAATAACTAATTTTCATTGTAATTTTATAGTAATAACTTGGATTAAGTAATTGGACACATTACATATTTTAATAATATCTTCGAATATTAACATAATAATATTTGTTTTTATAAAAAATTATAACTTTTATTCTTAAAGTAATTTTGCAAAAAGAGAGCATAGAACACCCTCCCCCCCACCCAACAAAAAAAAATTTAAAATAAAAATTCCACATATGGTTTCGTAATTCCCATCTTTTTTCGTCCCTTGCCATCTTCTCATTGTTCTCTCTTCGATTTGAAGCGAAGGTTATGTCTCTTTATCATTCATTTATTTATTATTTTATCACTATTTATCGTCTTCCAATTCTTATTCTAGCTTGTTCCAGTTTACAGGACATAATATAAATGTTAAGATCGGGAAACCCAACCCTAAAGGTGAGGGGTTTCTATTTTGTGCTTTAATTTCTTTTAAATGTTTTTATCGTGTATATTTTAGTTTTTGAATCTACAGATACCTTTACCCATATTGTTTCTTGTTCGTTTGATGTCTGATAAAAGGGTAGAAAAAGATGCTATTATTATTGAATATGAGTAGAACATACCCTATATTTCTTGTTCTTTTGGTTTAGTACTATTGTGGACTTAAACACCTGAATCAAAGATCGAGGTTAATTTGAATTTTTTTAAGATTGAGGCAAGGTTGAGTATCCATTCTTCATACCCTTTAGGGTTAGGGCGATCTTATGACTCTTCGTGCCACTTTACCAAAAAAACAGTGGACTCTTGGGTGAAAATGGAAGAACAAAAAAAAGGCAGTTAAATTAAATACTAACATTGTTTGACTTTGCAAGGGTTTTCGTCAGATCTTGAAACACAGAAGCTTCATCTAATCATCCAATCTCCCAAACCCTAGAATCCGCACTATAATCATGTCAAGAAGAAAGGTTAGGGAGCCTAAGCAGGAAACTGTCACTCTTGGTCCAGCCGTCAGAGGCGGTGAACATGTTTTTGGTGTGGCTCGCATCTTTGCATCATTTAATGACACCTTCATCCATGTGACTGATTTGTCTGGGAGGGAAACTCTTGTCCGTATCATTGGTGGAATGAAGGTTAAAGTAGACAGAGATGAGTCATCTCCATATCTTGCTATGCTAGCAAAGATAGGATGTTCTTTCCCGGATGCAAGGAGCTGGACATAATCGCTCTTCATATCAAGCTCCGTACACCTTGGTGGAAACAAGACAAAAACACCTGGTCCTGGTGCTCAGTCTGCTCTTCGTGCCCTTGCTCGTTCAGGAATGAAAATTGGTCGTATAGAGGATGTGAATCACATTCCATCAGATAGCACTCTAAGAAAAAGTGATGGAAGGGGTAGAAGACTTAAAACTTCTGGTGTATGGTCGGAGTTCCTATCTTCTACTTTTCACGCCAAAGAGAATTGTGGTATTTTGATAATAATTTAGCTAAATTGGATTTCGATATCAAAACTTCTGTTGTATTTATTGAGGTATTGCCAAAGAATATTACTTGAGATTTAGATATTTTTGTAGAGAGCGCCGTAAGTTTTGCATGTTTCGTGAATCTTGCAAAGTTGACAGTCTCCTATTTGGTAAAGTGTATCGTAGACTAGGTTCTTTATTGTTTTAGGTAAAAGTGTCCAAGTCTCAAAACTAAATGAATTGGTCTGATAAGGCTTTAAAAAAAAAACATTGTTTACTATTAGTTATTTGAATGATGTTCATAATTTAAGGCATGTAAAACTACTTCTTGAGCAATAGTTAACATATTAAACTAGTCAATTGCAACCATGTATATAATCATTGTTAAAAAAAAACATTGTTTACTATTAGTTATTTGAATAATTTTAATAATTTAAGGCATGTAAAACTACTTCTTGAGCAATAGTTAACATATTAAACTAGTCAATTGCAATTCAATGTATATAATAAATTTGTTATATTGATTCTTCTAGTGATGAATGATATAAGATAGGGTGTTACATACCATATTTGTAATCCTCTGAATTTGCTAATTACTAGAAGATCTTGACGTTTCTGAGCAGTAGTTTGTTGATCTGCATTATTGTCAACCACAACATATTCAAATTACACACAATGATATCTTTCATGACTGTACCAAACATATATTAATTATTGTGAATATCTAATTTTGTCCGGACACTTCTTTTTATTTATTTATTTATTTATTTATTGTTTATTAAAAAAATTGAAAACCCAAGATCTATATGAGTCTTCCTACCTTTAGATTTGCTTAACTTTATGGGTCAGGTTGATGCCCCCCACGTTTCTGTTTTTCTTGTTTCTTCTTTATTATCAATAAATTGGGTGTGCTGCAGATGATTGGCTTTGCTTGAGGTGCCAGCCTAGCTGGGATGTCTTGCTTGGCAGTGATGCTTTTGCACACTTCTTTTGTTTACAAAAAATATAAAAATGATAAAAGAAAAAAATTATATAAATGTCTCCTCCAGGAGAATAACAACTACTCAAAAAAATTTGGCTAATTCCAGCAACCCCATGAGCCTAGGTTGAGTTACAAGAAAATAAATGAAAAGAAGAATGTATAAGTTTTGTGTCTCAAAAGACAAAAATTTCAACCAGATCTAACACAAACCAAAACTTCATAGAACGCAAATATGGTCAATATTTTTATCAAAATAATATATCAAATTTTATAAAACAAGAAAAAGAAAATCAACACTTTACATCTCTATAAAAAAAATTCTTAATTAAGGATCTAGCATTTTTCAATAGAAATAGAGATTGCATGTATGACCCAGAGAAGAAAACTAAAAACCATAAGAAAAAGAATGTGTTTCCCAAAATTGATTGCTTAAATTTGAAACAAACAAAAGACAACATTGATTAGCATTCAAACCATCATTTAATTGAAGGAATAAAATCCACACATGTAATTAGCAATATTATTGTCACCTGTGGGTAGCTTACTTATCAACTCTAGAGTAAAAGAAGGCCCTGATAATACAGCAAAAGCCTGGTGAGGATTGCGTAATGCTTGAGGTACATATGAATCAATCAGCATAATCAGCAACACTCTCAATATAAGTCGTGCTAGACTACAATAGCATTAAAAAATCAGACACTAACCTATCTCAACTCCAAACAACCTAATTTTCTAGCCCAATTCCCAAACAAAATACCTAGAAAATGTCACACACACTACCTAGAAGGTTGGAGTGGTGGTTGACTCGTGTGCATAGTTGTTAAAATCGGATCGGACTGGACCAACCGATTTGACCAGTTGGTCTGGAAACCGGCCTGCCATCCAGTTCGAACGACCTATATAACCGCTCTGGAAAAAAAATCGGATAGAAAAATGTCAAACCAGTATGGAATCGAGAAAATCAACAATACCAATGACCTACCTGGTTTTACAGGTCGTAGATAAAACGTGTTCCTCTTGAATCCAGCAACTCTGGCGACCTCAAGTAACTTCCAGCGACCTTCGCCTCCTCTGACTTGAGAGAGGACGATCTACAGAAAGAAGAACCAGAACACATACACATAAAAAATAGAGAGATGAAGAGTGATATAAGAATTAGAACACGTACAGAAAGAAGAAGAGTGAGGTCGAACCATGTAGAAGCAGAGCATGCATGTTACCTTGAAGAACCAGAGAGAAGAGGAGTGAGTGGGGAGGGGGAAGGGTTGCGGCTGAATGAAAATGAGAGTTAGGGTTGTTGCTTACCTTTTGTATATGCAGAAACGGATTTGGGTTGAGTCCATCCTTGTCCAACCCAAAGTCTTTTTTTTTCTAATATAGAACAGGCCTAAATTAGCCCAACTTCAGCCCAACTTCAGTTTTGTTCTCTATTCTTATTTGATAGTTAGATTAAAAAGCATATAAGGAAGTTTTGTGATGGGCCCGTAAATTTGTTTTTACACTTACGAAAGCAAATGTAATATTTATTTTCTATATATTAAAAGTTTTTAAAAAATATTGTTTAATCATGAATGGTTCAATCATAGTTAGACCATTGAACCTTGAATCACTGCCTTCACCGATTCAATGACCAGTCCGATTTTAAAAACATTAGTCGTCTGCTAATTACCAATATAAGATCAAATGAAAAATTGAAAATAATAAAAAACACAAGACTTGAGACAGAGTCTAGTCCATGGTACATCCCCACTGATGAGTGTGATTTTACCTCATTTTTCATGTACATTTCTGCATGCATTTGCATATAGTTAGGCCAAATTAGTGTTGATTTTGTATAGTTTTTCCTTTGGAACGGATGAGGTGGTTTCTGTGTGTTGTTTTGCAGGATTTAGTGGAAAAATGCCCAGAAATCAGCCTTGGTAGAGCTTGGCTGAAAAAGAGCTTGAAAAGTGAAGGTTATGAGCCAAACAGAGAGTATCACGGCCTAGCCGTGATGGGCCTCACTGAGTGAGGAGCAAAGAGTGAAGAAAGATTGAGCCAAAAGTCAGAAGCTGTCACGGCCTAGCCGTGATAGCTATCACGGCCGTGACCTGCTAGTTGGAAAAGTCAGAAACGATCACGGCCTAGCCGTGATGGACATCACGGCCGTGATGAATAAGTGAATGAAGAGGCGCCCAAGTCAGAGACCATCACGGCCTGGCCGTGATGGCTGTCACGGCCGTGACGGGCGACGGACCTATAAATAACAGCACAGCAGACAGAAAAGGGGACTAACTTTTGACCTAAAATAAGCTGCACTTGGAGGCAGGCTGAGGCTGGTGGCTGGAGAGGGTTTCTACCCAAGAAGGGGGGCATTTTCTCTGCTCTTGGATGGAGAGAAGATTGGAGGAAGCTTGTCTATGAGTGTTCTTCATCCCTTCTCTTTTTCCTTTTTGTATTTCCTCATCATGAGTAGTTAAATCCCCATTGTTGGGGTTAGATGTAACTTTTCTGAACTTGTTGTAATTGATTTGGTATTTTAATACAAGTTTCTATTTCGTATGAGTATGTGATTCTGTGTTTAATGCTTTCCTTGGATTAGCTACCCATAGGAATGATTTGTTGCTTTGATAGATGACTGGAAGGTTGGTATTAAGGCATGCTCATGAATCATATGCCAAGTAGGTCAAGAATCTAGACATAGGTGTTGGTCGCTTGCAATCTTATAAGTCTTAACTTAATGCAAAATCTCATTTTATTCCACCTAAGACATTAGGGTTTAATTTGGGGTTTTAGGCTCAATGCACCTAAGACATTAGGCTTGAGTAATTTAGAAAAGGCTTGATTGGCATAATTGAATTAGGACTTGTGTTAGAAGCCATTTCATTGCAACTAAGGGAGGATTAGTGTAGTCTAACCCTGACAATTCTAGCCACATCCCTGTTTGCATACCAAGTGTTTGTTAAAAATTCTAAAAGACCAAAAACATTTTATTTTCTGTTTTAATCCCTCACACTTTAGTTTAGTCTAGATAGTTGTTGAATTTGCGAATTGGTAATTGACATCCAATCCCTGTGGATACGATAACCGGTCTCACCACCGTATTACTTGATTGCGACGAGGTGCACTTGCCTTTAATTATATTTCTAAAAATACACCGCATCAAGTTTTTGGCGCCGTTGCCGGGGATTGGTTTTGTCAATATCAGTAGTAACAAATGAGACAACTAGTTTAGACATTTTTATTTTATTTTTCTGTATATAATTGATACTTTTCTTTTGTTAGTTTTGTATATATTTGTTTTTGTGTTTCTTTGATCTTGTGCTTAATTGTCTGTGAGGTGAAAAATTGATTAGATAGGATCATGGACTACAATTGGTATCAACCATCTGATGCAGAAAGTGAATTATCCGAACCGCTAACTGCGGGTAGATATGCTGCAGTTGGCCGTAAAAATCCAACAAGTGAGTGATGATGTCAAGGGCAATCTGTCCCTCCTCCACCAATGGTAGTTTGTTCCGAATGGGAAATCAACTTCCCAACACTCCTACTCCATGGTGGGGGAACCCTCCAAACAATGCTTTGATGGATGAAGGGGAACATTGGGAATCTTCCACACCTTGGAATGATGAGCCATCCCCATTGGAAGTTGCTTGGGAGAACTTCAAATCCGCACTCCCAGTCGAGGTTGAGCAACCTATCCCGGATAGTCAACCTCACTTAGAGGCCGTTTTGGAGAACTTCATGGCAACAACAATGGAAGAATTCAAGAATCAAGAAGATGCCATTCGAAGTCTCGGGGTACGTATTGAGGAATTCTCTAACCTACTATCCAAAATGCCAGATGAGGGCTTGATGGATGATGATGAAGATGATGCAATGATGGATGAGGAGGAAGAAGAAGAAGTGGGAGCAACCGAGTCAAGAAGTGAAGACCCTGTTTTGGAGAACATAGTTGCACCACTCCCCATTGAACCCTTGACTAAAGAGCCCCGAAAGGAAGAGGCATTTGGAGGATAGCTATGTCACCATGCTCGGGGATGATGAAGAACTTGTGAAATTAAATGATGCTATTGGCCCCTATGCATGTGTGGAATGTGATGGGAGAAACACTTGTGGGGTTTGTGCGGAGATTTCTGCATATTTGGAAGGTGATGGATTTGGCGATCTTTGAGAGTGAAGATGGTACGAGGTTTAACAACACCAATAATCCTCTCGATTTGTTTGCCACCTCATATTTTAAAGCAGTCAACAATGGAGTTCATGCCTCTACCTGAGGTTGAACCCCATTTTTATTGGGAAGATTTTATGGATAAAGGGGTCATCTTTGACCCGAGTGGAATTGAAAAGCGCTTCCCATTTGAAGAAGTCGGCATGAATTTCGAAGTGCTCACTTCCACATTTTTGCTGCAAATCGTGGGATCCAGGTGAAGGATCTCACATGGTTAGCATTCCTTGGTCCTTATACCACAGGTTATGGGATCCAGGTGGATGCTTCTTGATGAGTCAAGCTAGTGACGTTAAATAAGCGCTTATTGGGAGGCAACCCAACTTTTCTTAACCCTTCTCTTTAGTTAGTTTTTGTTTTTGATTTTCAACCTCTTGAATAATTTGAGAAGCTCAAGAGGTTTGTTAATAATTTTGTTAAGTGTCTTCAGATTTTGAATAAAGGAAGGAGAAAAAGAGCAGGGAGAAACAAAGCCAACAAGCATGTGAGCCAACACCCGCTACCGCCTTGGTAAGCCGTTCCAATTTTTGCTTTATTTTATTTTTCTCTCCTCTCCAACTTGATTGTTTACATTGGGGACAATGTAAATCTTTAAGCTTGGGGTAGGGGTATTTTGCATATGTTCATATCTTGCATTGTAAATATTGCATTCATATAGGTTTAGTCTTGCATGATCACATGAATTGCTTGCCCCTGCTTAGATTGAGCATCTGATTGTGAGAGCTAAGTGCCAATAATTTGTGATAGTGAATTGTTGAACCCAATTCTGTTTATTCTTGTGATATGGCTGCAAATGAATATGCTTGAGATGATCTTGGATAGTTGATGATTAGCATATGTTTCTTTAGACTTGTGTTTTTCACTGGTTCTTGAACTGATAAATGTGAGCTTTTGAGCCATTAGGGGGTACTCACTAAATCTGCCCCCATTCTTTGTGTAGAGTGTTATTCCTCTTGGTTTGTTTTCTCTAGAACTTGACTTAAAACCATTTTGAAGCTTAGAAAATTTTTGGAAACATTTTTGAAAATGATTGAGGCAATAGGTATTTTTCTGGCCTTCTGAGCTTTGAATGTGTAAATGCTACCCTTAGTTGCCCAATTTTGAGCCAAAATGAATAAAATGCTTTTCTTGGTGCCCTGAAAAATTTTGATACATATACTTGATAAGGGACCTTCTAAAGTATCACAAAAGGGTAAAAAGGTAGTTGAAAGTTTGGGATAAAAAAAAAAAAAAAAAACTCTCCCCTTCTCCAAATAAAAAAAAAAAAGAAAAAAAGAAAAAAATTAAAAATAAATAGAGAAGGGGACGACAAAAAAAAATAAAAGTGAGAAAAAAAAAAGAGAAAGAAAGAAAAGAAAGGTGGAAAGTAATTTGAAAACCCAAGAAGGAATTTTAGAAGGTGTCCTGTATTGAAATATTTGATACTTAGTCTAGCCTTTTGAAACATCCCTTTCTTGTTATCCCCACCTAAAGATTAATCCCATGGCCACGTTACAACCAAATAAAAGACCTCTTGATTCTTAAGTGTTTTTCATAAATAAAGTGGAGATTTGGTTGATTGTCAAGCATATAGTAGGAATCATTCCTTGAGGAAAATGGAGCGAATTGTATGTATACTTGAACACTTGAGTGAGTGAGGCAAGAAAGAGAGCCAAGCAAATAAACAAGCTTGGGGTGAGCTTCAAGTGAGCAAGAGTGCCCGAATCAGTGAGAATATGAGTCTAGGAAACTTAAGCCCCTAATTGGACTTGAATTGATTGTCTCTTGCTGAATTGTTTGAATTGCCTATTGCTTGGATCATTTTACTCGGGTTCTTAGTTCACTATCCATGCTTTGACTGTTTATCTCTTCTGGCCTTAGTTTTTGCTTGAGGACAAGCAAAGTCTTAAGCTTGGGGTGATTTGATGAGTGTGATTTTACCTCATTTTTCATGTACATTTCTGCATGCATTTGCATATAGTTAGGCCAAATTAGTGTTGATTTTGTATAGTTTTTCCTTTGGAACGGATGAGGTGGTTTTCGTGTGTTGTTTTGCAGGATTTAGTGGAAAAATGCCCGTAAATCAGCCTTGGTAGAGCTTGGCTGAAAAAGAGCTTGAAAAGTGAAGGTTATGAGCAAAAGAGAGTATCACGGCCTAGCCAGTGATGGGCCTCACTACCGTGAGGAGCAGAGAGTGAAGAAAGATTGAGCCAAAAGTCGGAAGTCGTCACGGCCTAGCCGTGATAGCTATCACGGCCGTGACCTGCTAGTTGGAAAAGTCAGAAACGATCACGGCCTAGCCGTGATGGATATCACGGCCGTGATGAATAAGTGAATGAAGAGGCGCCCAAGTCAGAGACCATCACGGCCTGGCCGTGATGGCTGTCACGGCCTGGCCGTGATGGCTGTCACGGCCGTGACGGGCGACGGACCTATAAATAACAGCACAGCAGACAGAAAAGGGGACTAACTTTTGACCTAAAATAAGCTGCACTTGGAGGCAGGCTGAGGCTGGTGGCTGGAGAGGGTTTCTACCCAAAAAGGGCGGCATTTTCTCTGCTCTTGGATGGAGAGAAGATTGGAGGAAGCTTGTCTATGAGTGTTCTTCATCCCTTCTCTTTTTCCTTTTTGTATTTCCTCATCATGAGTAATTAAATCCCCATTGTTGGGGTTAGATGTAACTTTTCTGAACTTGTTGTAATTGATTTGGTATTTTAATACAAGTTTCTATTTCGTATGAGTATGTGATTCTGTGTTTAATGCTTTCCTTGGATTAGCTACCCATAGGAATGATTTGTTGCTTTGATAGATGACTGGAAGGTTGGTATTAAGGCATGCTCATGAATCATATGCCAAGTAGGTCAAGAATCTAGACATAGGTGTTGGCTGCTTGCAATCTTATAAGTCTTAACTTAATGCAAAATCTCATTTTATTCCACCTAAGACATTAGGGTTTAATTTGGGGTTTTAGGCTCAATGCACCTAAGACATTAGGCTTGAGTAATTTAGAAAAGGCTTGATTGGCATAATTGAATTAGGACTTGTGTTAGAAGCCATTTCATTGCAACTAAGGGAGGATTAGTGTAGTCTAACCCTGACAATTCTAGCCACATCCCTGTTTGCATACCAAGTGTTTGTTAAAAATTCTAAAAGACCAAAAACATTTTATTTTCTGTTTTAATCCCTCACACTTTAGTTTAGTCTAGATAGTTGTTGAATTTGCGAATTGGTAATTGGCATCCAATCCCTGTGGATACGATAACCGGTCTCACCACCGTATTACTTGATTGCGACGAGGTGCACTTGCCTTTAATTATATTTCTAAAAATACACCGCATCACCCACCTAACCCCACTTAGTGTGTGGGCCTTTGTCGGTTTGTCCCCTATCGTTAAATAGGCTAGTAAAAACGATCCCTATGCAGGGCTAAATGGATTATCCCATGAACTTTAGCTCTAATCGACAGCTCTATAAAGATTACAAAACAAATCATTTGTCGAAAATTCTTTGTCATGTTTTTGTAAATATTAAGTCAAGATCTTTCTACTCATGTAAAAATTTATTGGGTAAAATAAGTCATTTAAAATTTATTAAATTTGTGCAATTAATTTAAGGATCATTCGAAGAATGTGCGTTGTAAGGCAATTGAAATAAAAAAAACCCACCTGCTGAATGTATATGAAGAAAAAGGGCGAAGCATTGGGTGCCCCATAAAGAAGTAAAAGTGAAACTCCAATTCAATTTTGGGCTTTGGGAAGCATGACACAAATTTGTAGGGGGTCTATGTAGGTGAACCAACAATTGAAATTGAAGCCACAAGGACGAACATGAAACCCATGTTTTCAAAATCGGCTCGAATTGGCCAATCCGACCAATTAACCTGGAAATCGGCTATATGATCGATCCGAGCAGCTCAAAGGATCAGTGATGCATGCAACTAGATGTTTTAGGAAAATTTGGTGTACTTGAACCGGACAAGTCATGTGAACCACCCCTTCCTCGACGCACCACTGTGAGCTCTGCACTCCTCCACCATTGCAAGCCCAGATCCGTGACGCCATTCTCCACTGCCGCAAGCCTAGATTCACAATGTCGTCCACGCCTCTATCTCTTCATCCGTCCGGCCATAATGCTTACCTCAGATCTATGTGAAGAAGATGAAGACTAGAAGACAAGGGGAGAGGAAATGGTTTTGTCACTTTGTGTTGTTATCTAATGATTATGGTCTTGTTTGGCATAATTTTGGTCGATTTGTGTTTTTCAAACTTGAAGAAACTTGACAAAAAAAAAGAGGAGAGAGATGGGGGAACATTGTCCATATGAAGAAGAGGAAGACCAGAAGAAAGGGGGAGAGGGTTGGTATGAAAAAAAAAAAGAATGTTCTAGTCTTGGTGATAAAGCACTAAAGTGATAAAACAATGTGTACAGCTGTAGCTAGAATGCTATACAGTTGTTTCACACTTTCACATATTTAATTGCTATTAAATATATAATAATGAAAATTAAGTAAAATTCTATAAAATGTTGATAATTGACAGGCATATGGAACCCAAAAGTTAAACAAATAATAATGAAAAATGAAATATGAAAACTTATATTTACTATTCAATTTTGGTTTTATCCTTGAAAAATGAATATGCAGTGGCATAGGTCTCAATAAATATTTAAGTATTTTGACCAATGTCACATTTGTTGTATATATATGTTAATTTTTTTTTGAATTTTTCAATACATATAAAGAAACATGTTCTTTTTTTTTTAAGCAAAAGAGGCAAGCAGAAGCATCACAAAAGAGCCAGACATCCCAACTAGAGGTTGGCACCCCTGGCTCTAACAATCATCTGCAGTTCACCTTGAATATATTAAAAAATAAAGAAAAATACAAAGAAACATGGGGGATATAGACCAAACCCATGGAAGAATCATTTAATCTAAAACTAGGAACACCAATCCTATTGTGGATGAAGTCCTCTCAAATAAAATTAGGAACTAAATCCCACCAAACTAACCCTTGGATTTGAGTTCCAAAGGAAGCAAATCTATCAGCACAAACATTGCCATCCCTAAAAATATGAGAATAACCAAAATTCATCTCCTTAGTTAAAGCCATAGAATTAAGCCACCTGTTTCTTAGCTTCCAAGGAACAACATAAGTTGATTTAAAGGCTGAAATTACCAATGCTGAATCACATTCTAGCCATAAATTCCTCCAACCCTTTTTTTAAGCAATTTCAATTGCAAAGACAGCACCATAAAGTTCAGCTTGAAGAGAAAAAGAAACACCTAAGTTATGGGCAAAGAAACCAAGAATAGCCGCACTTTTGTCCTTAAAGATCCCTCCACAAGCTTCTAATCCTGGAGAGCCCTTAGCAGCACCATCCGTGTTGCATTTTATCCAATAGCACTTCCCGGGGGGGGGGGGGGGGGGTACCAATTTACTTTTTACTTGCTTGATCAAGGGAGACTTTGGAGGTTTGCCTTTAATTTAAAAACTTCTGAGCAACATGAAGTTAGTAACACTGCCAGCCATGGAACCTGTAGATAAAGAATCCAAAAGAGAAGTATTGGCTTTGGCCAAGTTTAGTTCATGCTCAAATGGGATTCTTCTATCATCAAATCTAAGCTTATTTCTACACATCCAGATTGCCCAAATCACAAAAGTAATGGCAGCTAGCAAGACATCTTTGACTTGGGAGCTCCAACCTTTAGAGCAAATTTCGAGACCTGAATAAATTGAAGAAGTGTCAACTGACATAACAATCATATTGCTAAGCCATCTCCATAATTTCTTAGCAAAATTACATTGAAGGAACAAATGCTGAGTGGTCTCAAAGGCTGAATCACAAAGAGAGCAAACAGAAACTATGTTGAGACCACTTTGCCAAAGGTGATAGTCAGTTAGGAATCTGTCATGCAAGAATTTCCAAAGAATAGAGGATTTGGAAGGAGGAATACACTTATTCCAAATGATTTTCCCCAAGGTAGCACTTGTGAAGAAGGCTTCAAAAAGCTGTAAGCATCTTTAAAACAAAGCAGACTCGAGTCATTGTGACCAAGAGTAAATTTGGAAACAATAGATCAGCATACCTTGAATTACATATTGCACTAGCTGAACTCTTCCCATCAGAGATAGCATTGAGCCTTTCCAAGTTGCCAATTTGAGCTTGATTCTATCAACAAAAGGCTGCAAGTGAATTCTTCTTGGCTACCTTTGAAAATTGGAACTCCAAGGTAAGTGAAAGGCAGCTGCCCTGCACCAAAACCAAGAATAGCCTTGATTCCAGGAAGCCTAGAAGATGAGATGCCTCCTGAGTAGAACTTGGATTTGTCTGGACTAACCATCTGACCAGATGCCTCATTATAAAGTCTTAACAGATCCATGACAGCAAGGAGATTACTCCTAGAACCTCTGTAGAAGATCATGATATCATCTGCAAAAAGCACATGACTGGGAGTTTGAAAGCCTCTGGGGCTGGCCAGAGGCATAATCTAACCCTCCTGAATGAGCTTGGAGATTCATCTGCTTAAGACATCCTCTGCTATGCAAAACAACAAGGGGATAGAGGATCTCCTTGCCTAACACCCCTCTTGCAAGAGAAAATGCCAATAGGGTGTTCATTCACAGCAACAGAAAGCTTAGCCGAGTGCAAAATAACTTTGATCCAATTGCAGAAGACTGAATCAAAACCAAAAGAAGATAAAACTTTCAAAAGAAACCTCCAATCCAAAGTGTCGAAGGACTTTTTAATGTCAATTTTCAAAGCAATATTCCCACCAAAAGAACCTAGATTGTCGAAATGACGGGCTAGATCTGGATGGTCGAAATACCGGGCTAGATCTGGATTGCCTAAATAATGGGTTAGAGTTCCTGTTTGAATTTTGAGGAAAAGGAAAGGACCTAGATTGCCAATGCTAAGAGATCGGGATGGATCTGGATTGCCGATATATCGGGTTGGATTCAGATTACCGAAAAGCCGGGTAAGTGTTCCTACTGATAGGAACCTAGATTACCGAGACGTCGAGCTAGTGTTCAATTGAGAAAGAGATTTTAAATTATTGATTTTGTTTCAAAATCCTATATTGGTATTAAAATTTAGTTAATACCTGAATAAAAGTAGTCGGGAGCTTTAAGGCTTGACGAGGAAAGAACGAAACGAAAAAGAAAAACAAAACGAAAACCATTGGTTTACATGCATAGTCTGGCAGACGTGCCATTGTGTATCGAGCTACAGTTTCACACAGGGTGAACTAGTAAACTGAATAGTTACGGACCAAAGACATATTCTTTAGTTTTTGGGTCTTTAGGGACATTCGGGCCGGAACTCCAAGGGATACTCGGGGCCTTGCAATCTCGGGTAGTGGAAATCGGTTACCCTGCACGTAATGTACTCAATCAGGAACTATTTTGTATTATTTAAGTGAGACGTGATACCCTAGAGCAATTGGGGATCAGACCTAAATTGAGAGGCCGACCCAACATGAAATGATTATGTTATTGGGATTATTGCGGCCTATCATGCTCGACGAAGGGAAGTTAGGATCTCTGGAGAATTATGAAATAGATAGTGAATATTGAAGTGATATGAAATGTTATATAAAATGCATTTGGTTGTCGGGTATTATCCCTATTGAAATAGTTGTGATGTTCTGTTATATTTTGTTGTTGTTAGATGCTGTTGTTTTGTGAGTCGTCACTACAAAAAAAGGACTGATTACCGACAGCCAAAAGCCGTTGGAAATGTCAAAAGGCCGTCGGTAATCAGCATTACCGATGGAACTTCCGACAAACCCAATTCCCTCGGTACTAGGCGTGTAGGAACTGGTTTCCGACGGATCTGGCCAGTCCATCGGAAATCTCCGACGGCCTTGCCCATCGGTAAACTCGTCACACTGATCCCCTAATTACCGATGGAAAAGTCCGTCGGTAACTGTTAGTGGAAGTTATCGACGGACGTGTCCGTCGGAAAATCAAAACTACAGTTACTGACAGAAATGTCCGTCGGAAACAAGGTTTTTTTTTAAATTGATTTTTTTATTTTATTTTTTTTATATTAATAATTAAATTTTTTTTAATTTTTTATTAAAATTTATATTTTGAATATTCATTATTATTATTATATTTATTAATTAATTATTATTTTATTTAATTTTAATTATTTATATTTTAATTATAATTATACTTTATTTTATTTAATTATTTTATTTTATTTTAGTTAATTATTATTATATTATTAATTAAAAAACAAAATTGAAATTACAAATAAAATTCAAAAAACAATTAAATTAAAATTAATTTAAAATAAAAACAAACTCAACATATAATCCATAAATAAAATATCCGTCTAGCTACAAAATCTACTACACCTATAACTATCCTAATACCCATCACCATAATATCTGTCATCATCGTCGCCGCTTCTTGGGAGTCTCGGTGTCAGATGACCATCAGGCTGTAGCTTAGAAGACAGACCGGCATCATGCGGCTGCGGTGGTGGATCGGTAGAAATAGTGGAGGGCTGGGGCTGGGTGGCATGGAGGACCCCTTGTAGAGCACATCGGTCATGATCGTAGAGAATGTCTCCATCTGCTGCATGATGCGCTCGTTCGTCTCCCTCTACCGCTGCACCTCCTATCTCAGCCGATGCACCTCCTCCGTGTCCTGTGAGCCAGAGGATGTAGGCTCCCGAATGGTCAAGCTCGGCGTCAGCCCCCGACGGGTCGACTTGGCTAGGGTGGAAGTATCGTAAATCCGCCCCTTCTTCTTCCCGCCCGCCACATCCATCCAGACCTGGGTCTGTAGCTGCTTAACCTCGGCGGGGTCCATCTAAGAAAGATCCGAGGCACCAGAGCAGGAGGCAGCCTCAGATGTTACCTGACTAAACCTGGCATTGTACTCCGCCTGCGATCAATACATTACAATCAATATTTATTAATATACATATATATATATATATATATATATATATATATATACATACATACATATATACATACATACTAATTACCTATACTTTCAATATATAAAAAACACTTTATCTCACCACTGTTTGCCTCGACCTCTCTTCAACAAACTCGCCGGTGTCCAAGCGAATATGTGTATGCTCAAAGACCGTTGGGACATTAACAGACCGAGCAAGCTCTCCTGCTTGCAACCGACACACAAATAAAATTAATTAGTTATAAAATAACTTTTTAATAAAAATATACAGTTTATAAATAAAATTATTTATATATGCATACCATGTAAATGGCATGCTGCATCTCGCTAATCGAACCACCAGTGTGCATGCTCCCACCCTTCTCGGAAGCCCGATTTCTCTTCACCTGTTCACATTTCAGCTTGTAAGCTGGAGTGTCCCAGTACGCACACAGTTGGGCCCGATGTAATCCGGACATATCCGGGTCTTCCTACGCTCCCGGAGCATGTCCCTCAATCGAGCAATTACTCGATCATCAAAGATTGCACGTATCTCTGAGGCATGCTCCGGTAACCAGCGCACAAGCTCATGTTAATAAAGAAAAAATATATAAAACGCATGAAAAATAAAGGGAAAATTACATGAAATAATAAACAACTTATCCCGAATCATCTGAAGATACGATCCCGGTCGTCGCTGGGAATCGACCTCCATGATGGCCAGAAGCGACGATACTGCGCCTTGATGGCATAGGTAACGTGCTTCGATCCCACTTTCGATGGGATGAAGATGAAAATTTTATAATTTTATTAATTCAACAATATGACAACCAACAAATATATATTTATTGAATAGTAACTAAAATAGTCAAAGTTAAAAAATATTAAATTAAATAAAACTTACGATCAAGAAACAGGTCGGATCCATGGTCGATCCTCAGGTGAGGGCACCCTGGCCCAATCAAGAAGGTCCTCCGGTGCTGCCGACTGCTGCATAAACGGTGATGATGGAATGGTCGTGTCGTGACCGTATGGAGGCGCAGATGATGAGGATGGAATGGTCGTATCCGGTTGTGGCTTCATCCCAGGAGTCAGCATAAAGGATAATCCTTCTAGCTGTATGGCCGGCACAGTCAATGATGATGGTGGTGCTGGGTGTTTGTCCAGTAGGGGGCGACGAGTAGCCGGCTAGTGCGCGTCGTGGCGCAAAGCGAGTGGAGGTCTGGACATGGGTGGAGGATGGGGTAGTGTGGGTCGGGGATAATATAGTATGGGTAGGGGATGGTGTAGTATGGGTCGGTGAGGGTGTAGAATGGGTGGGGAAGGGTGTAGAATGGGTGGGGGAGGCTCATGTAGGTGCCGATGGGGTGGGTACGGTAGGGATGGGGGTGGGTACGGTGGGTGCTGAGGGACCTACAGGAATGCGAGCAAGCACCCGGGACTTAATGGTGTATCGTCCCAGCTTAGCCTTCCCATTCCCCTTCCCCTTCCCCTTATCATCACTAGGAGGTGGGGGGAGGGGCGGCTGTCCTCCTGATGCTGACATATCTATTTTTATAGCACAATTATAAATCAATGTAATAACAATAAATCAATAGACATCTAACAGACTAATCTAAGCAAATATTTAAAATACAAGAATTAATGTCAAGTCTTACACTTAATTGCATATAATCAAATATTTAAAATACAATAAAAATAACTTAACAGTAAAATTCTTATTCAGACTCGGTATCGTCATCTGATTGTAAGTCCGACTCTTCTTCTTGTATTGAGTCATCACTTTGGATTTCTTCTTCTGATGATGCATACATCGATGACTGATTACCAATGACCACTTTTCCCCCTTCATTTACAGATCCCAAAGACGCCGCAATACGCTCGACCACAATTACTTCATTGACATGTGACGATTCATCCTCCTGGAAGGGCGTCTCATCCTCTGCACCATCGATTTCTATGCGACACCTAGGCTTGGTAGTGACAGCAACACGCCAACCTCATTTGTCCATTCGCATTGCTGGATAAGGGACATAATAAACTTGTTTTGTATTCTAAGCAATTATAAACGGATCAAATTGTTGATATCTTCTTTCCATGCAAATGTCCACAGTTCCATACTTTTATCAATTAAGTTTTTTTAAATGAAATTATTCCTTAATTAAAAAGTAATTAATTAATTATTTTATTTTAACTATATACTTTTATCAATTAATTGAAATTTAAAAGATTCTATATATCAACAAAAAAACCCTACAAAAAAGTCATCAAAATAATTCTGTGTGCAGTAACACACACTAAGAACAAACAAAACACAAAGCACCTCAATATATGCAACCCCACATTCATAAAAATTCAAACACATATTCCTAGCAAAATATAAACACATATACATATATATATTTATTAAAAAAATCTCAATAATATTAAAAAAAAACCTCAAACAAGCAGCGGCTGCTCCTGGGAGTGGTGGTTGCAGTGGTGGTGGTTGGAGTACCGGTGACTGAAAGTTTTGAAAACCAAATCAAACAGATCAAAGGGCCACATTTTTTAACTTAGCATCAAATATGGGAAAATGCTTAAACTTAAACATGCCTGAACAGTGGAGGTGGCTCCTCTGCAGTGGTGGTGGCCGGAGGGAAAATGGGCAGCGATTGTGGTGGTGGTTGGCAGCGGTGGGAGTGGCTCCTCCTGGTGGCAGGCACGGTGGAGACACAAATAGGGTGGAGAGGCACGAACAAAGAGTGGGGGGCGAGGGTTTTCGCGGTGGTGGCGAGGCACGAACAGAGTTCCAAGGGAGGAGGTGGGAGTGGCTCCTCCTATGGTGGCAGGCGCGGTGGAGACACGGAGAGGTGCAAACAGAGAGTGGGGGGCGTCGTGGTGGTAGGAAGGCACGAAGAGAAAGCAAGGAGGAGGGAGGGAGGGAGACCGAGCATGGAGAAGAGAGGTGGTAGAGGCGGTGGTACCTGTTCATAGTAGGGTGGGGCGATGGTGGCAGAGAGATAGAGAGAAGAGAGATAGAGAGAGAAGATGAAAGGAAAACTCAAGGGAAAAGGGTTTGCAGGTATGGTTATTAAGGCGTTTCCAACGGATTTTCCATCAGTAATTCAAAAAAATTATTTACCAACGAAAATTTCCATCGCTATTTGTCCCAGAATTTTCGACGGACAAGCCGTCGGTGCGTATAGTCCCATTTACCGACGGAATTGTCTGTCGGTATGCACTGGCGCCAATAGTTTTTGATTCCCGCCAGCTTTTCCAATCGAGTTACCGACGAACTTTCCATCGGAAATTTTGACAACTTTTGGTATTCTACATTACCGACGACAATATCCATCAGTAATCTCTTAATTTCAGACGGAGCCGGTGTCCGTCGGTAAATTTTCGTCGATAATTCAACATTTTCTTGTAGTGCGTGTATGTGACTGCTATGATAAAACTCATATGTCAGTATCTCTCCTTTGCAATATATATGTTTCCTTAGTTTTTGTTGTTGTACCTTAGTACGTAGATACAGATGTTGCAGAGAAGTTCCCGACTTCACTTAATTAGGGATATTAATCCTGATTTTTTTGAAGAGGTCGTTGGACGTGGTGATGACCACGGGGTTTTCTAGTGGATTGCTTTTAGAACGACCAGCTTAGGGCTTTCCTTTTGGGTTATTTGGTTTTTGAGAAGGTCTGTACTTATGTTTATTTATGAAATATAAGTTTAAGATTTAGTATTGTATGTTGAAAACGTTTTCCGGAACATTTGTATGAGGTGATGGTCTTGTTTAAATTTATGACCAGAATTTGTATGTTGCTGTGTGAAACGTGGTTTTACTGTTTTAACGCATGGCTTAAATTTTTCAGTATTCCGCAAGAAAACTTTTACACCCATTTTCAGAACTTATAGAAAATTACACGAGTTATTTTCTGAAAGCAACCATCATTACTTTTTATTTAATATATTTTTACAAAAATTGAGTTAGTCATGTAATGCCCAAGGAGGGTGTTACAATGGTCGAATAGAGGGGCGATGGCGGCAGCATCACGGCGGCTCCGACTAGGTGGCTCCGAACAGGCCTGAACCGTGGGTTTTTTCGTAAACCACGTGATGAAGAAGGAAACTTGAACATAAACCTCAAGGGAGCAATGCGGTGGCCAGAAATGTTGGTCTCGTGGTGGAGGTCCGGCGGTAGAGCAGGTGGCGGCAATGATGAACAAAGGAGTAATTGGAATATAACGCACAGGAAAGGGGCTGAACTCGCGATCGTCTCCTTGCTCTAAGCGGTGAGCTGGAGAGAAGGAGGAGAAAGTTTAGGACCTAATGAGAGAGAGGTAGGAGTCTGAACTTGTAGAAGAAGGGAGAAGAAAAAGAAAGAAATGTGAAGGGGGTATCGTACGTGAGGCTTTTGAAACAATGATTTTCTTTTTTCTTTTTCTTTTATTTATATAGATACAAAAGAAAAAAAGAATGGTTGGGATTGAGTTTAGAAAAAGAGATTTGTTTTTAACCTTTGGATCTAAAAGTAATTATGAAAAAAAACAAAATTTCAAAATTTAAAATAGGATAGTGATTGATGGTTGGATTTATCAACCAAGTAAATCAATGATCCAAAATTAATCTCCGAGTGTGACAGAAACCTCTCCTCTTCCCTTTCCTTTGACCCAACAAAAATCTTGAAGCGAAGGCTATGTCTCTCTATCATTCTTTTTTTTTTTGTTGTTGTTATTTTATCATTCTTTACCGTCTTCCTATTCTTTTTCTAGCATGTTCCAGTTTACAGGATACAATATAAATGTTAAGATCGGGGACCCAACCCTAAAGGTGAGGGGTTTCTAATTTGTGCTTTAAATTCTATTAAATGTCTTTATCATGCATATTTTAGTTTTTACATCTACAGAAACCTTTACCCATGTTGTTTCTTGTTCGTTTTATGTCTGATAAAAGGGTAGAAAAAGATGCTATTATTATTGAATATGAGTAGAACACACCCTATATTTCTTGTTCTTTTGGTTTAGTACTGTTATGGACTTAAACACCTGAATCAAAGATCAACGTTAATTTGAATTTGTTTAAAGGTGGAGGCAGGGTTGAGTATCCATTTTCCATACCCTTTAGGGTTAGGGCGATCTTATGACTCTTCGTGCCATTTCACCAAAAACAGTGGACTCTCGGGTGAAAATGGAAGAAGAGAAAAAGACCATTAAATAAAATACCAACATTGTTTACTATTAGCTATTTGAATGATGTTGATAATTTAAGGCATGTAAAACTACTTCTTAAACAATAATTAACATACTAAACTTGTCAATTGCAATTCCACGTATATAATCAATTTGTTATATTGATTCTTCTATTGATGAATGATATATAAGATAGGGTGTTACATACCACATTTGTAATCCTCTGAATTTGCTGATTACTAGAAGATCTCCACGTTTCTGAGCTGTAGTTTGTTGATCTGTATTATTGTCAACTGCAACACTATTCAAATTACGCACAATGATATCTTCCATGAGTGTACGAAACATGTATTGATTATTGTGAATATCTGATTTTGTACGGACACTTCTTTTTATTTATTTATATTTTTGTTTATTAAAAAAATTGAAAACCCTAAAATCATATAAAAATGACAAAAGAAAAAAATTATATAATTATCCCTTCTCCAGGAGAAGAAAAACTACTCAAAAAAATTTGGCTAATTCCAGCAACCCTATGAGCCTGAGCTGAGTAACAAGGAAATCAATGAAAAGAAGGTCAATTTTATATATTATCTAATCGATCAAGCTAAGTCAACAAGATCCAACCTTATACTAACAAAAATAATAGTATCATATGTTATCTGATTAAGAAAAAAAGAGGAATTAGGTTAAAAGTTTAACTCAACAAGAATAAAAAAGTCCCCAAGTCAATTCATATATTCAAATGCTACCAAAATCTTAAAACAAATGTTGTTATCTTTGTAATATAGGCATTCTTCACTAAGGTGATAATAAATTTTTCAATTTATTTCAAATATTTTCTATTAACATATAAATCTATATAATAAAACAAAGATTTATTCTTATACAAAAAAAAAAAGCTTTACCTTATGATGTATCTTGTCTACCGTCAAACAAGTGAAGTCGCATTTTTCCTGCTCCTCTTACTTTTTTTATTAGGAAACTTCTCCAGAAAAAATTAGCAATAACACTTCAAATAACATGTTGAATAGTGATGGAATATACTGAATTGTCAAATTATTTTATGCATTAGCAAACATTCCCTAAAAAATTTTGAACTAACACTTAAAATTGCTTCTTGTATAATAGTTAAAAAGGTTGAACTTTCAAAATAAGTATGCTCACTTCAGTTTCTAAAGGACCATGCTCATTTTAGTTTGTAATTCATTGGTTTTATCATTAGCAGCCATTTCTTGAAAGTTTTAGCTACAAAATTTTAAACAAAATGTTGACTAATTGTTACAAAAATTGCTTGACTTCCAAAAATGACATACAAATTTCAATTTGTGCTCCTTTGTCTTTCTCCCTATAGCAAGCATTTCCAAACACATCGTTGTCGAATAGAAACAAAAGATGTTGAACCTTCTAAAACTTAAAAACATTTCCAAATCATTTTCTAAAACTTTAAGTAAAATTTAAAACAACATGTTGAAGAGAAACTAAACAAAATATTAAACTTCTATATTTTACAAAATGAACCTTATACATACTCACTTTGGTTTCCCTTTCAGCGCTACTTTTTCCTTTTTCTTTGTCTAGGCTTTTCTTTCTTTGTCCTGAAAGAGTAGTGTAGCCCTTTTCATACCTCTCAATCTCTTTCATAGATCGAAGAATAATACCGTTTTGCTTGTTAACATAAAACCGCAAAACAAGATCACGCAAAGTTTTGTAGTTCTATGAAAAAGGCTACACTACTCTTTCAGAAATTTGTTTGATCTTGTTTTGCAGTTCTATGTTAACAAGCAAAACGGTATTATTCTTCGATCTATGAAAGAGGTCGAGAGGTATGAAAAAGGCTACACTGCTCTTTCAGGATATAGAAAGAAAAGGCCAGACAAAGAAAAATGAAAGAGTAGCGCTAAAAGGGGAACCAAAGTGAGTATGTATAAGGTTCATTTTGTAAAATATAGAAGTTAGTATTTTTTTTTTAGTTTCTATTCAACATGTTGCTTTAAATTTTACTTAAAGTTTTAGAAAATGATTTGGAAATGCTTTTAAGTTTTAGGAGGTTCAACATCTGTTGTTTCTATTCGACATGCATGTGTTTGGAAATGCCTGCTAGGGAGAAAAACAAAGAAGCATAGATTGAAACATGTATGCCTTTTTTGGCAGTTATGCATTTTTTGTAACAATTAGTCAACATTTTGTTTAAATTTTGCAGCTAAAACTTTCAAGAAATGGTTGATAATGATAAAAACAAATAATTACAAACTAAAGTGAGCATGGTCCTTTAGAATATGAAGTGAGCATACTTATTTTGAAAGTTCAACCTTTTTAACTATTATAGAAGAATCAATTTTAAGTGTAAGTGCAAAAGTTTTTAGGAAATGTTTGTTAATGCATAAAATAATTTGACAATTTAACATATTTCTTCACTATTCAACTTGTTATTTGAAGTTTTATTGTTAATTTTTTCAGGAAATGCTTCCAAATAAAAAGAGTAAGAGAAGCAATAACAAAAAATGCGACTTCACATGTTTGACGGTAGACAAGATGCAACAAAAAATAAAGCTTTGTTTTTTTTTGGATAATCATAAATATTTTTTATTATATATTTATAAGTTAACAGAGAATATTCAAACAATATGAAAATATTATCATCACCTTAGTTTTGGTGTTTTGGACCGATTGACTAAAGTCTTATTAAAGTAGTGATTTTCGGAGTTGTCTTGTTTGTTCTAGTTGTTTTCTCTGTCAGTTTTGTAACTAGTTTCCTATGTCTTTTTTTGATTTTTATATTCTCTGGTAAATGATATTCTTAGGTGGTTTAATTAGTGTAATAATCATACTGATTGCATTTTTTGTCTAGTCAGTATGTTAATTACATTCTGTCTTACTTTACATATGATGTACATGGGGTTGAGTACCTCTTATCCTCATACACACACACAAACACACAAAATATATATATATATATATATATATATATATATATATATATATATATATATATATATATATATATCAAGTGAGAGGGTCTTTTATATGTGAAGTGAGATGATTAAATCATAGTCATTGGATCCAATTTTAAATGATCGTCGATATTAAAACACAAAGTCATGTGATTTTTTAAGTGGTCATGTAACATTTTAAAAATATTAAGTAACTTTCATTCACGACCATCCATGTATGGTTGTATGTTTAAGATTTATCCCTCTCACTCTCATATGAGAAAAGCCCTCTCACTAGATATATATGAGATTTGCTAACGTACACCCACCCATTTTTTATAAGGTGTACGTTAGCAAGCTATATCTTCGGGTGTATTTTCCATTTTTTAGTTATAACTCGCTAATGTACACCCACCCATTTTTTAGAAGATGTACATAAGCAAGCTACACCTTCGGGTGTATTATTCATTTTTTGATTATAACTTGCTAAGGTAAACCTTTTAAAAAAATGGGTGATGGGTGAGTATACGTTAACAAATCCATATATATATATATATATATATATATATATATATATATATATATATATATATATATAGACTTTGGCTTTATAAAAAAAAAATAAGAATGCCAATATTACAAAGACAACAATATTTGATTTACGATTTTGGTAGCCTTTGAATATATGAATTGACTTGGGGAGTTTTTATTCTTGTTGAGTTAAACTTTTAACCTATTCCCTTTTTTATCTAATTTGATAACATATAGTGATACACTGATACTATTATTTTGAGGTTAGATCTTGTTGACTTTACTTGATTGATTAGATAATAGATGCATTTATCGACGTAGTTTATTTAAAAATACACAAAAAATATTTGTGAAACTTATTTTGGCTTTTACTATTAAATGTATAATTCTTCGAATATGTCCCTAGAAATATAAGGACAAAAAAATTGTCAAATACACCCGAATGTATAACTTTCTAACATACTCCTACTAAAAAATGAGTGGGTCTACATTATCAAATCCATATATATATATATATATATATATATATATATATATATATATATATATATATATATATATATATATATATATATAACAATTTGAAATTTAAATTTTTGACTCAAAAAATGATTAGGATTTTAAATTCATTGTTTGGTGAACTAAAGTTCCACATTCGTAAAGAGTGATTTTAATCTTGGTAAGTACTTTCGTCGATAAGGCAAGCGTAGTTTGATGTGCTATTCTAAGTGTGTAGGATTCTCCCGAATCCTACTAGTAGTCGAGCAATCGACAGTAGCGAAATCCTAGTGGTGACTACTCTGTAGTATCAGTTAGGGTTTAGTCATTGTAGGTTTGTCAACGATAGGATGATATCCTAGGTTAGACTAATATAGATTGGGTTTGATTGATATAGATATGATGATATGTTTGGGTTAATTAACTATTATGCTTGCATTTGTTATATCTGCTTATTGTGATGATATATATATATATATATATATATATAGACACACACACACATATTTATATTTATATATATATATATATAATTATTGAAGATATGGTTGTTGATGATGTGTTAAAAGCCTAAGTTGACATCGTGAGAGTACCCTGAAAGCAAAGTGATGAGGTTGTGGGTGCATTGACACCGAGATTGAGATTGTGGATGCATTTGTCATTGTGTAAGTGGTTTTGTGTGAAGGTACTGGTGTCAACTCAGGATGTGAGTGCATTGTGTAGTTGTCAAAGTCGCGAGCCGTGTGACTGGGAATCATGCGAAGTTAGGTGTACCAGAGTGCCGGTACGGAATACGAGAGGGACGACCCGATGGTCCTTGGGGATGTAAATCATATTCGAATTGATTTACAGTGGCTAATAATTTGAACCTATTGTGTCGTGATATTCGTTGGAACTCGATTTTCTCTAGTCTAGGCCCTGAGTATTCTAGTCAAATGTGGACGTTCCGAGGCGACCAAGATACCCCTATTTGAGTTGGACTTAGATAGGGTGGATGCAATCTTATGGGTCATGGTGAGCGGAAGGGTTACTTGGACAAACTAGCTGACGTTTTCTGAGCAAGGAATGCTCCTAAGAGCGAATGTCCTGGGGAGTCTGAACTCCTAAGTGAAAGTAATCGGCCGACATACATAGGAGTTGATACTCCTTAGAGGTTTTGATATAAGATATGTGATTTCGAGGATGCATGTGCTAGTATGACTCGAGAGATGGTTGTTGTATGTGTTGTCTGTATGACATGTTGTTCCATGTTGTCCTTTCCCTTTTTATGATGATGGTTGTATTGCTTATCTCCTCGTCTTTGTTTTCTCTGTATGTATTCATACATCCAGATGAGTCGATGCTCAAGCCAAACAGCGATGATGGGCCAGCAGGACCACAAACCCAGACACTTTTTGCTTGCCGATCTATCACTATCCCGACATTTGGCAGATAGATCATTAACATTTTTTCACAGTGTATGTATAACCTGTCAGCTTTTATATTAGGTATGGAGGAGGGCCCATGTTTACTCTAATCGGTCAATTTCACATAGCACAGAGATTTCCAACCTCAAATATTTTCGACACAGATATTTCCAACCTCAAATATTTTCTATCCACCTCGACCAAGAGAGTTCCTGGATGACATGTGGAACAACGTCCAGACTTCGCATGCTTCGAGAAGACGTGTGGTGGTCTACCGAGGAGCACGTCATCGAAACATGTAGTACGTACAGTCGTGCGGAGAGTTGATCTAGGAGCCGAGAGTTTATAGGATAAGATATAAGATGGTAAGGTTAGCTCCAGACATCTATACCACCGAGGGTGTGAAGTTGCCAGACATGTTCACTCCCAACAACTTCTAGTGTTTGAAGCTAATGAGATAGCAAAAGAACTATATTTCAATTGGGGATGTCTTCGCTCCTCCCATCTTTGGGAAGAGGATTGATCCTCTCTACTCTTGGATCGTTGATATAATATTAAAAAAAGTACATAATGAGATGAAAAGTGGAAAATTCGAACAATAGGTTGACAAATCACTCTCCTTTTCTTTCCCTTCACCGCCTCTTCCTCTCCCTCCTCGAGATGCCAAGTGACACTACTTTTGTTCACACAATTGGCTGTTTTTCCAGACACTACTAAGGTCATTGAGAAAAACTAGATGATCTCTAATATGGGAGAAAGATGAATATTTTGGTCGATTGATTACTGATTAAAGAATAAGGTGAGTGTTGACGCGGTGAAGGCCAAATTTGCATCTTCTTCATGGAAAATGGTCTCATAAGGCACGAGACATGGTGGTGGATGATTGGATTTTCCTGGATAAGTAATGGTTCAGTTTGGAGGTGTTAGAACACAGGTTATAATGGTTCGGGTATTCGAGTTGTGGTGATCAACGGTTCTGGTGTGGTGCAGCATGATGGAGACTATGTTGCGGTTTCGCTACCGCCTGTCATAGTGGGTCACATTTGTGGTTGAGCTTGGTGACTGGGTCGCGGTTATGTGGTGGAGTATGTGATTTTGTATGTGCACTAGTATGACATCCCCAATTACAAATAATAATGCTTGTTGGGTTCTCTTCTAGGCTTTTCTAAGATGGGTGTAGTGTGGGAAATCTTATTTACATGCTCGCAATCTGCCACCATGGTCAACAGATACCAAATCCGGTAATCAAACTCCTTGTTCCTTTTTAGTTTATTTTTTGCCTTAACTGTAAACCGGTTACAAGAACAAGGATAGGAATATGATGAAGAGTGATAAAATAAACAAATCAATGATAGATAGACAAGTCATAACCTTGACGTTTAGGGTCAACAGTGTTTGCCTTCAGTTCCTGTGTCTTTCAAGTTTCAGTGGAAATGTCTTGAACCTTCTAAGATTGTGGCTTTTACTTGGCAACTACTTTGGGACAAATTCCATCCAATGTTAATCTCTTCAAAAGAGGTGTGCTGGTGACTTTTGAGGATACAAAATGTGCTTTGTGCAATAGTGCCGCGGAGGACTCAAAACACCTTTTCCTTTCATGCCCTTTTGCACAGGCCTTATGGTGGAAGGTATACAGGTGGCTAGGGGTGCTGATAGTCCAACACGACAGCATATAGGATCACTTAATTCAACATAGGGGACTATTTGGAAGGCATAAAAGGAAAAGAAGAGGTTGTACATAACTGGCTAGCAGTATTATGGACAATATGGTGTGTAAGGAATGCAACGATTTTTAAAGAGCAAGGCCCAGATATTATGAGAAGTTTTGTTCTAGTTATATGTCACTCTTGGAGTTGGTTCTCTGCATCTTGTAGGGGGTAGCACTCTTCTCAGATTGGTGTATAAGCCCACTTGATTGCATTAAGCAGCTTTAATGTGTGGTTCTTAAGCTAGGGTATATTTGTTATCTATGGCACCTGGTCTTGCCTTTCATGGTATGAAACATACAGCAGGTACAGATGTCATCAACATATTGTCCTCTTGCTGCTGATTTTTTTTTCTTCCTTTTTGTTGTTGGTTGTTGCTGGTTGCTGATTATCTAAAATTAGCAGTTTTTTTTTACGTGTGACTTGCTATCCATTTGCTGGATGTGGTTTACCATTGTTGGGGAGTATTATCACTTTTGCCTGCTGGGCCAGCGATACTCATGGGCAAGTTGATTTTGGTGGGTTAATAGTTACAATGTATAGGGTTGAATTTTTGGTGGTCATGATACTGGGTTGTAATTAAATACTTGGTGGCCCTTTCTTGGGGATTTGTATATGGTTTGGGTACATCTTGTACCTTTATCAATATATCTTTAATTTATCAAAAAGAAAAACTTTGGTGTTAAATAGAAGATAAAACATTGAGCAGATGACAAACGTCGAAAAAGACAATGTGAAATCAGATAGAAATTACGGGATGAAAGACAACTTACGAAACCTTGACCATACAGAGATAATGTTGGTCCTTTACGGCAAAAAAACTTTTTTTTTTTGGGGGTTATTTATTGAGAATAAAAGTTATATGTTTTTTTACAATTTCTTTAATGATAAATTAAAAAAATTAGACAAAAAATGTATTTTATAGTAATAACTTAGATTAAGTAATTGGACACATTACATATTTTAATAATATCTTCAAATATTAACATAATAATATTTGTTTTTATAATAATTACAATGAAAATTAGTTATTTCTCTCAAACTCAAAAATAAGACGGTGGTTACGAGAAATTTATATATATATATATATATATATATATATATATATATATATTGATATTTTATTTTTTAATTACATAGTTGAATAGTTTATTTTGAATTCTTTATTTTATAGCATTATTAATTTTTTACACTTTCTAATTAATAGTATTTTTTATAATACTATTTCAATTTTGCATTTCCAACAAAATCTATTTTATATATTAATTTTTATATATTTTTATTCATTTACCTTTAACGAAACTATAAAAAATTATAACTTTTATTCTTAAAGTAATTTTGCATAAAGAGAGCATAGAACACCCTCCCCCTCACCCAACAAAAAAAAAATTTAAAATAAAAATTCCACATATGGTTTCGTAATTCCCATCTTTTTTCGTCCCTTGCCATCTTCTCATTGTTCTCTCTTCGATTTGAAGCCAAGGTTATGTCTCTTTATCTTTCATTTGTTTATTATTTTATCACTATTTATCGTCTTCCAATTCTTATCTAGCTTGTTCCAGTTTACAGGACATAATATAAATGTTAAGATCAGGAAACCCAACCCTAAAGGTGAGGGGTTTCTATTTTGTGCTTTAATTTCTTTTAAATGTTTTTATCGTGTGTATTTTAGTTTTTACATCTACAGATACCTTTACCCATATTGTTTCTTGTTCGTTTGATGTCCGACAAAAGGGTAGAAAAAGATGCTATTATTATCGAATATGAGTAGAACATACCCTATATTTCTTGTTCTTTTGGTTTAGTACTATTGTGGACTTAAACACCTGAATCAAAGATCGAGGTTAATTTGAATTTGTTTAAGATTGAGGCAAGGTTGAGTATCCATTCTTCATACCCTTTAGGGTTAGGGCGATCTTATGACTCTTCGTGCCACTTTACCAAAAAAACAGTGGACTCTTGGGTGAAAATGGAAGAACAAAAAAAAGGCAGTTAAATTAAATACTAACATTGTTTGACTTTGCAAGGGTTTTCGTCAGATCCTGAAACACAGAAGCTTCATCTAATCATCCAATCTCCCAAACCCTAGAATCCGCACTATAACCATGTCAAGAAGAAAGGTTAGGGAGCCTAAGCAGGAAACTGTCACTCTTGGTCCAGCCGTCAGAGACGATGAACATGTTTTTGGTGTGGCTCGCATCTTTGCATCATTTAATGACACCTTCATCCATGTGACGGATTTGTCTGGGAGGGAAACTCTTGTCCGTATCATTGGTGGAATGAAGGTTTAAGTAGACAGAGATGAGTCATCTTCATATGTTGCTATGCTAGCAGCATAGGATGTTGCTGCCAGATGCAAGGAGCTGGACATAACTGCTCTTCATATCAAGCTCCGTGCCACTGGTGGAAACAAGACAAAAACACCTGGTCCTGGTGCTCAGTCTGCTCTTCATGCCCTTGCTCATTCAGGAATGAAAATTGGTCGTCTTCTGGTGTATGGTCGGAGTTCCTATCTTCTACTTTTCACGCCAAAGAGAATTGTGGTATTTTGATAATAATTTAGCTAAATTGGATTTCGATATCAAAACTTCTATTGTATTTATTGAGGTATTGCCAAAGAATATTACTTGAGATTTAGATATTTTTGTAGGGAGCGCCATAAGTTTTGCATGTTTCGTGAATCTTGCAAAGTTGACAGTCTCCTATTTGGTAAAGTGTACCGTAGACTAGGTTATTTATTGTTTTAGGTAAAAGTGTCCAAGTCTCAAAACTAAATGAATTGGTCTGATAAGGCTTTAAAAAAAAAACATTGTTTACTATTAGTTATTTGAATGATGTTCATAATTTAAGGCATGTAAAACTACTTCTTGAGCAATAGTTAACATATTAAACTAGTAAATTGCAACCATGTATATAATCATTGTTAAAAAAAACATTGTTTACTATTAGTTTTTTGAATAATTTTAATAATTTAAGGCATGTAAAACTACTTCTTGAGCAATAGTTAACATATTAAACTAGTCAATTGCAATTCAATGTATATAATAAATTTGTTATATTGATTCTTCTAGTGATGAATGCTATAAGATAGGGTGTTACATACCATATTTGTAATCCTCTGAATTTGCTAATTATTAGAAGATCTCGACGTTTCTGAGCAGTAGTTTGTTGATCTGCATTATTGTCAACCACAACACTATTCAAATTACACACAATGATATCTTTCATGACTGTACCAAACATATATTAATTATTGTGAATATCCAATTTTGTCCGGACACTTATTTTTATTTATTTATTTATTTATTTATTATTTATTAAAAAAATTGAAAACCCAAGATCTATATAAAAATGATAAAAGAAAAAATTATATAACTGTCTCTTCTCCAGGAGAATAACAACTACTCAAAAAAATTTGGCTAATTCCAGCAACCCCATGAGCCTAGGTTGAGTTACAAGAAAATAAATGAAAAGAAGAATGGTTTAAGCTTTGTGTCTCAAAAGACAAAAATTTCAACCAGATCTAACACAAACCAAAACTTCATAGAACGCAAATATGGTCAATATTTTTATCAAAATAATATATCAAATTTTATAAAACAAGAAAAAGAAAATCAACACTTTACATCTCTATAAAAAAATTCTTAATTAAGGATCTAGCATTTTTCAATAGAAATAGAGATTGCATGTATGACCCAGAGAAGAAAACTAAAAACCATAAGAAAAAGAATGTGTTTTCCTAAAATTGATTGCTTAAATTTGAAACAAACAAAAGACAACATTGATTAGCATTCAAACCATCATTTAATTGAAGGAATAAAATCCACACATGTAATTAGCAATATTATTGTCACCTGTGGGTAGCTTACTTATCAACTCTAGAGTAAAAGAAGGCCCTGATAATACAGCAAAAGCCTGGTGAGGATTGCGTAGTGCTTGAGGTACATATGAATCAATCAGCATAATCAGCAACACTCTCAATATAAGTCGTGCTAGACTACAATAGCATTAAAAAATCAGACACTAACCTATCTCAACTCCAAACAACCCAATTTTCTAGCCCAATTCCCAAACAAAATACCTAGAAAATGTCACACACACTACCTAGAAGGTTGGAGTGGTGGTTGACTCGTGTGCATAGTTGTTAAAATTGGATCGGACTGGACCAACCGATTTGACCAGTTGGTCTGGGAACCGGCCTGCCATCCAGTTCGAACGACCTATATAACTGCTTTGCAAAAAAAGAATCGGATAGAAAAATGTCAAACCAGTATGGAATCGAGAAAATCGACAAAACCAATGACCTACCTGGTTTTATTGGTCGTAGATAAAACGTGTCCCTCTTGATCCCACTTTTGATGGGATGAAGCTGAAAAATTTATAATTTTATTAATTCAACAATATGACAACCAACAAATATATATTTATTGAATAGTAACTAAAATAGTCAAAGTTAAAAAACATTAAATTAAATAAAACTTACGATCAAGAAACAGGCCGGATCCATGGTCGATCCTCAGGTGCGGGCACCCTGGCCCAATCAGGAAGGTCCTCCGGTGCTGTCGACTACTGCATAGACGATGATGATGGAATGGTCGTGTTGTGACCGTATGGAGGCGCAGATGATGAGGATGGAATGGTCGTATCCGGTTGTGGCTTCATCCGAGGAGTCAGCATAAATGATAATCCTTCTAGCTGTATGGCCGGCACAGCCGATGATGATGGTGGTGCTGGGTGTTTGTCCAGTAGGGGGCGGCGAGTAGCCGGCTAGTGCGCGTCGTGGCACAAAGCGAGTGGAGGTTTGGACATGGGTGGAGGATGGGGTAGTGTGGGTCGGGGATAATGTAGTATGGGTAGGGGATGGTGTAGTATGGGTCGGTGAGGGTGTAGAATGGGTGGGGAAGGATGTAGAATGGGTGGGGGAGGCTCATGTAGGTGCCGATGGGGTGGGTACGGTAGGGATGGGGGTGGGTACGGTGGGTGCTGAGGGACCTACAGGAATGCTAGCAAGCACCTGGGACTTGATGGTGTATCGTCCCCGCTTAGCCTTCCCCTTCCCCTTCCCCTTATCATCACTAGGTGGTGGGGGGAGGGGCGGCTGTCCTCCTAATGCTGACATATCTATTTTTATAGCACAATTATAAATCAATGTAATAACAATAAATCAATAGACATCTAACAGACTAATCTAAGCAAATATTTAAAATACAAGAATTAATGTCAAGTCTTACACTTAATTGCATATAAGCAAATATTTAAAATACAATAAAAATAACTTAACAGTAAAATTCTTATTCAGACTCGGTATCGTCATCAGATTGTAAGTCCGACTCTTCTTCTTGTATTGAGTCATCACTTTGGATTTCTTCCTCTGATGATGCATGCATCGATGACTGATTACCAATGACCATTTTTCCCCTTTCATTTACAGATCCCAGCATGCCAGTAATACGCTCGACCACAATTACTTCATTGACATGTGACGATTCATCCTCCTAGAAGGGCGTCTCATCCTCTGCACCATCGATTTCTATGCGACACCTAGGCTTGGTAGTGACAGCAACACGCCAACCTCATTTGTCCATTCGCATTGCTGGATAAGGGACATAATAAACTTGTTTTGTATTCTAAGCAATTATAAACGGATCAAACTGTTGATATCTTCTTTCCATGCAAATGTCCACGGTTCCATACTTTTATCAATTAAGTTTTTTTAAATGAAATTATTCCTTAATTAAAAAGTAATTAATTAATTATTTTATTTTAACTATATACTTTTATCAATTAATTGAAATTTAAAAGATTCTATATATCAACAAAAAAAAACCTACAAAAAAGTCATCCAAATAATTCTGTGTGCAGTAACACACACTAAGAACAAACAAAACACAAAGCACCTCAATATATGCAACCTCACATTCATAAAAATTCAAACACATATTCCTAGTAAAATATAAACACATATACATATATATATTTATTAAAAAAATCTCAATAATATTAAAAAAAACCTCAAACAAGCAGCGGCTGCTCCTGGGAGTGGTGGTTGCAGTGGTGGTGGTTGGAGTACCGGTGACTGTGAAAGTTCTGAAAACCAAATCAAACAGATCAAAGGGCCACATTTTTTAACTTAGAATTAAATATGGGAAAATGCTAAAACTTAAACATTCATGAATAGTGGAGGTGGCTCCTCTGCAGTGGTGGTGGCGGGAGGGAAAATGGGCAGCGATTGTGGTGGTGGTTGGCAGCGGTGGGAGTGGCTCCTCCTGGTGGCAGGCGCGGTGGAGACACAAAGAGGGTGGAGAGGGACGAACAAAGAGTGGGGGGTGAGGGTTTTCGCGGTGGTGGCGAGGCGCGAACAGAGTTCCAAGGGAGGAGGTGGGAGTGGCTTCTCCTATGGTGGCAGGCGCGGTGGAGACACGGAGAGGTGCAAACAGAGACTGGGGGGCGTCGTGGTGGTAGGAAGGCACGAAGAGAAAGCAGGGAGGAGGGAGGGAGGGAGACCGAGCATGGAGAAGAGAGGTGGTAGGGGCGGTGGTACCTGTTCGTAGTAGGGTGGGGCGATGGTGGCAGAGAGATAGAGAGAAGAGAGATAGAGAGAGAAGATGAAAGAAAAACTGAAGGGGGAAAGGGTTTGCGGGTAGGGTTATTAAGGCGTTTCCAACGGATTTTCCATCGGCAATTCAAAAAAATAATTACCGACGAAAATTTCCATCGATATTTGTCCCAGAATTTTCAACGGACAATCCGTCGGTGCGTATAGTCCCATTTACCGATGGAATTGTCTGTCGGTATGCACTGGCGCCAATAGTTTTTGATTCCCGCCAGCTTTTCCAATCGAGTTACCGACAGACTTTCCATCGGAAATTTTGACAACTTTTGGTATTCTACATTACCGACGACAATATCCATCAGTAATCTCTTAATTTCAGACGGAGCCGGTGTCCATCGGTAAATTTTTGTCGATAATTCAACATTTTCTTGTAGTGCGTGTATGTGACTGCTATGATCAAACTCATATGTCAGTATCTCTCCTTTGCAATATATATGTTTCCTTAGTTTTTGTTGTTGTACCTTAGTACGTAGATACAGATGTTGCAGAGAAGTTCCCGACTTCACTTAATTAGGGATATTAATCCCGATTTTTTTGAAGAGGTCGTTGGACGTGGTGATGACCACGAGGTTTTCTAGTGGATTACTTTTAGAACGACCAGCTTAGGACTTTCCTTTTGGGTTATTTGGTTTTTGAGAAGGTCTGTACTTATGTTTATTTATGAAATTTAAGTTTAAGATTCAGTATTGTATGTTGAAAACGTTTTCCGGAACATTTGTATGAGGTGATGGTCTTGTTTAAATTTATGACCAGAATTTGTATGTTGCTGTGTGAAACATGGTTTTACTGTTTTAACGCATGGCTTAAATTTTTCAGTATTCCGCAAGAAAATTTTTACACCCATTTTCATAACTTATAGAAAATTACACGAGTTATTTTCTGAAAGCAACCATCATTACTTTTTATTTAATATATTTTTACAAAAATTGAGTTAGTCATGTAATGCCCAAGGAGGGTGTTACAATGGTCGAATAGAGGGGCGATGGCGGCAGCATCACGGCGGCTCCAACGAGGTGGCTCCGAACAGGCCTGAATCGTGGGTTTTTTCGTAAACCGCGTGATGAAGAAGGAAACTTGAACATAAACCTCAAGGGAGCAATGCGGTGGCCAGAAATGTTGGTCTCGTGGTGGAGGTCCGGCGGTAGAGCAGGTGGCGGCAATGATGAACAAAGGAGTAATTGGAATATAATGCACAGGAAAGTGGCTGAACTCGCGATCGTCTCCTTGCTCCAAGCGGCAGCCGGACGACGGCCTCTTTGATGGTGACATGCGGCGGTGAGCTGGAGAGAAGGAGGAGAAAGTTTAGGACCTAATGAGAGAGAGGTAAGAGTCTGAACTTGTAGAAGAAGGGAGAAGAAAAAGAAAGAAATGTGAAGGGGGTATCGTGCGTGTGGCTTTTGAAACAATGATTTTCTTTTTTCTTTTTCTTTTATTTAGTATAGATACAAAAGAAAAAAAGAATGGTTGGGATTGAGTTTAGAAAAAGAGATTTGTTTTTAACCTTTGGATCTAAAAGTAATTATGAAAAAAAACAAAATTTCAAAATTTAAAATAGGATAGTGATTGATGGTTGGATTTATCAACCAAGGAAATCAATGATCCAAAATTAATCTCCGAGTATGACAGAAACCCCTCCTCTTCCCTTTCCTTTGACCCAACAAAAATCTTGAAGCGAAGGCTATGTCTCTCTATCATTCTTTTTTTTTTTTTGTTATTTTATCACTCTTTACCGTCTTCCTATTCTTTTTCTAGCATGTTCCAGTTTACGGGATACAATATAAATGTTAAGATCGGGGACCCAACCCTAAAGATGAGGGGTTTCTATTTTGTGCTTTAAATTCTTTTAAATGTCTTTATCATGCATATTTTAGTTTTTGCATCTACAGAAACCTTTACCCATATTATTTCTTGTTCGTTTTATGTCTGATAAAAGGGTAGAAAAAGATGCTATTATTATTGAATATGAGTAGAACACACCCTATATTTCTTGTTCTTTTGGTTTAGTACTGTTATGGACTTAAACACCTGAATCAAAGATCAACGTTAATTTGAATTTGTGTAAAGGTGGAGGCAGGGTTGAGTATCCATTTTCCATACCCTTTAGGGTTAGGGCGATCTTATGACTGTTCGTGCCATTTCACAAAAAACAGTGGACTCTCGGGTGAAAATGGAAGAAGAGAAAAAGACCATTAAATTAAATACCAACATTGTTTACTATTAGCTATTTGAATGATGTTGATAATTTAAGGCATGTAAAACTACCTCTTAAACAATAATTAACATACTAAACTTGTCAATTGCAATTCCACGTATATAATCAATTTGTTATATTGATTATTCTATTGATGAATGATATATAAGATAGGGTGTTACATACCACATTTGTAATCTTCTGAATTTGCTGATTACTAGAAGATCTCCACGTTTCTGAGCTGTAGTTTGTTGATCTGTATTATTGTCAACTGCAACACTATTCAAATTACGCACAATGATATCTTCCATGAGTGTACGAAACATGTATTGATTATTGTGAATATCTGATTTTGTCCAGACACTTCTTTTTATTTATTTATATTTTTTGTTTATTAAAAAAATTGAAAACCCTAAAATCATATAAAAATGATAAAAGAAAAAAATTATATAATTATCTCTTCTCCAGGAGAAGAAAAACTACTCAAAAAAATTTGGCTAATTCCAGCAACCCTATGAGCCTGAGCTGAGTAACAAGGAAATCAATGAAAAGAAGGTCAATTTTATATATTATCTAATTGATCAAGCTAAGTCAACAAGATCCAACCTTAGACTAACAAAAATAATAGTATCAGTGTATCACTTTATGTTATCTGATTAAGAAAAAAATAGGAATTAGGTTAAAAGTTTAACTCAACAAGAATAAAAAAGTCCCCAACTCAATTCATATATTCAAATGCTACCAAAATCTTAAAACAAATGTTGTTATCTTTGTAATATAGGCATTCTTCACTAAGGTGATAATAATTTTTTCAAATTATTTCAAATATTTTCTATTAACATATAAATCTATATAATAAAACAAAGATTTATTCTTATACAAAAGAAAAAGCTTTACCTTATGATGTATCTTGTCTACCGTCAAACAAGTGAAGTCGCATTTTTCCTGCTCCTCTTACTTTTTTTATTAGGAAACTTCTCCAGAAAAAATTAGCAATAACACTTCAAATAACATGTTGAATAGTGATGGAATATGCTGAATTGTCAAATTATTTTATGCATTAGCAAACATTCCCTAAAAAATTTTGAACTAACACTTAAAATTGCTTCTTGTATAATAGTTAAAAAGGTTGAACTTTCAAAATAAGTATGCTCACTTCAGTTTCTAAAGGACCATGCTCATTTTAGTTTGTAATTCATTGGTTTTATCATTAGCAACCATTTCTTGAAAGTTTTAGCTACAAAATTTTAAACAAAATGTTGACTAATTGTTACAAAAAGTTGACTTCCAAAAATGACATACAAATTTCAATTTGTGCTCCTTTGTCTTTCTCCCTATAGCAAGCATTTCCAAACACATCGTTGTCGAATAGAAACAAAAGATGTTGAACCTTCTAAAACTTAAAAACATTTCCAAATCATTTTCTAAAACTTTAAGTAAAATTTAAAACAACATGCTGAAGAGAAACTAAACAAAATATTAAACTTCTATATTTTACAAAATGAACCTTATACATACTCACTTTCGTTTCCCTTTCAGCGCTACCTTTTCCTTTTTCTTTGTCTAGGCTTTTCTTACTATGTCCTGAAAGAGTAGTGTAGCCCTTTTCATACCTCTCAATCTCTTTCATAGATCGAAGAATAATACTGTTTTGCTTGTTGACATAAAACCGCAAAACAAGATCAAGCAAAGTTTTGTAGTTCTATGAAAAAGGCTACACTACTCTTTCAGAAATTTGTTTGATCTTGTTTTGCAGTTCTATGTTAACAAGCAAAACGGTATTATTCTTCGATCTATGAAAGAGGTCGAGAGGTATGAAAAAGGCTACACTACTTTTTCAGGATATAGAAAGAAAAGCCCAGACAAAGAAAAATGAAAGAGTAGCGCTGAAAGGGGAACCAAAGTGAGTATGTATAAGGTTCATTTTGTAAAATATAGAAGTTAGTATTTTTTTTAGTTTCTATTCAACATATTGCTTTAAATTTTACTTAAAGTTTTAGAAAATGATTTGGAAATGCTTTTAAGTTTTAGGAGGTTCAACATCTTTTGTTTCTATTCGACATGCATGTGTTTGGAAATGCCTGCTAGGGAGAAAAACAAAGAAGCATAGATTGAAACATGTATGCCTTTTTTGGCAGTTAAGCATTTTTTGTAACAATTAGTCAACATTTTGTCTTAAATTTTGCAGCTAAAACTTTCAAGAAATGGTTGATAATGATAAAAACAAATAATTACAAACTAAAGTGAGCATGGTCCTTTAGAATATGAAGTGATCATACTTATTTTGAAAGTTCAACCTTTTTAACTATTATAGAAGAATCAATTTTAAGTGTAAGTGCAAAAGTTTTTAGTAAATGTTAGTTAATGCATAAAATAATTTGACAATTTAACATATTTTGTCACTATTCAACTTGTTATTTGAAGTTTTATTGTTAATTTTTTCAGGAAATGCTTCCAAATAAAAAGAGTAAGAGAAGCAAAAAATGCGACTTCACATGTTTGACGGTAGACAAGATGCAACAAAAAATAAAGCTTTGTTTTTTTTTGGATAATCATAAATATTTTTTATTATATATTTATAAGTTAACAGAAAATATTCAAACTATATGAAAATATTATCATCACCTTAGTTTTGGTGTTTTGGACCGATTGACTAAAGTCTTATTAAAGTTGTGATTTTCGGAGTTGTCTTGTTTGTTCTAGTTGTTTTCTCTGTCAGTTTTGTAACTAGTTTCCTATGTCTTTTTTTGATTTTTATATTCTCTGGTAAATGATATTCTTAGGTGGTTTAATTAGTGTAACAATCATACTGATTGCATTTTTTGTCTAGTCAGTATGTTAATTACATTCTGTCTTACTTTACATATGATGTACATGGGGTTGAGTACCTCTTAATACACACACACAGATATATATATATATATATATATATATATATATATATATATATATATATATATATATCTAGTGAGAGGGCCTTTTATATGTGAAGTCAGATGATTAAATCATAGTCATTGGATCCAATTTTAAATGATCGTCGATATTAAAACACAAAGTCATGTGATTTTTTAAGTGGTCATATATCATTTTAAAAATATTAAGTAACTTTCATTCACGACCATCCATGTATGGTTGTATGTTTAAGATTTATCCCTCTCACTCTCATATGAGAAAAGCCCTCTCACTAGATATATATGAGATTTGCTAACGTACACCCACCCATTTTTTAGAAGGTGTACGTTAGCAAGCTACATCTTCGGGTGTATTTTCCATTTTTTAGTTATAACTCGCTAATGTACACCCACCCATTTTTTAGAAGATGTACATAAGCAAGCTACACCTTCGGGTGTATTATTCATTTTTTGATTATAACTTGCTAACGTAAACCTTTTAAAAAAATGGGTGAGTATACGTTAACAAATCCATATATATATATATATATATATATATATATATATATATATATATATATATATATATATAGACTTTGGCTTTATAAAAAAAAAATAAGAATGCCAATATTACAAAGACAACAATATTTGATTTACGATTTTGGTAGCCTTTGAATATATGAATTGACTTGGGGAGTTTTTATTCTTGTTGAGTTAAACTTTTAACCTATTCCCTTTTTTATCTAATTTGATAACATATAGTGATACAATGATACTATTATTTTAAGGTTAGATCTTGTTGACTTTACTTGATTGATTAGATAATAGATGCATTTATCGACGTAGTTTATTTAAAAATACACAAAAAATACACAAAAAATAGGGTACTCTACACAATGCACTCACATCCTGAGTTGACACCAGTACCTTCACACAAAACCACTTAGACAATGACAAATGCACCCACAATCTCAATCTCGGTGTCAATGCACCCACAACCTCATCACTTTGCTTTCAGGGTATTCTCACGATGTCAACTTAGGCTTTTAACACATCATCAATAACCATATCTTCAATAATTATATATATAAATATAAATATGTGTGTGTGTCTATATATATATATATATATATATATATATATATATATATATATATCATCACAATAAGCAGATATAACAAATGCAAGCATAATAGTTAATTAACCCAAACATATCATCATATCTATATCAATCAAATCCAATCTATATTAGTCTAACCTAGGATATCATCCTATCGTTGACAAACCTACAATGACTAAACCCTGACTGATACTACAGAGTAGTCACCACTAGGATTTTGCTACTGTCGATTACTCGACTACTAGTAGGATTCGGGAATAGCACATCAAACTACGCTTGCCTTATCGACGATAGTACTTACCAACATTAAAATCACTCTTTACGAATGTGGAACTTTAGTTCACCAAACAATGAATTTAAAATACTAATCATTTTTTGAGTCAAAAATTTCAATTTCAAATTGTCATATATATATATATATGGATTTGATAATGTAGACCCACTCATTTTTTAGTAGGAGAATGTTAGAAAGTTATACATTGGGGTGTATTTGACAAATTTTTTGTTCTTATATTTCTAGGGACATATTCGAAGAATTATACATTTAATAGTAAAAGCCAAAATAAGTTTCACAAATATTTTTTGTGTATTTTTAAATAAACTACGTCGATAAATGCATCTATTATCTAATCAATCAAGTAAAGTCAACAAGATCTAACCTTAAAATAATAGTATCAGTGTATCACTATATGTTATCAAATTAGATAAAAAAGGGAATAGGTTAAAAGTTTAACTCAACAAGAATAAAAACTCCCCAAGTTAATTCATATATTCAAAGGCTACCAAAATCGTAAATCAAATATTGTTGTCTTTGTAATATTGGCATTCTTCTTTTTTTTTATAAAGTAAAAGTTATATATATATATATATATATATATATATATATATATATATATATATATATATATATATATATATATATATATATGGATTTGTTAACGTATACTCACCCATTTTTTTAAAAGGTTTACGTTAGCAAGTTATAATCAAAAAATGAATAATACACCCGAAGGTGTAGCTTGCTTATGTACATCTTCTAAACAATGGGTAGGTGTACATTAGCGAGTTATAACTAAAAAATGGAAAATACACCCGAAGATGTAGCTTGCTAACGTACACCTTCTAAAAAATGGGTGGGTGTACGTTAGCAAATCTCATATATATCTAGTGAGAGGACTTTTCTCATATGAGAGTGAGAGGGATAAATCTTAAACATACAACCATACATGGATGGTCGTGAATGAAAGTTACTTAATATTTTTAAAATGTTACATGACCACTTAAAAAATCACATGACTTTGTGTTTTAATATCGACGATCATTTAAAATTGGAACCAATGACTATGATTTAATCATCTCACTTCACATATAAAAGGCACTCTCACTTGATATATATATGTGTGTGTGTGTGTGTGTGTGAGGATAAGAGGTACTCAACCCCATGTACATCATATGTAAAGTAAGACAGAATGTAATTAACATACTGACTAGACAAAAAATGCAATCAGTATGATTATTACACTAATTAAACCACCTAAGAATATCATTTACCAGAAAATATAAAAATCAAAAAAAGACATAGGAAACTAGTTACAAAACTGACAGAGAAAACAACTAGAACAAACAAGACAACTCCGAGAATCACAACTTTAATAAGACTTTAGTCAATCGGTCCAAAACACCAAAACTAAGGTGATGATAATATTTTCATATAGTTTGAATATTTTCTGTTAACTTATAAATATATAATAAAAAATATTTATGATTATCCAAAAAAAAAACAAAGCTTTATTTTTTGTTGCATCTTGTCTACCGTCAAACATGTGAAGTCGCATTTTTTGCTTCTCTTACTCTTTTTATTTGGAAGCATTTCCTGAAAAAATTAACAATAAAACTTCAAATAACAAGTTGAATAGTGACGATATATGTTAAATTGTCAAATTATTTTATGCATTAACAAACATTTCCTAAAAACTTTTGCACTGATGAGTGTGATTTCACCTCATTTTCCATGTACATTTCTGCATGCATTTGCATATAGTTATGCCATTTTAGTGTTTATTTTGTTAGTTTTTCCTTTGGAACGGATAAGGTGGTATTGTGTGTTGTTTTGCAGATATTCATGATTAAATGCCCAAGAATTAGCAAGTATGAAGCTTGGATGACTTAGAGCTTTGAAAGATAAGAAATTGAGCCAAGCAGAGAGTATCACGGCCTAGCCGTGATGGCCCTCACGGCCGTGAGGGAGCAGTAGCTGAAGAAAGAATTGAGCCAAAAGTCAGAAGCTGTCACGGCCTAGCCGTGATGGCTATCACGGCCGTGATGAATCAGTTGGAAAAGTCAGAAAGGATCACGGCCTAGCCGTGAGGAGTATCACGGCCGTGATGAATCAGTAAATGAAGCGGTGCCAAGTCAGAAACCATCACGGCCTGGCCGTGATGGTCATCCACGGCCGTGACCGGCCACAGTAATAAAAAGAACCGAGCGAGAACGGAAGAAGATTCATTCGGAAAACCCTAAAGAAAATCCTCTGCTTCTTTGTGGCTGTGTGCATCATTCCATGGAGCTCTCCCCTTTGTTCATCTCTCGTAATTCTCTCTTTTGTTTTGTTTTCAATTATGTGTAACTAAACTCCCCTTTGTTGGGGTTAGACTATTGCTATCCGAACTTGGTTGTAAAATGACTTGATTATAATGCAGTTTCCTTGTTCTTTATGAGTGTTTGATTCCATGCTTAATGCTTTCTTAGGCTTGATCACCCTATGAATGATTAGTTGCTTTAATAGATAACTGGAAGGTTGGTGTTAGAGCTTGCTCATGAATCAAATGCCGGGTAATTCATGAACCTAGGAATAGGTCTTGAGGTGCTTGCAATCTTATAAGTCTTTACTTAATGCAAAATCTCAGGTTAATCCACCTAAGGAATTAGGGTTTAACTTGGGATTTTAGGCTCAATGCACCTAAGGAATTAGGCTTGGGTATCTCTGAAAAGACTTGATTGTCATATTAGAACTAGGAACTGTGTTAGTTATCATTTCATAACAACCAAGGGAGGATTAGCTTAGTTTAACCCCAGCAATTCTATCTCATTGTTATTCATCTTTCTGTTTTCACATCAACTGTTTGAGAAAAATCCAAAAAGAACAAAAATATTTTCTTCTTGTTTGTTTGCTAGATGTTAGAACAACCTTCAATCCAAAATTCGATCGCCTAGATAGTAGTCAAATTTGCGAAGTGGTAATTGTCCACGATCCCTGAGAACGATATCTGGTCTTACCGTTTTATTACTTGCAACGAACCGGTACACTTGCCGAGTCCGTGTCAAGTTTTTGGCGCCGTTGCCGGGGATCGGTGTGTCAATATCACGAGTACCAAAGGGGACTCCTAATTTAGGCATTTTATTTTTTTACTGTTTTCCCTCTTGTGTTTCGTTCTTAATTTCTGTATCTCTGCTGTGAATTTCTGCAAGTGCTGTTTTTCTGTTTGTTCTGTGCTACTCCGTTTGTTCAGTGTATGCGAGGTACAATCGACCCAGGTGAACTCCAATTCGAACCTGAGATCGAGAGACTCTGCAGAAGGAATAGAAAGAAAACCAAGGCAAGACAGAACAGAGAAAGAGCATCTTCTAGTAGACAAGAGCAGCAAGTTGAGTTACCCAGTGTGCAAGAACCACAAATTGAAATAGCAGCTGTCACCATGGCAGAAGAGAATGCACCAAGGAGAACAATGGGGGACTACACCTCCCCTAAAGTTGATAGATGTGGGACTCCGATTGTGAGACCTGCAGTGGCCTGCAATAATTTCGAAATCAAGGCCTCACTCTTCCACCTTGTGCAGTAAAACCAATTTGGAGGGTTGGAGAGTGAAGATCCTCATGCTCACATTGGTACCTTCATTGAGCTGTGTGACACCATCAAGTTAAATGGAGCTTCCGATGAGGCCATTCGGTTAAGGCTTTTCCCTTTCTCTTTGAGGGATAGAGCCAAGGCATGGCTTCAATCTCATCCTCATGGAAGCATCATCACCTGGAACGACTTAGTCAGCAAGTTTTTATCTCGATTCTTCCCTCCGTCAAGAATGATTAAGCTGAGGTCAGAGATCAATGCCTTTGCAGAGGGATGGTGAGTCACTATATGAAGCTCGGGAGAGGTTCAAGTCTTTACTCACAGACTTGTCCAAATCATGAACTAGAGACATGGCAGCAGGTCGCAACTTTTGTTAATGGGCTCAACAGAAATTCAAGAAGTATGATTGAAGCGGCTGCAGGAGGTACATTGAGTCAAAAGACACCGGAAGAAGCAAAGGACTTGATTGAGAACATGGCTAACAATGACTATCAAATGCCTAGTTCTCGGTCAATGGTCAGTAGAGGTGTTCTAGAGCTGGATGAAATTGGTGCCCTCAAGGCACAAATGGCTATTCTTACCAAACAACTGGGGTCGGTTCAACTGCAGAACTCTCAAGTACAAGCTGTTCAAGTTCAAGGTGCCTCAGTGTGTGATTTCTGTGGAGGCAACCATGCAAATGGAAACTGTGAGATCAATGTGGTTGGAAGCTCGGGACAAGAAGAGGTAAACTATATGGGCAACCAAGGGCCTAGAAATGATCCCTACTCCAACACCTACAACCCGGGGTGGCGCAATCATCCCAACTTTAGTTGGAGACAAGGACAAAGTTCAAATACTCAAGCAAAGCCTCCTCAAGAGAGTTCAAGCAAATTGGAGAGCATTCTAGGCCAGTTCATGCAAGCCACTCAAGAGACTATGAAGAATCAAAATGCCTCCATCAAAAATCTTGAACACCAGATAGGACATTGGCAAAGCAAATGGCGAAAGACCTCAAGGACAATTCCCGGGAGATACAGAGAAGAATCCGAAGGAAGGTTGCATGGCAATTATCACAAGAAGTGGGAGAGTGTTAAATCCACAAGAAAGAGAAGGAGAAGAAGAGGCAAGAGGAGCTAGAGATGATAAGGTACAATTTGAAGAGGTAAACAATGAAGAACCCGGAAATCCCCAAGATACTACCTCTATTCCTACCCGTGTAGAAGCTGAAAAACCGCAGAAGGAGAAATTGGTTGATGAAGAATTTGCGAAGAAGAAGACTAAAAGACAGATTCTGGAAGAGGTTGATAATCCCAAAGAGCTGCCCCCATATTTTAGAATCCCGTACCCCCAACGGTTGAAGAAGGAGGCAAAAGACCAGCAGTTTTCTAAGTTCCTGGATGTATTCAAAAAGCTACAAATCAACATCCCGTTTGCTGAAGCTCTACAGCAGATGCCTTCCTACGCAAAATTCATGAAAGAGATCCTTACAAACAAAAGAAGGTGGAAGGAGGAGACAGTGATGCTTACTGAAGAGTGCAGTGCTATAATTCAGAGGAAGCTACCAGTAAAGATGAAGGACCCGGGTAGCTTCACTATCCCATGCACTATCGGTCATGTGAACATTAGGAGAGCATTGTGCGATCTAGGCGCAAGTGTCAACCTTATGCCGTTGTCCATTTTCAAAAAGCTGGGAATCGGTGAGGTAAAACCAACAGGAATTTCTCTTCAATCGCGAGATCGCTCCATTACATATCCCTATGGTGTTGTGGAGGATTTGTTGGTGAAGGTGGATAAATTAATCTTCCCAGAGACTTTGTGGTTTTAGACATGGAGGAGGATGCTGAAGTTCCACTCATACTAGGGAGACCTTTTCTGGCAACTGGTCGGGCTTTGATAGATGTGGAAAAAGGCCAGTTGAAATTCAGAGTGCAAGAAGAGGAAGTAACTTTCAATGTATTGGAAGCTATGCATCGCACGAGCAAGGAAGAGGAGTGTTTCCGCATGGAAGTGGTGGACACAGTAGATAAGGAAGTCATTGCACATCAACACCACCCCTCTATTCCAGAGAAGAAGGAAAAGCCCAACATGAAAGCCAATCTAAAGTTATGCAAAACAAATGATGCATCAGTTGGTGAGGAAGTTGGTCCTGCTCATCTTGTGAAAACGGAACCTCCACCAGGAAGGAGTAAGAAAAAGGGCAAGAGGCCCAGAGCGAAAAAGGCAAAGCAGAAGCACAATTGTTGGCCTTTTAAGAAAAATCAGCTCTTTACAGGAGTTTCATGGAAGAAAAGTGCTCTTGCAATTCTATGTTCAGCAGATCCCGGTTAATTGAAGGAAGAAATCACACGTCAAGCTAGTGACGTTAAAGAAGCGCTTATTGGGAGGCAACCCAATTTTTATTTTTTATTTTCATCTTCTCTTTTGTTTTTGATTTCCCCTCTTGAATAATTTGAGAAGCTCAAGAGGTTTGTTAATAGTTTGTTGAGTGATTCCAGATTTTGAAGGAAGGAGGAGAAGAAGGGCAGGAGGAAACAAGACCAGAAAGCATGTGATTCAGCACCACTACCACCTTGTGAGTTGTTCTAGTTTTCTCCCCTCTCTAAACTTAATTATTTACATTGAGGACAATGTAAGTCTTTAAGCTTGGGGTAGGGGTAATCTTTTAGCTTGCATTGTAAATATTGCATTCATATAGGCTCTAGTCTTGCATGATCACATGAATTAATTACCCCCTGCTTAGATTGAGCATCTGATTGTGAGAGCTAAGTGCCAATTTTTCTGTGATAGTGAATTTTTGGACCCTGATTTTATATTCTTGTGATATGGCTTCATTAAATATGCTTGAGATGTTCTTGGATAGTTGATGATTAGCATGTGTTTCTATGGATTTGTGTTCTCTCCTGGTTCTTGAACTGATAAATGTGAGCTTTTGAGCCATTAGGGGGTACTCACTAAATCTGCCCCCGTTCTTTGTGTAGAGTGTTTTCCTCTTGGATTGTTTTTCTCTAGAACTTGACTTGAAACCATTTCGAAACTAGAAAATTTTTGGAAACATTTTTGAAAATGATTGAGGCAATAGGTATTTTTTCCGGCCTTCTGAGATTTGAATGTGTGAATGCTACCCTTAGTTGCCCAATTTTGAGCCTGAATGAATAACATGCTTTTCTTGGTTCCCTGAAATGTTGTGTTAAATATGCTTATGAGGGACCTTCTAAAGTACTGTGCAAAAATGGGTTGGAAAATGTAGTTGAAAGTTTGGGATGATGAAAAGAAAAAAAATGAATCTGAAAAAATTTTACTTCTCTTGAATTGTAAAATCTCCCTTTATCCAAAAAAAAAAAAAAGAAAAGAAATAAAAATGGGGAAGGGGATGACAAAAAGGAATGGGAAGTAAAAAGAAAAAAAAAAATGAAAGAATGGTGGTAGAGCAAACTGAAACCCAAAGAAAGGTATTTTAGAAGGTCGTGCCTTGCAATGCTTGGTTGTTTGTATTGCCTTTTGAAATTTCCTGTTCTTGAAATCCCCACCTGAAAATTGATCCCATGGCCCCATTACACCAAAGAATAAGACCTCTTGATTCTTAGATGTTTTTCATTAATAAAGTGAAGATTCGGTTGATAGTCAAGCTTATGGTAGGAATCATTCTTTGAGGAAAATGGAGTGAAATGTCATATTCCCTTAACACTTGAGTGAGTGAGGCAAGAAAGAGAGCCAAGCAAATGAACAAGCTTGGGGTGAGCTGCAAGTGAGATAGAGTGCCCGAATTAGTGAGAATGTGAGTCTAGGGAAACTAAGCCCCTAATTGGACTTGAATTGATTGTCTCTTGCTGAAATAATTGACTGCCTGTTGCTTGGATCATTTTATTCGGGTTCTTAGTTCACTATCCATGCTTTGTTTATTTTGATCTTATGGCCTTGGTTTTTGCTTGAGGACAAGCAAAGTCTTAAGCTTGGGGTGATTTGATGAGTGTGATTTCACCTCATTTTCCATGTACATTTCTGCATGCATTTGCATATAGTTAGGCCATTTTAGTGTTTATTTTGTTAGTTTTTCCTTTGGAAATTGATAAGGTGGTATTGTGTGTTGTTTTGCAGATATTCATGATTAAATGCCCAAGAATTAGCAAGTATGAAGCTTGGATGACTTAGAGCTTTGAAAGATAAGAAATTGAGCCAAGCAGAGAGTATCACGGCCTAGCCGTGATGGCCCTCACGGCCGTGAGGGAGCAGTAGCTGAAGAAAGAATTGAGCCAAAAGTCAGAAGCTGTCACGGCCTAGCCGTGATGGCTATCACGGCCGTGATGAATCAGTTGGAAAAGTCAGAAAGGATCACGGCCTAGCCGTGAGGAGTATCACGGCCGTGATGAATCAGTAAATGAAGCGGTGCCAAGTCAGAAACCATCACGGCCTGGCCGTGATGGCTGTCACGGCCGTGACCGGCCACGAGTAATAAAAGAACTGAGCAGAACAGAAGAAGATTCATTCAGAAAACCCTAAAGAAAATCCTCTGCTGCTGTGGCTGTGTGCATCATTCCATGGAGCTCTCCCCTTTGTTCATCTCTGTAATTCTCTCTTTTGTTTTGTTTTCAATTATGTGTAACTAAACTCCCCTTTGTTGGGGTTAGACTATTGCTATCTGAACTTGGTTGTAAAATGACTTGATTATAATGCAGTTTCCTTGTTCTTTATGAGTGTTTGATTCCATGCTTAATGCTTTCTTAGGCTTGATCACCCTATGAATGATTAGTTGCTTTAATAGATAACTGGAAGGTTGGTGTTAGAGCTTGCTCATGAATCAAATGCCGGGTAATTCATGAACCTAGGAATAGGTCTTGAGGTGCTTGCAATCTTATAAGTCTTTACTTAATGCAAAATCTCAGGTTAATCCACCTAAGGAATTAGGGTTTAACTTGGGATTTTAGGCTCAATGCACCTAAGGAATTAGGCTTGGGTATCTCTGAAAAGACTTGATTGTCATATTAGAACTAGGAACTGTGTTAGTTATCATTTCATAACAACCAAGGGAGGATTAGCTTAGTTTAACCCCAGCAATTCTATCTCATTGTTATTCATCTTTCTGTTTTCACATCAACTGTTTGAGAAAAATCCAAAAAGAACAAAAATATTTTCTTCTTGTTTGTTTGCTAGATGTTAGAACAACCTTCAATCCAAAATTCGATCGCCTAGATAGTAGTCAAATTTGCGAAGTGGTAATTGTCCACGATCCCTGAGAACGATATCCGGTCTTACCGTTTTATTACTTGCAACGAACCGGTACACTTGCCGAGTCCGTGTCATGCACTTACACTTAAAATTGATTTTTCTATAATAGTTAAAAAGGTTGAACTTTCAAAATAAGTATGCTCACTTCATATTCTAAAGGACCATGCTCACTTTAGTTTGTAATTATTTGTTTTTATCATTATCAACCATTTCTTGAAAGTTTAACTGCAAAATTTAAAACAAAATGTTGACTAATTGTTACAAAAAATGCTTAACTGCCAAAAAAGGCATACATGTTTCAATCTATGCTTCTTTGTTTTTCTCCCTAGCAGGCATTTCCAAACACATGCATGTCGGAAAGAAACAAAAGATGTTGAACCTCCTAAAACTTAAAAGCATTTCCAAATCATTTTCTAAAACTTTAAGTAAAATTTAAAGCAATATGTTGAATAGAAACTAAAAAAAAATACTAACTTCTATATTTTACAAAATGAACCTTATACATACTCACTTTGGTTCCCCTTCAGCGCTACTCTTTCATTTTTCTTTGTCTGGGCTTTTCTTTCTATATCCTGAAAAGTAGTGTAGCCTTTTTCATACCTCTCGACCTCTTTCATAGATCGAAGAATAATACCGTTTTGCTTGTTAACATAGAACTGCAAAACAAGATCAAACAAATTTCTGAAAGAGTAGTGTAGCCTTTTTCATAGAACTACAAAACTTTGCGTGATCTTGTTTTGCGGTTTTATGTTAACAAGCAAAACAGTATTATTCTTCGATCTATGAAAGAGATTGAGAGGTATGAAAAGGGCTACACTACTCTTTCAGGACATAGAAAGAAAAGCCTAGACAAAGAAAAAGGAAAAGGTAGCGCTGAAAGGGAAACCAAAGTGAGTATGTATAAGGTTCATTTTGTAAAATATAGAAGTTTAATATTTTGTTTAGTTTCTCTTCAGCATGTTGTTTTAAATTTTACTTAAAGTTTTAGAAAATGATTTGGAAATGTTTTTAAGTTTTAGAAGGTTCAACATCTTTTGTTTCTATCCGACAATGATGTGTTTGGAAATGCTTGCTATAGGGAGAAAGACAAAGGAGCACAAATTGAAATTTGTATGTCATTTTTGGAAGTCGAGCAATTTTTGTAACAATTAGTCAACATTTTGTTTAAAATTTTGTAGCTAAAACTTTCAAGAAATGGTTGCTAATGATAAAACCAATGAATTACAAACTAAAATGAGCATGGTCCTTTAGAAACTGAAGTGAGCATACTTATTTTGAAAGTTCAACCTTTTTAACTATTATACAAGAAGCAATTTTAAGTGTTAGTTCAAAATTTTTTAGGGAATGTTTGCTAATGCATAAAATAATTTGACAATTCAGCATATTCCATCACTATTCAACATGTTATTTGAAGTGTTATTGCTAATTTTTTCTGGAGAAGTTTCCTAATAAAAAAAGTAAGAGGAGCAGGAAAAATGCGACTTCACTTGTTTGACGGTAGACAAGATACATCATAAGGTAAAGCTTTTTCTTTTGTATAAGAATAAATCTTTGTTTTATTATATAGATTTATATGTTAATAGAAAATATTTGAAATAAATTGAAAAAATTATTATCACCTTAGTGAAGAATGCCTATATTACAAAGATAACAACATTTGTTTTAAGATTTTGGTAGCCTTTGAATATATGAATTGACTTGGGGACTTTTTTATTCTTGTTGAGTTAAACTTTTAACCTAATTCCTCTTTTTTTCTTAATCAGATAACATAAAGTGATACACTGATACAATTATTTTTGTTAGTCTAAGGTTGGATCTTGTTGACTTAGCTTGATCGATTAGATAATATATAAAATTGACCTTCTTTTCATTGATTTCCTTGTTACTCAGCTCAGGCTCATAGGGTTGCTGGAATTAGCCAAATTTTTTTGAGTAGTTTTTCTTCTCCTGGAGAAGAGATAATTATATAATTTTTTTCTTTTATCATTTTTATATGATTTTAGGGTTTTCAATTTTTTTAATAAACAAAAATATAAATAAATAAAAAGAAGTGTCCAGGACAAAATCAGATATTCACAATAATCAATACATGTTTCGTACACTCATGGAAGATATCATTGTGCGTAATTTGAATAGTGTTGCAGTTGACAATAATACAGATCAACAAACTACAGCTCAGAAACGTGGAGATCTTCTAGTAATCAGCAAATTCAGAGGATTACAAATGTGGTATGTAACACCCTATCTTATATATCATTCATCAATAGAAGAATCAATATAACAAATTGATTATATACGTGGAATTGTAATTGACAAGTTTAGTATGTTAATTATTGTTTAAGAAGTAGTTTTACATGCCTTAAATTATCAACATCATTCAAATAGCTAATAGTAAACAATGTTGGTATTTAATTTAATGGTCTTTTTCTCTTCTTCCATTTTCACCCGAGAGTCCACTATTTTTGGTGAAATGGCACGAAGAGTCATAAGATCGCCCTAACCCTAAAGGGTATGGAAAATGGATACTCAACCCTGCCTCCACCTTTACACAAATTCAAATTAACGTTGATCTTTGATTCAGGTGTTTAAGTCCATAACAGTACTAAACCAAAAGAACAAGAAATATAGGGTGTGTTCTACTCATATTCAATAACAATAGCATCTTTTTCTACCCTTTTATCAGACATAAAACGAACAAGAAACAATATGGGTAAAGGTTTCTGTAGATGTAAAAACTAAAATATGCATGATAAAGACATTTAAAAGAATTTAAAGCACAAAATAGAAACCCCTCACCTTTAGGGTTGGGTCCCCGATCTTAACATTTATATTGTATCCTGTAAACTGGAACATGCTAGAAAAAGAATAGGAAGACGGTAAAGAGTGATAAAATAACAAAAAAAAATATGAATGATAGAGAGACATAGACTTCGCTTCAAGATTTTTGTTGGGTCAAAGGAAAGGGAAGATGAGAGGTTTCTGTCACACTCGGAGATTAATTTTGGATCATTGATTTCCTTGGTTGATAAATCCAACCATCAATCACTATCCTTTTTTAAATTTTGAAATTTTGTTTTTTTTTCATAATTACTTTTAGATCCAAAGGTTAAAAACAAATCTCTTTTTCTAAACTCAATCCCAACCATTCTTTTTTTCTTTTGTATCTATACTAAATAAAAGAAAAAGAAAAAAGAAAATCATTGTTTCAAAAGCCTCACGCACGATACCCCCTTCACATTTCTTTCTTTTTCTTCTCCCTTCTTCTATAAGTTCAGACTCCTACCTCTCTCTCATTAGGTCCTAAACTTTCTCCTCCTTCTCTCCAGCTCACCGCCGCATGTCACCATCAAAGAGGCCGTCGTCCGGCTGCCGCTTGGAGCAAGGAGACGATCGCGAGTTCAGCCCCTTTCCTGTGCGTTATATTCCAATTACTCCTTTGTTCATCATTGCCGCCACCTGCTCTACCGTCGGACCTCCACCATGAGACCAACATTTCTGGCCACCGCATTGCTCCCTTGAGGTTTATGTTCAAGTTTCCTTCTTCATCACGCGGTTTACGAAAAACCCCACGGTTCAGGCCTGTTCGGAGCCACCTCGTCGGAGCCGCCGTGATGCTGCCGCCATCGCCCCTCTATTCGACCATTGTAACACCCTCCTTGGGCATTACATGACTAACTCAATTTTTGTAAAAATATATTAAATAAAAAGTAATGATGGTTGCTTTCAGAAAATAACTCGTGTAATTTTCTATAAGTTATGAAAATGGGTGTAAAAATTTTCTTGCGGAATACTGAAAAATTTAAGCCATGCGTTAAAACAGTAAAACCACGTTTCACACAGCAACATACAAATTCTGGTCATAAATTTAAACAAGACCATCACCTCATACAAATGTTCCGGAAAACGTTTTCAACATACAATACTGAATCTTAAACTTAAATTTCATAAATAAACATAAGTACAGACCTTCTCAAAAACCAAATAACCCAAAAGGAAAGTCCTAAGCTGGTCGTTCTAAAAGCAATCCACTAGAAAACCCCGTGGTCATCACCACGTCCAACGACCTCTTCAAAAAAATCGGGATTAATATCCCTAATTAAGTGAAGTCGGGAACTTCTCTGCAACATCTGTATCTACGTACTAAGGTACAACAACAAAAACTAAGGAAACATATATATTGCAAAGGAGAGATACTGACATATGAGTTTTATCATAAAGATCACATACACGCACTACAAGAAAATGTTGAATTATCGACGAAAATTTACCGACGGACACCGGCTCCGTCTGAAATTAAGAGATTACTTATGGATATTGTCGTCGGTAATGTAGAATACCAAAAGTTGTCAAAATTTCCGATGGAAAGTCCGTCGGTAACTCGATTGGAAAAGCTGGCGGGAATCAAAAACTATTGGCACCAGTGCATACCGACAGACAATTCCGTCGGTAAATGGGACTATACGCACCGACGGCTTGTCCGTCGAAAATTCTGGGACAAATAGCGATGGAAATTTTCGTCGGTAATTATTTTTTTTAATTATCGATGGAAAATCCATTGGAAACTCCTTAATAACCCTACCCGCAAACCCTTTCCCCCTTCAGTTTTCCTTTCATCTTTTCTCTCTATCTCTCTTCTCTCTATCTCTCTGCCACCATCGCCCCACCCTACTACGAACAGGTACCACCGCCCCTACCACCTCTCTTCTCCATGCTCGGTCTCCCTCCTTCCTTCCTCCCTGCTTTCTCTTCGTGCCTTCCTACCACCACGATGCCCCCACTCTCTGTTTGCACCTCTCCGTGTCCCCACCACGCCTGCCACCATAGGAGGAGCCACTCCCACCTCCTCCCTTCGAACTCTGTTCGCGCCTCGCCACCACCGCGAAAACCCTCGTCCCCCACTCTTTGTTCGTGCCTCTCCACCCTTTTTGTGTCTCCACCGCGTCTGCCACCAGGAGGAGCCACTCCCACCGCTGCCAACCACCACCACAACCGCTGCCCATTTTCCCTCCGGCCACCACCACTGCAGAGGAGCCACCTCCACTGTTCAGGCATGTTTAAGTTTAAGAATTTTCCCATATTTGATGCTAAGTTAAAAAATGTGGCCCTTTGATCTGTTTGATTTGGTTTTCAGAACTTTCACAGTCACCGGTACTCCAACCACCACCACTGCAACCACCACTCCCAGGACCAGCCGCTGCTTGTTTGAGGTTTTTTTTTTAATATTATTGAGATTTTTTTAATAAATATATATATATATATATATATATATATATGTATATGTATATGTGTTTATATTTTGCTAGGAATATGTGTTTGAATTTTTATGAATGTGAGGTTGCATATATTGAGGTGCTTTGTGTTTTGTTTGTTCTTAGTGTGTGTTCTCGCACTGTAATTATTTGGATGACTTTTTTGTAGGTTTTTTTTGTTGATATATAGAATCTTTTAAATTTCAATTAATTGATAAAAATATATAGTTAAAATAAAATAATTAATTAATTACTTTTTAATTAAGGAATAATTTCATTTAAAAAAACTTAATTGATAAAAGTATGGAACTGTGGACATTTGCATGGAAAGAAGATATCAACAGTTTGATCCGTTTATAATTGCTTAGAATACAAAACAAGTTTATTATGTCCCTTATCCAGCAATGCGAATGGACAAATGAGGTTGGCGTGTTGCTGTCACTACCAAGCCTAGGTGTCGCATAGAAATCGATGGTGCAGAGGATGAGACGCCCTTCCAGGAGGATGAATCGTCACATGTCAATGAAGCAATTGTGGTCGAGCGTATTACTGGCATGCTAGGATCTGTAAATGAAGGGGGGAAAGTGGTCATTGGTAATCAGTCATCGATGCATGCATCATCAGAGGAAGAAATCCAAAGTGATGACTCAATACAAGAAGAAGAGTCGGACTTACAATCAGATGACGATACCGAGTCTGAATAAGAATTTTACTGTTAAGTTATTTTTATTGTATTTTAAATATTTGCTTATATGCAATTAAGTGTAAGACTTGACATTAATTGTTGTATTTTAAATATTTGCTTAGATTAGTCTGTTAGATGTCTATTGATTTATTGTTATTACATTGATTTATAATTGTGCTATAAAAATAGATATGTCAGCATCAGGAGGACAGCCGCCCCTCCCCCCACCACCTAGTGATGATAAGGGGAAGGGGAAGGGGAAGACTAAGCGGGGACGATACACCATTAAGTCCCAGGTGCTTGCTCGCATTCCTGTAGGTCCCTCAGCACCCACCGTACCCACCCCCATCCCTACCGTACCCACCCCATCGGCACCTACATGAGCCTCCCCCACCCATTCTACACCCTTCCCCACCCATTCTACACCCTCACCGACCCATACTACACCATCCCCTACCCATACTACATTATCCCTGACCCACACTACCCCATCCTCCACCCATGTCCAGACCTCCACTCGCTTTGCGCCATGACGCGCACTAGCCGACTACTCGCCGCCCCCTACTGGACAAACACCCAGCACCACCATCATCATCGGCTGTGCCGGCCATACAGCTAGAAGGATTATCATTTATGCTGACTCCTGGGATGAAGCCACAACCGAATACGACCATTCCATCCTCATCATCTGCGCCTCCATACGGTCACGACACAACCATTCCATCATCACCGTCTATGCAGCAGTCGGCAGCACCGGAGGACCTTCCTGATTGGGCCAGGGTGCCCGCACTTGAGGATCGACCATGGATCCGGCCTGTTTCTTGATCGTAAGTTTTATTTAATTTAATTTAATGTTTTTTAACTTTGACTATTTTAGTTACTATTCAATAAATATATATTTGTTGGTTGTCATATTGTTGAATTAATAAAATTATAAATTTTCAGCTTCATCCCATCGAAAGTGGGATCGAAGCACGTTACCTATGCCATCAAGGCGCAGTATCGTCGCTTCTGGCCATCATGGGGGCCGATCCCCAGGGACGACCGGGATCGTATCTTCAGATGATTCGGGATAAGTTGTTTATTATTTCATGTAATTTTCCCTTTATTTTTCATGCGTTTTATATATTTTTTCTTTGTTAACATGAGCTTGTGCGCTGGTTACCGGAGCATGCCTCAGAGATACGTGCTATCTTTGATGATCGAGCAATTGCTCGATTGAGGGACATGCTCCGGGAGCGTAGGAAGACCCGGATATGTCCGGATTACATCGGGCCCAACTGTGTGCGTACTGGGACACTCCAGCTTACAAGCTGAAATGTGAACAGGTGAAGAGAAATCGGGCTTCCGAGAATGGTGGGAGCATGCACACTGGTGGTTCGATTAGCGAGATGCAGCATGCCATTTACATGGTATGCATATATAAATAATTTTATTTATAAACTGTATATTTTTATTAAAAAGTTATTTTATAACTAATTGATTTTATGTGTGTCGATTGCAGGCAGGAGAGCTTGCTCGGTCTGTTAATGTCCCAACGGTCTTTGAGCATACACATATTTGCTCGGACACCGGCGAGTTTGTTGATGAGAGGTCGAGGCAGACAGTGGTGAGATAAAGTGTTTTTTATATATTGAAAGTATAGGTAATTAGTATGTATGTATATATGTATATATATATATATGTATATTAATAAATATTGATTTTAATGTATTGATCGCAGGCGGAGTACAATGCCAGGTTTAGTCAGGTAGCATCTGAGGTTGCCTCCTGCTCTGGTGCCTCGGATCCTTCTTGGATGGACCCCGCCGAGGTTGAGCAGACTCTGAGACCAGTGTCCGGATGGATCTGGCGGGCGGGAAGAAGAAGGGGCGGATTTACGATACTGCCACCCTAGCCAAGTCGACCCGTCGGGGGCTGACGTCGAGCTTGACCATTCGGGAGCCTACATCCTCTGGCTCACAGGACACGGAGGAGGTGCAGCGGCTGAGACAGGAGGTGCAGCGGCAGAGGGAGACGAACGAGCGCATCATGCAGCAGATGGAGACATTCTCTACGATCACGACCGATGTGCTCTGCAAACGGTCCTCCATGCCACCCCAACCTGACCCTCCACTATTTTTCTACCGATCCACCACCGCAGCCGCATGATGCCGGTCTGTCTTCTAAGTGCTGAGCTGATGGTCATCTCGACACCGATGAGACTCCCATGCAGGCGACGATGACAGATATTATGGTGATGGGTATTAGGATAGTTATAGGTGTAGTAGATTTTGTAGCTAGACGGATATTTTATTTATGGATTATATGTTGAGTTTGTTTTTATTTTAGATTAATTTTAATTTAATTGTTTTTTGAATTTTATTTGTAATTTCAATTTTGTTTTTTAATTAATAATATAATAATAATTAACTAAAATAAAATATAATAATTAAATAAAATAAAGTATAATTATAATTAAAATATAAATAATTAAAATTAAATATAATAATAATTAATTAATTAATATAATAATAATAATGAATATTCAAAATATAAATTTTAATAAAAAAATTTAAAAAAAATTAATTATTAATATAAAATAAAAAAATCAATTTAAAAAAAAAACCTTGTTTCCGACGGACATTTCTGTCGGTAACTGTAGTTTAGATTTTCCGACGGACACGTCCGTCGATAACTTCCACTAACAGTTACCGACGGACTTTTCCATCGGTAATTAGGGGATCAGTGTGACGAGTTTACCGATGGGCAAGGCCGTCGGAGATTTCCGATGGACTGGCCAGATCCGTCGGAAACCCGTTCCTACGTGCCTAGTACCGATGGAATTGTGTTTGTCGGAAGTTCCATCGGTAATGCTGATTACCGACGACCTTTTAACATTTCCAACGGCTTTTGGCTGTCGGTAATCAGTCCTTTTTTTGTAGTGACGACTCACAAAACAACCGCATCTAACAACAACAAAATATAACAGAACATCACAACTATTTCAATAGGGATAATACCCGACAACCAAATGCATTTTATATAACATTTCATATCACTTCAATATTCACTATCTATTTCATAATTCTCCAGAGATCCTAACTTCCCTTCGTCGAGCATGATAGACCGCAATAATCCCAATAACACAATCATTTCGTGTTGGGTCGGCCTCTCGATTTAGGTCTGATCCCCAATTGCTCTAGGGTATCATGTCTCACTTAAATAATACAAAATAGTTCCTGATTGAGTACATTACGTGCAGGGTAACCGATTTCCACTACCCGAGATTGCAAGGCCCCGAGTATCCCTTGGAGTTCCAGCCCGAATGTCCCTAAAGACCCAAAAACTAAAGAATATGTTTTTGGTCCGTAACTATTCAGTTTACCAGTTCACCTTGTGTGAAACTGTAGCTCGATACACAATGGCACGTCTGCCAGACTATGCATGTAAACCAATGGTTTTCATTTTCTTTTTCTTTTTCGTTTCGTTCTTTCCTCGTCAAGCCTTAAAGCTCCCGACTACTTTTATTCAGGTATTAACTAAATTTTAATACCAATATAGGATTTTAAAACAAAATCAATGATTTAAAATCTCTTTCTCAATTGAACACTAGCCCGACGTCTCGGTAATCTAGGTTCCTATCAGTAGGAACACTTACCCGGCTTTTCGGTAATCTGAATCCAACCCGATATATCGGCAATCCAGATCCAGCCCGATCTCTTAGCATCGGCAATCTAGGTCCTTTCCTTTTCCTCGAAATTCAAACAGGAACTCTAACCCATTATTTCGGCAATCCAGATCTAGCCCGGTATTTCGGTCATCCAGATCTAGCCCGTCATTTCGACAATCTTGGTTCTTAAGCAGATGAATCTCCAAGCTCATTCAGGAGGGTTAGATTATGCCTCTGGCCAGCCCTAGAGGCTTTCAAACTCCCAGTTATGTGCTTTTTGCAGATGATATCATGATCTTCTACAGAGGTTCTAGGAGTAATCTCCTTGCTGTCATGGATCTGTTAAGACTTTATAGTGAGGCATCTGGTCAGATGGTTAGTCCAGACAAATCCAAGTTCTACTCAGGAGGCATCTCATCTTCTAGGCTTCCTGGAATCAAGGCTGTTCTTGGTTTTGGTGCAGGGCAGCTGCCTTTCACTTACCTTGGATTTCCAATTTTCAAAGGTATCCAAGAAGAATTCACTTGCAGCCTTTTGTTGATAGAATCAAGCTCAAATTGGCAACTTGGAAAGGCTCAATGCTATCTCTGATGGGAAGAGTTCAGCTAGTGCAATATGTAATTCAAGGTATGCTGATCTATTGTTTCCAAATTTACTCTTGGTCACAAGGACTCGAGTCTGCTTTGTTTTAAGGATGCTTACAGCTTTTTGAAGCCTTCTTCACAAGTTCTACCTTGGGGAAAATCAGTTGGAATAAGTGTATTCCTCCTTCCAAATCCTCTATTCTTTGGAAATTCTTGCATGACAGATTCCTAACTGACTATTACCTTTGGCAAAGTGGTCTCAACATAGTTTCTGTTTGCTCTCTTTGTGATTCAGCCTTTGAGACCACTCAGCATTTGTTCCTTCAATGTAATTTTGCTAAGAAATTATGGAGATGGCTTAGCAATATGATTGGTATGTCAGTTGACACTTCTTCATTTTATTCAGGTCTCGAAATTTGCTCTAAAGGTTGGAGCTCCCAAGTCAAAGATGTCTTGCTAGCTGCCATTACTTTTGTGATTTGGGCAATCTGGATGTGTAGAAATAAGCTTAAATTTGATGATAGAAGAATCCCATTTGAGCATGCACTAAACTTGGCCAAAGCCAATACTTCTCTTTTGGGTTCTTTATCTACGAGTTCCATGGTCGGCGGTGTTACTAACTTCATGTTGCTCGAAGTTTTTCAATTAAAGGCAAACCTCCAAAGTCTCCCTTGATCAAGCAAGTAAATTGGTACCCCCAGGGAAGTGCCATTGGATAAAATGCAACACGGATGGTGCTGCTAAGGGCTCTCTAGGGTTAGCAGCTTGTGGAGGGATCTTTAAGGACAAAAGTGCGGCTATTCTTGGTATATATATTGATATTTTATTATATATATATATATATATATATATTGATATTTTATTTTTTAATTACATAGTTGAATAGTTTATTTTGAATCCTTTATTTTATAGCATTATTAATTTTTTACATTTTCTAATTAATAGTATTTTTTATAATACTGTTTCAATTTTGCATTTGCAACAAAATCTATTTTATATATTAATTTTTATATATTTTTATTCATTTACCTTTAACGAAACTATAAAAAATTATAACTTTTATTCTTAAAGTAATTTTGCTAAAAGAGAGCATAGAACACCCTCCCCCACACCCAACAAAAAAAAATTTAAAATAAAAATTCCACATATGGTTTCGTAATTCCCATCTTTTTTCGTCCCTTGCCATCTTCTCATTGTTCTCTCTTCGATTTGAAGCCAAGGTTATGTCTCTTTATCATTCATTTGTTTATTATTTTATCACTATTTATCGTCTTCCAATTCTTATTCTAGCATGTTCCAGTTTACAGGACATAATATAAATGTTAAGATCGGGAAACACAACCCTAAACGTGAGGGGTTTCTATTTTGTGCTTTAATTTCTTTTAAATGTTTTTATCGTGTATGTTTTAGTTTTTGCATCTACAGATACCTTTACCCATATTGTTTCTTGTTCGTTTGATGTCTGACAAAAGGGTAGAAAAAGATGCTATTATTATTGAATATAAGTAGAACATACCCTATATTTCTTGTTCTTTTGGTTTAGTACTATTGTGGACTTAAACACCTGAATCAAAGATCGAGGTTAATTTGAATTTGTTTAAGATTGAGGCAAGGTTGAGTATCCATTCTTCATACCCTTTAGGGTTAGTGCGATCTTATGACTCTTTGTGCCACTTTACCAAAAAAACAGTGGACTCTTGGGTGAAAATGGAACAACAAAAAAAAGGCAATTAAATTAAATACTAACATTGTTTGATTTTGCAAGGGTTTTCGTCAGATCCTGAAACACAGAAGCTTCATCTAATCATCCAATCTCCCAAACCCTAGAATCCGCACTATAACCATGTCAAGAAGAAAGGTTAGGGAGCCTAAGCAGGAAACTGTCACTCTTGGTCCAGCCGTCAGAGGCGGTGAACATGTTTTTGGTGTGGCTCGCATCTTTGCATCATTTAATGACACCTTCATCCATGTGACTGATTTGTCTGGGAGGGAAACTCTTGTCCGTATCATTGGTGGAATGAAGGTTAAAGTAGACAGAGATGAGTCATCTCCATATGCTGCTATGCTAGCAGCATAGGATGTTGCTGCCAGATGCAAGGAGCTGGACATAACTGCTCTTCATATCAAGCTCCGTGCCACTGGTGGAAACAAGACAAAAACACCTGGTCCTGGTGCTCAGTCTGCTCTTCGTTCCCTTGCTCGTTCAGGAATGAAAATTGGTCGTATAGAGGATGTGAATCACATTCCATCAGATAGCACTCTAAGAAAAAGTGATGGAAGGGGTAGAAGACTTTAAACTTCTGGTGTATGGTCGGAGTTCCTATCTTCTACTTTTCACGCCAAAGAGAATTGTGGTATTTTGATAATAATTTAGCTAAATTGGATTTCGATATCAAAACTTCTATTGTATTTATTGAGGTATTGCCAAAGAATATTACTTGAGATTTAGATATTTTTGTAGAGAACGTCGTAAGTTTTGCATGTTTCGTGAATCTTGCAAAGTTGACAGTCTCCTATTTGGTAAAGTGTACCGTAGACTAGGTTCTTTATTGTTTTAGGTAAAAGTGTCCAAGTCTCAAAACTAAATGAATTGGTCTGATAAGGCTTTAAAAAAAAAAACATTGTTTACTATTAGTTATTTGAATGATGTTCATAATTTAAGGCATGTAAAACTACTTCTTGAGCAATAGTTAACATATTAAACTAGTCAATTGCAACCATGTATATAATCATTGTTAAAAAAAAACATTGTTTACTATTAGTTATTTGAATAATTTTAATAATTTAAGGCATGTAAAACTACTTCTTGAGCAATAGTTAACATATTAAACTAGTCAATTGCAATTCAATGTATATAATAAATTTGTTATATTGATTCTTCTATTGATGAATGATATAAGATAGGGTGTTACATACCATATTTGTAATCCTCTGAATTTGCTAATTACTAGAAGATCTCGACGTTTCTCAGCAGTAGTTTGTTGATCTGCATTATTGTCAACCACAACACTATTCAAATTACACACAATGATATCTTTCATGACTGTACCAAACATATATTAATTATTGTGAATATCTAATTTTGTCCGGACACTTCTTTTTATTTATTTATTTATTGTTTATTAAAAAAATTGAAAACCCAAGATCTATATAAAAATGATAAAAGAAAAAATTATATAACTATCTCCTCCAGGAGAATAACAACTACTCAAAAAAATTTGGCTAATTCCAACAACCCCATGAGCCTAGGTTGAGTTACAAGAAAATAAATGAAAAGAAGAATGTATAAGTTTTGTGTCTCAAAAGACAAAAATTTCAACCAGATCTAACACAAACCAAAACTTCATAGAACGCAAATATGGTCAATATTTTTATCAAAATAATATATCAAATTTTATAAAACAAGAAAAAGAAAATCAATACTTTACATCTCTATAAAAAAAATTCTTAATTAAGGATCTAGCATTTTTCAATAGAAATAGAGAATGCATGTATGACCCAGAGAAGAAAACTAAAAACCATAAGAAAAAGAATGTGTTTTCCCAAAATTGATTGCTTAAATTTGAAACAAACAAAAGACAACAATGATTAGCATTCAAACCATCATTTAATTGAAGGAATAAAATCCACACATGTAATTAGCAATATTATTGTCACCTGTGGGTAGCTTACTTATCAACTCTAGAGTAAAAGAAGGCCCTGATAATACAGCAAAAGCCTGGTGAGGATTGCGTAGTGCTTGAGGTACATATGAATCAATCAGCATAATCAGCAACACTCTCAATATAAGTCGTGCTAGACTACAATAGCATTAAAAAATCAGACACTAACCTATCTCAACTCCAAACAACCCAATTTTCTAGCCCAATTCCCAAACAAAATACCTAGAAAATGTCACACACATTACCTAGAAGGTTGGAGTGGTGGTTGACTCGTGTGCATAGTTGTTAAAATCGGATTGGATTGGACCAACCGATTTGACCAGTTGGTCTGGGAACCGGCCTGCCATCCGAACGACCTATATAACCGCTCTGCAAAAAAAAAAATCGGATAGAAAAATGTCAAACTAGTATGGAATCGAGAAAATCGACAAAACCAATGATCTACCTGGTTTTACAAGTCGTAGATAAAACATGTTCCTCTTGAATCCAGCAACTCTGGCGACCTCAAGTAACTTCCAGCGACCTTCGCCTCCTCTGACTTGAGAGAGGACGATCTACAGAAAGAAGAACCAGAACACATACACAAAAAAAATAGAGAGATGAAGAGTGATATAAGAATTAGAACACGTACAGAAAGAAGAAGAGTGAGGTCGAACCATGTAGAAGCAGAGCATGCATGTTACCTTGAAGAACCAGAGAGAAAAGGAGTGAGTGGGGAGGGGGGAGGGTTGCGGCTGAATGAAAATGAGAGTTAGGGTTGTTGCTTACCTTTTGTATATGCAGAAACGGATTTGGGTTGAGTCCATCCTTGTCCAACCCAAAGTCTTTTTTTTTCTAATATAGAACATGCCTAAATTAGCCCAACTTCAGCCCAACTTCAGTTTTGTTCTCTATTCTTATTTGATAGTTAGATCAAAAAGCATATAAGGAAGTTTTGTGATGGTCCCGTGAATTTGTTTTTACACTTACGAAAGCAAATGTAATATTTATTTTCTATATATTAAAAGTTTTTAAAAAATATTGTTTAATCATGAATGGTTCAATCACGGTTAGACCATTGAACCTTGAATCACTGCCTTCACCGATTCAATGACCAGTCCGATTTTAAAAACATTAGTCGTATGCTAATTACCAATATAAGATCAAATGAAAAATTGAAAATAATAAAAAACACAAGACTTGAGACAGAGTCTAGTCCATGGTACATCCCCACCTAACCCCACTTAGTGTGTGGGCCTTTGTCGGTTTGTCCCCTATCGTTAAATAGGCTAGTAAAAACGATCCCCATGCAGGGCTAAATAGATTATCCCATGAACTTTAGCTCTAATCAACAGCTCTATAAAGATTACAAAACAAATCATTTGTCGAAAATTCTTTGCCATGTTTTTGTAAATATTAAGTGAAGATCTTTCTACTCATGTAAAAATTTATTGGGTAAAATAAGTCATTTAAAATTTATTAAATTTGTGCAATTAATTTAAGGATCATTCGAAGAATGTGCGTTGTAAGGCAATTGAAATAAAAAAAACCCACCTGCTGAATGTATATGAAGAAAAAGGGCGAAGCATTGGGTGCCCCATAAAGAAGTAAAAGTGAAACTCCAATTCAATTTTGGGCTTTGGGCAGCATGACACAAATTTGTAGAGGGTCTATGTAGGTGAACCAACAATTGAAATTGAAGCCACAAGGACGAACATGAAACCCTTGTTTTCAAAATCGGCTCGAATTGGCCAATCCGACCAATTAACCTGGAAATCGGCTATATGATCGATCCGAGCAGCTCAAAGGATCAGCGATGCATGCAACTAGATGTTTTAGGAAAATTTGGTGTACTTGAACCGGACAAGTCATGTGAACCACCCCTTCCTCGACGCACCACTGTGAGCTCTGCACTCCTCCACCATTGCAAGCCCAGATCCGTGACGCCATTCTCCACTGCCGCAAGCCTAGATTCACAATGTCGTCCACGCCTCTATCTCTTCATCCGTCCGGCCATAATGCTTACCTCAGATCTATCTGAAGAAGATGAAGACTAGAAGACAAGGGGAGAGGAAATGGTTTTGTCACTTTGTGTTGTTATCTAATGATTATGGTCTTGTTTGGCATAATTTTGGTCGATTTGTGTTTTTCAAACTTGAAGAAACTTGACAAAAAAAAGAGGAGAGAGATGGGGGAACATTGTCCATATGAAGAAGAGGAAGACCAGAAGAAAGGGGGAGAGGGTTGGTATGAAAAAAAAAAGAATGTTCTAGTCTTGGTGATAAAGCACTAATGTGATAAAACAATGTGTACAGCTGTAGCTAGAATGCTATACAGTTGTTTCACACTTTCACATATTTAATTGCTATTAAATATATAATAATGAAAATTAAGCAAAATTCTATAAAATGTTGATAATTGACAGGCATATGGAACCCAAAAGTTAAACAAATAATAATGAAAAATGAAATATGAAAACTTATATTTACTATTCAATTTTGGTTTTATCCTTGAAAAATGAATATGCAGTGACATAGGTCTCAATAAATATTTAAGTATTTTGACCAATGCATTCACATTTGTTGTATATATATGTTAATTTTTTTTGAATTTTTTAATACATATAAAGAAACCTGTTCTTTTTTTTAAGCAAAAGAGGCAAGCAGAAGCATCACAAAAGAGCCAGACATCCCAACTAGAGGTTGGCACCCCCGGCTCTAACAATCATCTTCAGTTCAACTTTAATATATTAAAAAATAAAGAAGAATGCAAAGAAACATGGGGGGATATAGACCAAACCCATGGAAGAATCATTTAATCTAAAACTAGGAACACCAATCCTATTGTGGATGAAGTCCTCTCAAATAAAATTAGGAACTAAATCCCACCAAACTAACCCTTGGATTTGAGTTCCAAAGGAAGCAAATCTATCAGCACAAACATTGCCATCCCTAAAAATATGAGAATAACCGAAATTCATCTCCTTAGTTAAAGCCATACAATTAAGCCACCTGTTTCTTAGCTTCCAAGGAACAACATAAGTTGATTTAAAGGCTGAAATTACCAATGCTGAATCACATTCTAGCCATAAATTCCTACAACCCTTTTTTTAAGCAATTTCAATTGCAAAGACAGCACCATAAAGTTCAGCATGAAGAGCAAAAGAAACACCTAAGTTATGGGCAAAGAAACCAAGAATAGCCGCACTTTTGTCCTTAAAGATCCCTCCACAAGCTGCTAATCCTAGAGAGCCCTTAGCAGCACCATCCGTGTTGCATTTTATCCAATGGCACTTCCGGGGGGGTACCAATTTACTTGCTTGATCAAGGGAGACTTTGGAGGTTTGCCTTTAATTGAAAAACTTCTGAGCAACATGAAGTTAGTAACACTGCCAGCCATGGAACCTGTAGATAAAGAACCCAAAAGAGAAGTATTGGCTTTGGCCAAGTTTAGTGCATGCTCAAATGGGATTCTTCTATCATCAAATCTAAGCTTATTTCTACACATCCAGATTGCCAAAATCACAAAAGTAATGGCAGCTAGCAAGACATCTTTGACTTGGGAGCTCCAACCTTTAGAGCAAATTTCGAGACCTGAATAAATTGAAGAAGTGTCAACTGACATACCAATCATATTGCTAAGCCATCTCCATAATTTCTTAGCAAAATTACATTGAAGGAACAAATGCTGAGTGGTCTCAAAGGCTGAATCACAAAGAGAGCAAACAGAAACTATGTTGAGACCACTTTGCCAAAGGTGATAGTCCGGTTAGGAATCTGTCATGCAAGAATTTCCAAAGAATAGAGGATTTGGAAGGAGGAATACACTTATTCCAAATGATTTTCCCCAAGGTAGCACTTGTGAAGAAGGCTTCAAAAAGCTGTAAGCATCTTTAAAACAAAGCAGACTCGAGTCATTGTGACCAAGAGTAAATTTGGAAACAATAGATCAGCATACCTTGAATTACATATTGCACTAGCTGAACTCTTCCCATCAGAGATAGCATTGAGCCTTTCCAAGTTGCCAATTTGATCTTGATTCTATCAACAAAAGGCTGCAAGTGAATTCTTCTTGGCTACCTTTGAAAATTGGAACTCCAAGGTAAGTGAAAGGCAGCTGCCCTGCACCAAAACCAAGAACAACCTTGATTCCAGGAAGCTTAGAAGATGAGATGCCTCCTGAGTAGAACTTGGATTTGTCTGGACTAACCATCTGACCAGATTCCTCACTATAAAGTCTTAACAGATCCATGACAGCAAGGAGATTACTCCTAGAACCTCTGTAGAAGATCATGATATCATCTGCAAAAAGCACATGACTAGGAGTTTGAAAGCCTCTGGGGATGGCCAGAGGCATAATCTAACCCTCCTCAATGAGCTTGGAGATTCATCTGCTTAAGACATCCTCTGCTATGCAAAACAACAAGGGGAGAGAGGATCTCCTTGCCTAACACCCCTCTTGCAAGAGAAAATGCCAATAGGGTGTTCATTCACAGCAACAGAAAGCTTAGCCGAGTGCAAAATAACTTTGATCCAATTGCAGAAGATTGAATCAAAACCAAAAGAAGATAAAACTTTCAAAAGAAACCTCCAATCCAAAGTGTCGAAGGCCTTTTTGATGTCAATTTTCAAAGCAATATTCCCACCAAAAGAACCTAGATTGTCGAAATGAAGGGCTAGATCTGGATGGCCGAAATACCGGGCTAGATCTGGATTGCCGAAATAATGGGTTAGAGTTCATGTTTGAATTTTGAGGAAAAGGAAAGGACCTAGATTGTCGATGCTAAGAGATCGGGCTGGATCTGGATTGCCGATATATCGGTTTGGATTCAGATTACCGAAAAGCCGGGTAAGTGTTCCTACTGATAGGAACCTAGATTACCGAGACGTCGGGCTAGTGTTCAATTGAGAAAGAGATTTTAAATCATTGATTTTGTTTTAAAATCCTATATTGGTATTAAAATTTAGTTAATACCTGAATAAAAGTAGTCGGGAGCTTTAAGGCTTGACGAGGAAAGAACGAAACGAAAAAGAAAAACAAAACGAAAACCATTGGTTTACATGCATAGTCTGGCAGACGTGCCATTGTGTATCGAGCTACAGTTTCACACAGGGTGAACTAGTAAACTGAATAGTTACGGACCAAAGACATATTCTTTAGTTTTTGGTTCTTTAGGGACATTCAGGCTGGAACTCCAAGGGATACTCGGGGCCTTGCAATCTCGGGTAGTGGAAATCGGTTACCCTTCACGTAATTTACTCAATCAGGAACTATTTTGTATTATTTAAGTGAGACGTGATACCCTAGAGCAATTGGGGATCAAACCTAAATTGAGAGGCCAACCCAACACGAAATGATTGTGTTATTGGGATTATTGCGGCCTATCATGCTCGACGAAGGGAAGTTAGGATCTCTGGAGAATTATGAAATAGATAGTGAATATTGAAGTGATATGAAATGTTATATAAAATGCATTTGGTTGTCGGGTATTATCCCTATTGAAATAGTTGTGATGTGCTGTTATATTTTGTTGTTGTTAGATGCTGTTGTTTTGTGAGTCGTCACTACAAAAAAAAGGATTGACACGACAGCCAAAAGCAGTTGGAAATATCAAAGGCCGCTCGTAATCAGATTACCGATGGAACTTCCGACAAACCCAATTCCATCGGTACTAGGCGCGAGGAACGGGTTTAGACCGAATAACGGGCGATCCATCGGAAATCTCCGACGGCCTTGCCCATCAGTAAACTCGTCACATCGATCCCTAATTACCGATGGAAAAGTCCGTCGGTAACTGTTAGTGGAAGTTATCGACGGACGTGTCCGTCGGAAAATCTAAACTACAGTTACCGACAGAAATGTCCGTCGGAAACAAGGTTTTTTTTTAAATTGATTTTTTTATTTTATTTGTTTTATATTAATAATTATTTTTTTTTAATTTTTTTATTAAAATTTATATTTTGAATATTCATTATTATTATTATATTAATTAATTAATTAATTATTATATTTAATTTTAATTATTTATATTTTAATTATAATTATACTTTATTTTATTTAATTATTATATTTTATTTTAGTTAATTATTATTATATTATTAATTAAAAAACAAAATTGAAATTACAAATAAAATTAAAAAAAATTAAATTAAAATTAATTTAAAATAAAAACAAACTCAACATATAATCCATAAATAAAATATCCGTCTAGCTACAAAATCTACTACACCTATAACTATCCTAATACCCATCACCATAATATCTGTCATCGTCACCCTGTCGGGGGGAGTCTGTCGGTGTCAGATGACCATCAGGCTGCAGCTTAGAAGACAGACCGACATCATGCGGCTGCGGTGGTGGATCGGTAGAAATAGTGGAGGGCTGGGGCTGGGTGGCATGGAGGACCCCTTGCAGAGCACATCGGTCATGATCGTAAATGTCTCCATCTGCTGCATGATGCGCTCGTTCGTCTCCCTCTGTCGTTGCACCTCCTGTCTCAGCCGCTGCACCTCCTCCGTGTCCTGTGAGCCAGAGGATGTAGGCTCCCGAATGGTCAAGCTCGGCGTCAGCCCCCGACGGGTCGACTTGTCTAGGGTGGCAGTATCGTAAATCCGCCCCTTCTTCTTCCCGCCCGCCACATCCATCCCGGACACAGGGTCTCAGAGTCGCTCAACCTCGGCGGGGTCCATCTAAGAAGGATCCGAGGCACCAGAGCAGGAGGCAGCCTAAGATGCTACCTGACTAAACCTGGCATTGTACTCCGCCTGCGATCAATACATTACAATCAATATTTATTAATATATATATATATATATATATATATACACATACATATATGCATACATACTAATTACCTATACTTTCAATATATAAAAAACACCTTATCTCACCACTATCTGCCTCGACCTCTCATCAACAAACTCGCCGGTGTCCAAGCGAATATGTGTATGCTCAAAGATCGTTGGGACATTAACAGACCGAGCAAGCTCTCCTGCCTGCAACCGACACACAAATAAAATCAATTAGTTATAAAATAACTTTTTAATAAAAATATACAGTTTATAAATAAAATTATTTATAGATGCATACCATGTAAATGGCATGCTGCATAACGCTAATCAAACCACCAGTGTGCATGCTCCCACCCTTCTCGGAAGCCCGATTTCTCTTCACCTGTTCACATTTCAGCTTGTAAGCTGGAGTGTCCCAGTACGCACACAGTTGGGCCCGATGTAATTCGGACATATCTGGGTCTTCCTACGCTCCCGGAGCATGTCCCTCAATCGAGCAATTGCTCGATCATCAAAGATTGCACGTATCTCTGAGGTATGCTCCGGTAACCAGCGCACAAGCTCATGTTAACAAAGAAAAATTTATAAAATGCATGAAAAATAAAGGGAAAATTACATGAAATAATAAACAACTTATCCCTAATCATCTGAAGATACGATCCCGGTCGTCCTTGGGGATCAGCCCCCATGATGGCCAGAAGCGACGATACTGCGCCTTGATGGCATAGGTAACGTGCTTCGATCCCACTTACGATGGGATGAAGCTGAAAAATTTATAATTTTATTAATTCAACAATATGACAACCAACAAATATATATTTATTGAATAGTAACTAAAATAGTCAAAGTTAAAAAACATTAAATTAAATAAAACTTACGATCAAGAAACAGGCCGGATCCATGGTCGATCCTCAGGTGCGGGCACCCTGGCCCAATCAAGAAGGTCCTCCCGGTCGCCGATCACGCTGCATAGACGGTGATGATGGAATGGTCGTGTCGTGACCGTATAGAGGCGCAGATGATGAGGATGGAATGGTCGTATCTGGTTGTGGCTTCATCCCAGGAGTCAGCATAAAGGATAATCCTTCTAGCTGTATATGGCAGACAACACCGGCGATGATGGTGGTGCTGGGTGTTTGTCCAGTAGGGGGCGACGAGTAGCCGGCTAGTGCGCGTCGTGGCGCAAAGCGAGTGGAGGTCTGGACATGGGTGGAGGATGGGGTAGTGTGGGTCGGGGATAATGTAGTATGGGTAGGGGATGGCGTAGTATGGGTCGGTGAGGGTGTAGAATGGGTGGGGAAGGGTGTAGAATGGGTGGGGGAGGCTCATGTAGGTGCCGATGGGGTGGGTACGGTAGGGATGGGGGTGGGTACGGTGGGTGCTGAGGGACCTACAGGAATGCGAGCAAGCACCTGGGACTTAATGGTGTATCGTCCCCGCTTAGCCTTCCCCTTCCCCTTCCCCTTATCATCACTAGGTGGTGGGGGGAGGGGCGGCTGTCCTCCTGATGCTGACATATCTATTTTTATAGCACAATTATAAATCAATGTAATAACAATAAATCAATAGACATCTAACAGACTAATCTAATCAAATATTTAAAATACAACAAGTAATGTCAAGTCTTACACTTAATTGCATATAAGCAAATATTTAAAATACAATAAAAATAACTTAAGAGTAAAATTCTTATTCAGACTCGGTATCGTCATCTGATTGTAAGTCCGACTCTTCTTCTTGTATTGAGTCATCACTTTGGATTTCTTCCTCTGATGATGCATACATCGATGACTGATTACCAATGACCACTTTTCCCCCTTCATTTACAGATCCCAGCATTCTAGTAATACGCTCGACCACAATTACTTCATTGACATGTGACGATTCATCCTCCTGGAAGGGCGTCTCATCCTCTGCACCATCGATTTTTATGCGACACCTAGGCTTGGTAGTGACAGAAACACGCCAACCTCATTTGTCCATTTGCATTGCTGGATAAGGGACATAATAAACTTGTTTTGTATTCTAAGCAATTATAAACGGATCAAACTGTTGATATCTTCTTTCCATGCAAATGTCCACAGTTCCATACTTTTATCAATTAAGTTTTTTTAAATGAAATTATTCCTTAATTAAAAAGTAATTAATTAATTATTTTATTTTAACTATATACTTTTATCAATTAATTGAAATTTAAAAGATTCTATATATCAACAAAAAAACCTACAAAAAAGTCATCCAAATAATTCTGTGTGCAGTAACACACACTAAGAACAAACAAAACACAAAGCACCTCAATATATGCAACCTCACATTCATAAAAATTCAAACACATATTCCTAGCAAAATATAAACACATATACATATATATATTTATTAAAAAAATCTCAATAATATTAAAAAAAACCTCAAACAAGCAGCGACTGCTCCTGGGAGTGGTGGTTGCAGTGGTGGTGGTTGGAGTACTGGTAACTGTGAAAGTTCTGAAAACCAAATCAAACAGATCAAAGGACCACATTTTTTAACTTAGCATCAAATATGGGAAAATGCTAAAACTTAAACATGCCTGAACAGTGGAGGTGGCTCCTCTGCAGTGGTTGTGACACCCTAACCCGGGTCATCACATGGTTACCCGTTTGCGGAAATAAAACTTAATTTACTGGTTGCTTTCGGAAAATAATGTTTTCTCAACGTTCAAAATATGGTGATAAATTTTTTTTCTTATAATCCTCAAGACAACAACAACGAAATCAAACCACACATAATTACATACTGCATATAAGTTATACAACTATATGCCTCATATGTTTTAACATCTAGATCATTATCAGTTTAGTGACTTTCAAAACATAACATAACTCAATAGGACCTAAGCTGGTCGTAACTGACTGACACTACCAACAACCTGAGTAGCACAGCATGTCTCGAACTAGTCAGCCTTCTCCTTTTGTAGAGATCTCATCCCTTGTGCGGCACTGATATGTTTGTAAGGGTGAGACGCCAATATATGGATTTAACAAAATAACTAAATGCTCGCACAAAAGAAGACACATACACATATACATAAACATCTCAATTATAGCATACAGTTTATCAGTGGGTTTTCACACCCCAAACATCAACATTGGAAAACTATGCATGAACACTTCAAAACATCATCTAAACATTCATACCTAATCTCCGGAGATCCCCAACGTCATTTAAAATGAGCTGATCAAGCTCGATTGCCAACAAAGGCACGTCGATTTTTGCCAACAGAGGCACGTCGATTTTTGCCAACAAAGGCACGTCGATTTTACCATAGCCCACTGTCCGGAACAGTGAGAACGTCGATTTATGGATTTTTTTTCATTGTACGTCGATTGCCAAGGGCACAATGAACACGTCGATTTCATGAATATCATAAGATACCATGATTCCATTGTACGTCGATTGCCCAAAGGCACAATGAATACGTCGATTACATGAATATCATAAAATACCCTGATTTCATTGTACGTCGATTGCCATGAGCACAATGAATTTCATTGTACGTCGATTGCCCAAAGGCACAATGAACACGTTGATTTCAGGAATATCATAAAGATACCATGATTAACAAATATGTCGAGACATGAATATCACCAAGATATCATGATTAACCTCGTAGGCACGTCTGCCAAAATGCATGCAAGAAAAACACTTTGTTCTCGTCGTTTTCTTTGTGTTCAATCTTTATTTGTCAAAGCTCTCAAAAGCTTATGACCCATCATCGTTTTAAACATCTTTACAACTTTTATTAACAACACAGGACCTCATAGCCCGAGTGCTCAATCACGAAGCCCTTAGACCTTGCAATCAGTCTTAGGTTCGTGGTGATAGAAAACATCATAAATCTTTTACCGTCGATTATTACGTCGTAAAGTAGACACACCGTCTACCAACTAGACACCAAGTCTATAACATCATAAGAACACTAGTACCCCGACGTCTCGGTTACTAAGTTCCATATCGTCGTTTACGTCGTCTGTGAAAAACAAATCCAAAATAGGATAACGTCATAAGAACATTAGTACCCCGACATCTCGGTTACTAAGTCCAACTGTACTTTCAACACGGTTGAATCAACTTTTGATTTTTCATAAATTCTTTTTCCAAGGTAGAAATTCATTATAAAATCCTTAAATCATAAAACTTAGTTTCTCACAAACCAATGAGTCACTTGAGGTTTTTTCTCCTCAAAATATGCACTGCCGTTTCAAAAATACTTGCCATCTACACTTTTCCAAATTTGCCGTCAAATATTATTTTTAAGACTTTTAAAGCAAAAGCTTAACTTTTTCCACTTAATTAATTTTCTAAAATCATGATTAACTTATTTTCACCAATTAATTTCATAAAAGAATATTTTGTAATATTCCGGGTTTTCTTATATAAAATCTAGCAGTGCTAAAATATTTTCCAAAACTCCTCATTTTCCTCAAAATAAAATTCCTTTAATATTATATATCAATATTTTGTCGTTAAAACATTGAATATAATTTTGCGTAGCTTTTTAAAGCTTTTATCTGATTAACTTTAATTGAGCACTGACCACTGTCAGGATTCTCACACATCAACCAACAGTTATATCACAGATATTTCCCAGGCAGATCATGCATCATAGCAGTATAATATACAACTGCAACTAATCAAATAAATTAAACACAACTCCACACCAATACACAGATAAACCACACCACGTAAACAACAAAACCAATAACCACCACCACATATAAATCATATAAACCACACCACAAGCAAATAGTTATTGAGAAAAATCCCTCAGGTAAGCTCCCCTTTCCACTTGAAGAACTTAGCTTCCGATTCAAAACTTTGTCGTGGATCTGGGAACTGTCAACGCACGTATACGATAATCTAGTTTATCCTTCATCAAACATAACACTCAATCAACAAACTGACAACTAAATCAAGACTAAAATCCTACATGTTGGTTTCGGTCAAGGGCTGAGTTTTGGGGTTAGAAATCTCTAAAATTTCTAATCATGATTAAGTCATGGATTTATGGTCCTAATCAACAAAGATCATGGATTAGTGGCTAAACAACTAAATTTCAAACTCAAAACTTCCTAACCCTCATATGCCTAGATTCGGCCTTGACATGATCATAGGGCTAGGGTTTTTATTTTAATAAACCAACTTGGATTTATTAAGCATACTTACTAATAGCTTGATTAACAAGATCATTAATGAAAACTTTGAACAAAAACTCATCAAATGTCATCCACCTAGGGTTCGTCCTTTATGAAACAAATAGGCTAGAGTTTTATTTTTGACCTTCTATACAAGAATTATCAAAGTACTAGAAGATTGAATCATGAATCAAGACATGAAAATGAAACAAAGCCTATGAACCTCACTTTTCAATGAATTCGGCCCAACACAAAAATCAAGGAAAGAAATTTCTCATGATCATATGCTTCTAGATGATGAAAATAGAGATGATTATAAGATCATAGCAATTGGTTTCATGTCAAAAGAATTTTTCTAGAATTAGTTATGAATTTTCAAAGTTCTAGATCTAGAAACTTAAAAGTGATGAACAACTATGAAATAAACTTTGAATCAAGAAATTTATTGAAGAACATAGACATGATTAGAGAAGAAGAATAGGATTCACCTCTTGGAGATCAAAAACAAGTGAAGATCCAAGAACTTGCTTCACAAACTTGACACTCAAAGACTTATGAACTTTAGGTTTTTGAACAAAAAGGCAATAGGAATCAAATGAATCATGAGGGAGGGTATTTATTGACATGTGGCTGCGCCACTTTTGAGGATCAAATAGAAAGGAGGTGATTTTTCTAAGGACTTAAGTGAAATTAACTCATAGGGACCATTTTGCAAAGATTCCAAAAGTTTAAGGACTATTTTGCAAATTGCCAATAAATTGTCATGATGACCATTTGCCACATTTAATGCAAACTTATCTTGACTATTTTGGGCTGATTTGTGGCATTAGATATTTTAGGAAAACCTAACTTGTTGAAGAAGTTTTGAGAATGTTAAAGAATAATGTGGAAGAATGTAGAACATTCTAGAATTTTCTTGAATCATCCAACAAATGAGGGCAGCCATCAATCCCTCATGGGCTTGCGCATGGGCTGGGTTATTTTGGGCTTGGGTTCATTTTTGTGGGTCCCACTTAAAAATTTAGGCATTAGGCTTAAGATAGGAAACTTAAGGAAACTTTAATGGCTTTTTGAACTCAAACTATGAACTAGAAAATTTTGGGCTTCTAAGCCACGACCATTTAAGATTAGAAACAAGGATTCTAGCCCAATCCACTTGAAAAAACTTAGAAAACTAATTTAGGGACAAAAGAGTAATTTACAGAAAGTTCAGGGGCTTAACCGTAAAATTCCTAAATTATTCAATTTAACCCTGAAAAACCTTCTAGACTTAAAAATATGATTCATCCCCTTGAATCATCTCAAAATCCTAAGTTAAAACCTCTATCGGCTCTTAGAAACTCTAATTTCCCTTCCGTCGTCTACTCGATTACGCTTTCCGCCCGTAATACGTAAATTATTTTATTTTTTTCTAAAAAAAATTCTAAAAATACATAATTGTAGAAAATAAAATACTAAACTTAAGTCTTTCATTCACGAATTAAAATTAGATCTTTTGAGCAGTATTATTATACTGTCAATGGAATTCGCGGGCCGGGTTTCACCTGACTTTCCAACCTAAATTTTAATCGTAGCTTCCTACATTCAAGTAGGATTAAGTGGTAAACTCCGTCTATTTAAAATAATTTTCTAAGTCTCAGATAAAAATATAAACATAATTATATAAATTTCTGATATTAGAAAACAGCGAAAAGTCGGGGTGTTACATACTACCCCTCTTAAAAAAAATTTCGTCCTCGAAATTTCGTGACACGGAGCTAGACTGGAATGAAAGATTCCGAAGTCTTACTTTCACAAGAAAGTATTTAAAATAATTTCATCAATCAGATAAGAATACAAAAATATTCTGTGCATAAAGATTCTTTAACAAATTCAGGGAAGTAAAAATGTATGATCAGTACACTTTTACAAACATGAATCTAAGAAAGTTTCTCCTTTCGCAAGAACATAACAATTTTAAAAGGATATCAATCTGACAAAATGCAGATTGGGTCACTCTCCCCCAATGGGAAAAGTAACTAGACTAAGTCTCATCAAGAAACTCGTTTTGTCAGGAAAAGCGTCTATCCCGAACAAAATAGGACAGTCAAACATACTAAATGTCATAGTGACCAATTGAATAGTTGAAATTTGAAACAATTATCTCATGATAATCACAGAAACAAATAATTTCAACATATACACACACAATCCATCGAAACAAAGTATGAATTGTACCCGAATAAAATAGTGTAGGTAAGAGGTTACCGTCATGGTTTGAAGTTTCAGCTCCCCGCACACTATATACTCTACCCTCAGTCTTTGGCTTGACAGCATTGGTGTTATTGACAGCCGATCCACGCCTTGGCGCATTACATTCCCTCGATATGTGTCCCACTTGACCGCAGTTGAAACATTGGACTCCTCCCAAGGGACAATTTTTAGACACATGTCTTGGGTCTCCACAATTGTAACATTTCCTAACTTGGCCTTGACTTTGGTTCCTCTGGCCTCCACTCCATGATGTAGAAGAATTAAAATGATATTGTTGTTGATTTTGGTTATTTCCCGGTGGACGGAAATAAGGTTTCTGCTGATTTCGTTCCTCTTTCAGATTCTGATTCTGGTTCTTGGCACGAGAGGGTCCTCCATTATTCCCCTTATTATCTTTTCCTTTTCTCATCTGTTCGATCTTCCGACTCATCTCAACCAACGCTTGAAAAGTTCGAAGTTGCAGAGGTAAGACAGATTCCTTAATCTCAAACCTTAAGCCCGCTTCGAACCTCTCACACTTCCAGCTCTCATTGGGTTGTGCTTGAAAGAAACGGAAGTATTTGGCAAGCGATTCAAACTTAGCCGCATACTCTCCCACAGACATATCTTGTTGTTGTAATCCCAGAAATTCCATCTCTTTCTCGATCCTAACACTCTCCGGAAAATACTTATCCATGAATGCAGTTCGAAAAACGTTCCAAGTAATGTCTTGATGATCAGCCTTTAACAGTAGCCTGGCAACTTTCCACCAATACTCCGCATCTCCTACCAGTAGGAAAGCAGCATAAGTGACCCTCACTTCTGCCGGCGTGACCACCAACTCAAAAATTTTCTCCAACTCCTGAATCCATAAATCAGTTTTCTCATGATCAGCATCCCCACCAAACTGTGAAGCATTTTGGCTTCGGAACGCAATCAAAGCTTTGCCTTCCGCAGCTTGTAGATTCCGGGCATTCATAGATGAAGTTTGATTGGCAATTGCAGCTGCCACATGTTCCATAGCCTGAGCCTCATAATCCACTCCTTCTTCATACTCCTCATTCATGTTACCACAACTGCCAACACGTCCACCTTTACGGCCTCTTCCTCGACCGCGTCCACGTCCACCTTCTGATGCAGGTTCCATAACTGACCTGTAGAACAAAATCAGTTAGACCGCAACCAGAAAATGAAACGTGCATTGGTGTATTAACACACATTACTTCTAAGAAGTAATTCAAACAAAAATTAACTCAGAGAAAACACAACATCAACACAACAGACCTATTCCCCAAAGATCCCAAAAGACTCGACCAGCTCTGATACCACTAAATGTGACACCCTAACCCGGGTCATCACATGGTTACCCGTTTGCGGAAATAAAACTTAATTTACTGGTTGCTTTCGGAAAATAATGTTTTCTCAACGTTCAAAATATGGTGATAAATTTTTTTTTCTTATAATCCTCAAGACAACAACAACGAAATCAAACCACACATAATTACATACTGCATATAAGTTATACAACTATATGCCTCATATGTTTTAACATCTAGATCATTATCAGTTTAGTGACTTTCAAAACATAACATAACTCAATAGGACCTAAGCTGGTCGTAACTAACTGACACTACCAACAACCTGAGCAGCACAACATGTCTCGAACTAGTCAGCCTTATCCTTTTGTAGAGATCTCATCCCTTGTGCGGCACTGATATGTTTGTAAGGGTGAGACGCCAATATATGGATTTAACAAAATAACTAAATGCTCGCACAAAAGAAGACACATACACATATACATAAACATCTCAATTATAGCATACAGTTTATCAGTGGGTTTTCACACCCCAAACATCAACATTGGAAAACTATGCATGAACACTTCAAAACATCATCTAAACATTCATACCTAATCTCCGGAGATCCCCAACGTCATTTAAAATAAGCTGATCAAGCTCGATTGCCAACAAAGGCACGTCGATTTTTGCCAACAGAGGCACGTCGATTTTTGCCAACAAAGGCACGTCGATTTTACCATAGCCCACTGTCCGGAACAGTGAGAACGTCGATTTATGGATTTTTTTTTCATTGTACGTCGATTGCCAAGGGCACAATGAACACGTCGATTTCATGAATATCATAAGATACCATGATTCCATTGTACGTCGATTGCCCAAAGGCACAATGAACACGTCGATTACATGAATATCATAAAATACCCTGATTTCATCGTACGTCGATTGCCTTAAGCACAATGAATTTCATTGTACGTCGATTGCCCAAAGGCACAATGAACACGTCGATTTCAGGAATATCATAAAGATACCATGATTAACAAATATGTCGAGACATGAATATCACCAAGATATCATGATTAACCTCGTAGGTACGTCTGCCAAAATGCATGCAAGAAAAACACTTTGTTCTCGTCGTTTTCTTTGTGTTCAATCTTTATTTGTCAAAGCTCTCAAAAGCTTATGACCCATCATCGTTTTAAACATCTTTACAACTTTTATTAACAACACAGGACCTCATAGCCCGAGTGGTCAATCACGAAGCCCTTAGACCTTGCAATCAGTCTTAGGTTCGTGGTGATAGAAAACATCATAAATCTTTTACCGTTGATTATTACGTCGTAAAGTAGACACACCATCTACCAACTAGACACCAAGTCTATAACATCATAAGAACACTAGTACCCCGACGTCTCGGTTACTAAGTTCCATATCGCCGTTTACGTCGTCTGTGAAAAACAAATCCAAAATAGGATAACGTCATAAGAACATTAGTACCCCGACATCTCGGTTACTAAGTCCAACTATACTTTCAACACGGTTGAATCAACTTTTGATTTTTCATAAATTCTTTTTCCAAGGTAGAAATTCATTATAAAATCCTTAAATCATAAAACTTAGTTTCTCACAAACCAATGAGTCACTTGAGGTTTATTCTCCTCAAAATATGCACTGCCGTTTCAAAAATACTTGCCGTCTACACTTTTCCAAATTTGCCGTCAAATATTATTTTTAAGACTTTTTAAGCAAAAACTTAACTTTTTCCACTTAATTAATTTTCTAAAATCATGATTAACTTATTTTCACCAATTAATTTCATAAAAGAATATTTTGTAATATTCCAGGTTTTCTTATATAAAATCTAGCAGTGCTAAAATATTTTCCAAAACTCCTCATTTTCCTCAAAATAAAATTCCTTTAATATTTTATATCAATATTTTGCCGTTAAAACATTGAATATAATTTTGCGTAGCTTTTTAAAGCTTTTATCCGATTAACTTTAATTGAGCACTGACCACTGTCAGGCTTCTCACACATCAACCAACAGTTATATCACAGATATTTCCCAGGCAGATCATGCATCATAGCAGTATAATATACAATTGCAACTGATCAAATAAAATAAACACAACTCCACACCAATACACAGATAAACCACACCACGTAAACAACAAAACCAATAACCACCACCACATATAAATCATATTAACCACACCACAAGCAAATAGTTATTGAGAAAAATCCCTCAGGTAAGCTCCCCTTACCTCTTGAAGAACTTAGCTTCCGATTCAAAACTTTGTCGTGGATCTGGGAACCGTCAACGCACGTATACGATAATCTAGTTTATCCTTCATCAAACATAACACTCAATCAACAAACTAACAACTAAATCAAGCCTAAAATCCTACATGTTGGTTTCGGTCAAGGGCTGAGTTTTGGGGTTAGAAATCTCTAAAATTTCTAATCATGATTAAGTCATGGATTTATGGTCCTAATCAACAAAGATCATGGATTATTGGCTAAACAACTAAATTTCAAACTCAAAACTTCCTAACCCTCATATGCCTAGATTCAGCCTTGACATGATCATAGGGCTAGGGTTTTTATTTTAATAAACCAACTTGGATTTATTAAGCATACTTACTAATAGCTTGATTAACAAGATCATTAATGAAAACTTTGAACAAAAACTCATCAAATGTCATCCACCTAGGGTTCGTCCTTTATGAAACAAATAGGCTAGAGTTTTATTTTTGACCTTCTATACAAGAATTATCAAAGTACTAGAAGATTGAATCATGAATCAAGACATGAAAATGAAACAAAGCCTATGAACCTCACTTTTCAATGAATTCGGCCCAACACAAAAATCAAGGAAAGAAATTTCTCATGATCATATGCTTCTAGATGATGAAAATAGAGATGATTATAAGATCATAGCAATTGGTTTCATGTCAAAAGAATTTTTCTAGAATTAGTTATGAATTTTCAAAGTTCTAGATCTAGAAACTTAAAAGTGATGAACAACTATGAAATAAAATTTGAATCAAGAAATTTATTGAAGAACATAGACATGATTAGAGAAGAAGAATAGGATTCACCTCTTGGAGATCAAAAACAAGTGAAGATCCAAGAACTTGCTTCACAAACTTGACACTCAAAGACTTATGAACTTTAGGTTTTTGAACAAAAAGGCAATAGGAATCAAATGAATCATGAGGGAGGGTATTTATTGACATGTGGCTGCGCCACTTTTGAGGATCAAATAGAAAGGAGGTGATTTTTCTAAGGACTTAAGTGAAATTAACTCATAGGGACCATTTTGCAAAGATTCCAAAAGTTTAAGGACTATTTTCCAAATTGCCAATAAATTGTCATGATGACCATTTGCCACATTTAATGCAAACTTATCTTGACTATTTTGGGCTGATTTGTGGCATTAGATATTTTAGGAAAACCTAACTTGTTGAAGAAGTTTTGAGAATGTTAAAGAATAATGTGGAAGAATGTAGAACATTCTAGAATTTTCTTGAATCATCCAACAAATGAGGGCAGCCATCAATCCCTCATGGGCTTGCGCATGGGCTGGGTTATTTTGGGCTTGGGTTCATTTTTGTGGGTCCCACTTAAAAATTTAGGCATTAGGCTTAAGATATGAAACTTAAGGAAACTTTAATGGCTTTTTGAACTCAAACTATGAACTAGAAAATTTTGGGCTTCTAAGCCACGACCATTTAAGATTAGAAACAAGAAACTTAGAAAACTAATTTAGGGACAAAAGAGTAATTTACAGAAAGTTCAGGGGCCTAACCGTAAAATTCCTAATTTTTTCAATTTAACCCTGAAAAACCTTCTAGACTTAAAAATATGATTCATCCCCTTGAATCATCTCAAAATCCTAAGTTAAAACCTCTATCGGCTCTTAGAAACTCTAATTTCCCTTCCGTCGTCTACCCAATTACGCTTTCCGCCCGTAATACGTAAATTATTTTATTTTTTTCTGAAAAAAATTCTAAAAATACAGAATTGTAGAATATAAAATACTAAACTCAAGTCTTTCATTCACGAATTAAAATTAGGTCTTTTGAGCATTATTATTATACTGTCAATGGAATTCGCGGGCCGGGTTTCGCCTGACTTTCCAACCTAAATTTTAATCGTAGCTTCCTACATTCAAGTAGGATTAAGTGGTAAACTCCATCTATTTAAAATAGTTTTCTAAGTCTCAGATAAAAATATAAACATAATTATATAAATTTCTGATATTAGAAAACAACGAAAAGTCGGGGTGTTACAGTGGTGGTGGCCGGAGGGAAAATGGGCAGCGATTGTGGTGGTGGTTGGCAGCGGCGGGAGTGGCTCCTCCTGGTGGCAGGCACGGTGGAGACACAAAGAGGGTGGAGAGGCACAAACAAAGAGTGGGGGGCGAGGGTTTTCGCGGTGGTGGCGAGGCACGAACAGAGTTCCAAGGGAGGAGGTGGGAGTGGCTCCTCCTATGGTGGCAGGCGCGGTGGAGACACGGAGAGGTACAAACAGAGAGTGGGGGGCGTCGTGGTGGTAGGAAGGCACGAAGAGAAAGCAGGGAGGAGGGAGGGAGGGAGACCGAGCATGGAGAAGAGAGGTGGTAGGGGCGGTGGTACCTGTTCGTAGTAGGGTGGGGCGATGGTGGCAGAGAGATAGAGAAAAGAGAGATAGAGAGAGAAGATGAAAGGAAAACTGAAGGGGGAAAGGGTTTGCGGGTAGGGTTATTAAGAAGTTTCCAACGGATTTTCCATCGTTAATTCAAAAAAATAATTACCGACGAAAATTCCCATCGCTATTTGTCCCAGAATTTTCGACGGACAAGCCGTCGGTGCGTATAGTCCCATTTACCGACGGAATTGTCTGTCGGTATGCACTGGCACCAATAGTTTTTGATTCCCGCCAGCTTTTCCGATCGAGTTACCGACGGACTTTCCATCGGAAATTTTGACAACTTTTGGTATTCTACATTACCGACGACAATATCCATCAGTAATCTCTTAATTTCAGACGGAGCCGGTGTCCGTCGGTAAATTTTCGTTGATAATTCAACATTTTCTTGTAGTGCGTGTATGTGACTGCTATGATAAAACTCATATGTCAGTATCTCTCCTTTGCAATATATATGTTTCCTTAGTTTTTGTTGTTGTACCTTAGTACGTAGATACAGATGTTGCAGAGAAGTTCCCGACTTCACTTAATTAGGGATATTAATCCCGATTTTTTTGAAGAGGTCGTTGGACGTGGTGATGACCACGGGGTTTTCTAGTGGATTGCTTTTAGAACGACCAGCTTAGGACTTTCCTTTTGGGTTATTTGATTTTTGAGAAGGTCTGTACTTATGTTTATTTATGAAATTTAAGTTTAAGATTCAGTATTGTATGTTGAAAACGTTTTCCGAAACATTTGTATGAGGTGATGGTCTTGTTTAAATTTATGACCAGAATTCGTATGTTGCTATGTGAAACGTGGTTTTACTGTTTTAACGCATGGCTTAAATTTTTCAGTATTCCGTAAGAAAGTTTTTACACCCATTTTCATAACTTATAGAATATTACACGAGTTATTTTCTGAAAGCAACCATCATTACTTTTTATTTAATATATTTTTACAAAAATTGAGTTAGTCATGTAATGCCCAAGGAGGGTGTTACAATGGTCGAATAGAGGGGCGATGGCGACAGCATCACGGCGGCTCCGTCGAGGTGGCTCTGAACAGGCCTGAACCGTGGGTTTTTTCGTAAATCGCGTGATGAAGAAGGAAACTTGAACATAAACCTCAAAGGAGCAATGCACTGGCCAGAAATGTTGGTCTCGTGGTGGAGGTCCGGCGGTAGAGCAGGTGGCGGCAATGATGACCAAAGGAGTAATTGAAATATAACGCACAGGAAAGGGGCTGAACTCGCGATCGTCTCCTTGCTCCAAGCGGCAGTCGGACGACGGCCTCTTTGATGGTGACATGCGGCGGTGAGCTGGAGAGAAGGAGGAGAAAGTTTAGGACCTAATGAGAGAGAGGTAGGACTCTGAACTTGTAGAAGAAGGGAGAAGAAAAAGAAAGAAATGTGAAGGGGGTATCGTGCGTGAGGCTTTTGAAACAATGATTTTCTTTTTTCTTTTTCTTTTATTTAGTATAGATACAAAAGAAAAAAAGAATGGTTGGGATTGAGTTTAGAAAAAGAGATTTGTTTTTAACCTTTGGATCTAAAAGTAATTATGAAATAAAACAAAATTTCAAAATTTAAAATAGGATAGTGATTGATGGTTGGATTTATCAACCAAGGAAATCAATGATCCAAAATTAATCTCCGAGTGTGACAGAAACCTCTCCTCTTCCCTTTCCTTTGACCCAACAAAAATCTTGAAGCGAAGGCTATGTCTCTCTATCATTCATTTTTTTTTGTTATTTTATCACTCTTTACAGTCTTCCTATTCTTTTTCTAGCATGTTCCAGTTTACAGGATACAAT